>CM055441.1:23070146-23444083 GCA_029228465.1 Salix viminalis | reverse complement strand
CTAAACCAACATGTAATATCAACAATTAGATGATGATACTACCTTTATTATGCAATGTTTGTGGCAAAGATCATAAGTGAAAAATATTAAAACCAATTACGATAATACATTAATTGCAATTGTAATTAATCCTGGAAATGTGTTACAAGCTAGCAATAGCTTCCAAGACAAATCACGCACCACCTACAGAACCTATACAGCCAGTAGCTAAACAAATTAAAAACTCATGGAAATCAATTATTGAAAATCAAATCAAAAATCAAAAATCAAAAATTGACCTTAAATTATTATTTACACTGTTTTGTTTTTGTACAGTTTCAAGAAAGATTTATATGGAAAAATTAAATAAAAGATATAGGCAAAATTGTATCCTAAGCAGGTTCAGTTCATCAAATCCTCAACCATGTATTATGATGTTGTATACTTACTTTGTGCTATAAAGTAATACAGTCTTGTGTTTCATTTTTAGTAAATTCAAGAGACTTCTAAGAGTGACACATTCACTTTCTTGCTATTATGCTCTCCTACTTTCTAAGCTTATTGAAGTCTTAAATGAAGAAATTATTGACAAGATCTAATGAGTGTTTGCTTTAGCTAAAATATTAAATATCAGGTGAAATTTTTTGTTTGTGGAAGTGTAATTACAACTTTCGTAACTCATTTGTTAAATAAAATATCTTTTAAAAAATATTAGGTGCAATTTTATGCCAATTCCACTTAAATAAATACAAGAACTAAAAGCCGAGTTAAATGAGCACGGACATGTTTGAGAATGTGATTGATATTGCTTTTTAAAATATTTTTTGTTCAGAAAAATATCAAAATGATTTTTATTTTAGTTTTTTAAAAGTTATTTTTACATCAGCACATCAAAATGATCTAAAAATATCCAAAATTTTTTAATTTAAAATAATAAAAAAATTTAAAATATTCTTTAAAACACAAAGTTAAACAAAATCTTAGTGTTCGAAGTGTTGGGGCTTTAGAGCCTAGATAACAATCATGCATGCTGTGATTAGTTATAGCATCAAGAAAACAAGAACATGTATTCCTTAGTTTTGATCGACTATTTATTCATCTAAAATTTCCAGAAGTTGGGGACCAAAACGAAACCTTACTGATAGTTAGAGGGTCGGACTTCGATGTTTTTTAACAGTAAAATTCTAAACCCAAATTTCCTCGTTCAAATTATGGGACCAAAAAAATGGAGGGGGTTTACAATTTTAGCTTCCCGCCATAACAAACTACCCTTCCCGGGTTCTCTTCTCTTCCCTCCACAATCAATTTGCTTTCATCATTCAAAAGGGAAAAAACCCACCAAAACGAAAAGCCCTCTCCACCCAGTCTCTCTGCTGCAATATCCAAAAACACACACAGAAACAACAATGGATACCAAATTCCAAGCCTTACCTCCTCTCAAAAGACACAGACTCTTACAACAGCAACAACAACAAGAAAACAAAGAAAATGTACCCATCGCTTTGCAATTGCCGGCCAAGAAGCGAAAGGAGTCCCGGAACCCTACTGATGTTGCTCATGCTGCTCCCCAAGTCACTACCACTGCTGCATATTGTTTGCCAACCAAGAAGAGGGTTTGGGCATTGCATCCTGATTTGGTATCCGGTAAGCCACTTTCGCCTTTCAATCTCAATGTTGAGTACAGTCCTTCTTTCAATGAAGAAATCAAAACAAACGAGGAAAACAAGAAAACCCCACTTGCAATTGTTACTGATAAGTCAATAGAAAGTGAACAAGAAGGTTTAAAAAAAGAGAAGCAAGCCACAGTTCTTGATGAAAACAACCAAGAGTGTAAAGAGGAAGAGGAAGAAGAGGAAGAAGAGGATGATGGGATTTTGTGTGCTATTTGTCGAAGCACTGATGGGGATCCAATAGATCCTATAGTGTTTTGTGATGGGTGTGATTTAATGGTTCACACAACCTGCTACGGGAATCCTTTAATAAAGGGTGTTCCTGATGGTGAATGGTTTTGTATTCAGTGTCTGGCTTCTAAATCTGACAGGTCAGAAAGTAAGCAATCCTCCTTATCTTGTTGCCTGTGTCCAACAAAAGGTGGCGCTTTGAAACCCACCACAACAAAGGGTGGTGAAGGGTCATGGGCTCATGTTGTGTGTGCACTTTTGATTCCTGAGGTGTTCTTCGAGGATCCAGATGGCCGTGAAGGAATTCATTGTTCCAAGGTTCCCAAAAGGAGATGGGAAGGGAAATGTTATGTTTGTAAGAGGAGGAAAAGGGTGTGTTATTGACTGCTCTGAACCCAAGTGTCCTCTGGCTTTTCATGCTACTTGTGGGTTGAAAGAGGATCTTTGCATCGAGTTTAAAGAAGGGAAGAAGAAGAAGGAGACTATCGTTGCTGGGTTCTGCAAAAGCCACACTGAATTATGGGACAAGGTAAAAAAAAGTTGTCCTTTTGTTTTTAATTTCAGATTTTAATTGCAAGACTGAATCATATTTGTATGGTTTTTCTTCCTATTTTTGCAGCAACAACAGTCAGGGAAGTTCAAGATTGTAGCCAGAGAAGAACATAGAAAGTAACTGTTTAAGTGGAGGCTTTAGGTCTGCTATTGAATGTCATATTGAGAACGTGTTAGTCCTTGATGGAAATTACAGTTTTTTTTCCCTCCCAATGTTGTTAAAATAGCCATCTTTATTAGATTTTAGGTTGCTAATTTGATGTTCTGGACCTATACGATTAATTTTACTCTCTGTGATGCAACTAATGGTCTAGTTGATTTCTTCTGAATATCATTAACTTTCTCTTCTGAATGTCAGTAACTTGTGGCTAGCCTTCTAACTCTCAAAATTTTCTTCTCCATTGAATTAGTTTTTGATTGACATTAAAAACTTTGCTAGCCCTGTTTCCTTGTCGACTGTTGCAGGGAGAGTTTCGACTAGGAGATAGTAGGCATTTTAACTGGAATTTACTTTTTCTTTTTTTTTAATCCTGTTGAACAAATATCTGGTATTCTTGAAATTGAAATGACAATCTAATTTGTTACCTTTTACCATGAAAGCGGCAGCCAGTTTATACTGCTATGACATTCAAGTCACTGGATGCTTATCGCAAGTACTATGTAACGTGCTTGCTTGTTATGTTTCGGTTGTTTTGTCTTTTTAATTGGATTTAAATATTTCAGTTTAAGAGTATTTTTATATTTTGTTTCAGGTTGTATTGTTTATGTTTATATATATATAATTAAATATATTAATTTAAAAAATAAATTAGTTTAAATCTAAAAATAAAATTATTTAGAATTGTACAATTTAAATTTCAAATATAAGTCAAAAAATGAGAGTTGAACTAATATAATTTGATTGACTTGATGAGTTCAAAAATAACATGAAAATTTGTTAAAAATATAGCTTAACTAAAAAAAATCAAGTTGAAATCTTAAAAAATATTGAAATAGTGATATATTGAATCATCCTGGGTCAATCTAGATTAATCTTTCAAATGTGATCTCCATTATAAGACTATGATAACTTTAAATAAAACAAATGAAAATCAAATTATAAATTTCAACTCATAATAAATTTGTTGTTGAATAATGAAATTGAGAAAAAAAAATTAATTTAAAAAAGACACAATAAATTGATTTTTCTGAACAAAATTACGAACATGAATAATATTACGAGATCATGATCATTAATCTTGCAAGATCGTTATATTTTTTACTTGTTGTGAAATTTTAATATAATATTTATAAATATGTCAAAAGACACATTGTAAAATTTTATATTAATCTAATAGTCGAATGAAGAGATATGACTGATATTGTAAGACTATTTATTATTTAAAAAAAATATTATTTGGCCGGAATAAAATGAGCATGAGTAGAAATTTTAAACGAGATAAAATTTTCTCCAATTTCCTCTTTTTTTTTTTTATTGAAACGAAATATATAGAGTTATAGACCATTCCAAACATAACATAACGGAATTGATAACACTGGTGTCACCACCCTTTGGTTCTAGAAAGTAAAAACATCTGAGACAGGTTAGGGTTTTGCTCTGTTTCTGCTAACGGGTGAAGGTCAGATTCCCGTAGCATGTACGATATTAAAGATCGAAACTCCGGATTCAGTGCCCGTGATTGACAATTAACCTTTTGATATTCAATGGATTTCAACGTTTAATTTTTATTTAAGTGATAAAGTGAATCAAATTGCTGAATGATTGCTAACAAGAACGGCAGCTTTCCATTATCAATTGAAACTTTTTTCTCCGAAGAGTCTACTGATGTTTACATCTTTTGTAGTGGCATCCACGAACGGCAGCTTTCCATTATCAATTGAAACTTTTTCTCTGAAGAGTCTACTGATGTTTACATCTTTTGTAGTGACATCCACCAACTCCTGAATTGACATTTGGCTCAGCCTAACACGATAGGGACATTGTATTAGGATAAATCATAGATTAATTTGGGATATGCAAGTCGATTATGAAATAGCAAAATCAATCTCCTCTCTTCATGTGGGTTTGTTAGGGACCAATTTGCATAAAACTTAATGTAATAGAGCCTTTAAATATAGCAGGTTGTAATAGTTTTTCTTCTTCTAGATAGAACGACAGTGTATACTCAACATAACAACTTCTTGGCAATAAGACAGAATCCATAAGGGATTCTAAGAAAACCAAACCATAAAATTGGTTATTATTGTTCATGGCTAAAAACATTTGTTAGCCTACTCCAAATTCGATTCACACTATTTAAATTATAGAGCCTTGTGTTGTGATTGTGTTTATAAAATTTCAGCTCAATTGAATAGCAAATGACTCCAATTAAAACATTTGATCAAAGTTGAATGAATCTTTAATTATTTTTTTTGGATATCGGAGGGAACCCCACAACCCGGAAAGCGCACTTTGAGGGCCCAGGGAGTGGGTAAAACCTCCGGCTGCCCCAGGCTCTTACGAGGGCATGGAGAATCGAACCCTGGACTTGGCGCTGGCCATCCCAAGGTTTGTCCGCCACACAATCTTTAATTGTTTTGGGAGGTTGCAATTTTTCATATATGTCTCTTTTTTTTACTAAATAAAACAACTTAAATAATATTTAGAAATACTAACAAATTGGTTGAAACCCCTCTCTTCATGTGAGCTTAATGGTTTCCAATGGGCGAAACCAAACATCATTCAGCAGTCGAGGAACAAGTCTTTAGGTTTCTTCTTGTTAAGATTTTAAACATATTAGAACCATTATCATCAATATCATTTTTCTTAGTCTTAACAACTTGTCTCAAAGCTTCTGGTACCTCACATCAATGTGCTTTAACCTTGAATGAAATGTAAAGTTACAATGAATTGTTTTTATAGTAGAAGATGTAAAACGTTTTTATAATTTTGACTAACAAGAAATAACCCCTCTTGAAAAATAGATTAAATAACCCAAAATAGACTTATGAGTTTCCTAACCTCCTACTATACTTGTATATGTATAGCCAATTAACACTAATCTGTCACTTTTAAAGCTGTCTTAGCTTGAAAGTGCCTTAAATATGCTTTAAAATCCACTTAACAACATTTCAATGCTCTTTTTCTAGATTTGAAAGGAATCAATTGATTACACCAACTACATGAACTATTTCTAACCTCATGCATACCATTGTGTACATTAAACTTGTATGATTGAGGCTTATGAAGCTCTTTCATGTCTTTTTCTCTCTCTATTTTTAAATAGAGATTTGTTTAAAGCTTAACTTGAAATGAGTAGCAATAAAAGAATTAATTATTTACATGTATTCATATCAAATCTATCAATAGCTTTTTTAATAGGTTGCTCTTATTAAATATACAACTTCTTCTCTTTTCATCATGGTAAACTCTAACTCCAATAATCTATTTTGTTGGCCCCAATCTTTCTATAGTAAAGAGCTAACTTAAGCATTTTTCTTTAAATTGTGAGTTCTTGAAAGGTTTCTACCATCAGTTAACATATCATCAATATAAAGTAATATGATAATAATTTCATAATCATAAAAAATTTGCACAAATACATAATGGTCAAAATTGGTTTTTTTGTAACCTTGCTCTCGTATAACATTCTTAAATTTCTTGTACCATTGTTTGAGCTATTGTTTCAAACCATTTAAATTTTATTTAGCTAACAAACATAATCATCCAACTCACCATAAAACCCTTTAGTTGCTTCATATATGTTTTTTTTCTCCAACTCACCATATAAAAAAGGTAATTTTCATATTCATCTATTTAATCTTTAACTCCAAACTAGTTGTTTAGCTAAGAGCCATACAAACAAAAGTTGTTTTTACAACTAGAAAGAAAATCTCATGAAAATCAATACTTTTTCTTTGACTAAATCATGTAGTATTTTCATCTTGCTTCACCTTATAAACCCCCTTGTTCTTCAAAGATTTTTTATATCCATACTTCTCTATATAATACTTATATGCATACTTCTCACCAAGCTTTCTTCTATTAGTTTTATATGCATACTTCTCTATATAATACTAAGTTGAGGGATGATAGTCTTTAGTAGACCTTTTTATTAGAGCATTTGATGATAGATTTAGTGCTGGTAATTGATCAATAGTCTCATCATTTATATCATCTTATAAGGGAACATCTACATTATAAAAACCTTACTAAACCTTATTAGTCATTTTGAGCATCATTTTCAACTTGTTTTGGTAAGTCTATCAAGATAACTAGATCCGAGTTAATTAGACCATCACTATATCAAAATACTACATATTGTATCTTTTTAACATCATGTGTTGTTTGATCTTTAATAAACAAAATTTCTTGGTGTATTACTAGTTTCTTATTAATTAGATCGTATAATCTATAATTAAAGTCATCCATATTATAACCAAGAAATATAATTTTTCGGGTCTTCACACTAAGCTTAGACCTTTCATTTTTGAGAATATACATAAATACTTAATATCTAAGGACATAAATCATCATAAGAAAAATATTTTCTAATCCAAAACCTTTTGGGTAAATCAAAATAAAAATGAACACATGGTGTAACTTAAGTACATATAACGATATTAACAAGTGTGTTTATAAAAGGAAAAAAACTTGTTTTCTCAATCAGAGTTTTGTTAAACCTCTTTGCACACCATTTAATTAAGGAGTATTTAGTTAAATACCATGTATAATAATCAAATTAACTTGAATACTTTTTCCTATTACAAGTTTTAATGCACTTCAATTTATTATCAATCTTTCTCAACTAAAAACCTAAAATTGTTTAAGCATATCTAATACTTTATCTTTTGTTATAAACCCGTGAATTTCTTGAATGATAATCTATGAAAGTCACAAAATAAAATGAATAACCAAGTGTTTTTGCTTTTATAGGGTTATAAACATCTAATATATAAGATTAAAAATACTAACTTTTATGAAGAAAGGAAACTCTTAAAACAAAATCTATTATGTTTCCCTACCAAATAATGATTCCATTTCTTCAAAGGGTTTTTTTTTTTTTTCATTCCAGATACATGGTTCTTCTTAGCCAATATCATCTACCCTTTCTCAATTATTTATGAAAGCCTTTTATGCTATAATTCTATTGTGTTCATTCTTTATTGCATTAATAATACCTTTAGAGAATA
This sequence comes from Salix viminalis, assembly GCA_029228465.1. Taxonomy (NCBI): domain Eukaryota; kingdom Viridiplantae; phylum Streptophyta; class Magnoliopsida; order Malpighiales; family Salicaceae; genus Salix; species Salix viminalis. The sequence goes on along the minus strand of CM055441.1, from coordinate 23,436,479 downwards.
TTGGTTGGAATATGTACAGAGTTTAAAGTTTTTTTTTTTTAGCTACAACCATAACAATTATTATAAGCTTCTAATGCCCATCATCGAAGGTGTGTCAATACCTTTTATCATTAAGTTTACTATTAATAATCAAGTTCAAACATATATCAAGAATATGATTTACATCTTAAAGAGCAAAATCATGCCATCATTCATTTTGAAACACATATCTCCAATAACTGTGATTTAGCCAAACCATCATTTGCTCATCTATAGTATCCCAAAGTTATCGGGTGTATAGAATATGAAAAAAAGTCATTTTAGATATGTTGCATTTATAGAGACACCATTATCAATGACCTAACTACTCTTATGACATGCAATGTTGATAACAACACTATTATAAACAATGAATAAGTCTTTTATAATTGTGGTAGAAACTAGATCACTCTCTTTTTCATAATCATTTTTTCTTTTTATTCCCTCACTCTTTAGTAATTTTTTTTATTTTTTTACAATGTTTTCTAATATATCTTGTTCTTCTAAAATGATAAAACTCAACTTTTAGTAAACTTGTTGGACTTTTCTTGATCTTCAAACCTACACTTTTACCCATCCTCTTCTTTTCCATAACTAAAACTTCCAGTCATGAAACAAAACCAAGTGATTTTCTTCTCATCCTTTTACTCAAAACACTATTGTTTGCTAGATCTATGTTAGTTACACCATTTGAAGTTGAGATGGACAATGACATTTTGAATGTCTCTCAAAAGTTTGACAAAGTACTAAGGAAACACAACACTTGTACTTTATGAACATATCTTCATCAAATTTATTTCCAGGCTTCTTAATAACAAATATCAATAAATGAAATTATTTTACAAATAAAAGATCTTTTATTTTCTATACAAGTGTGATAATTTTATGTAACCAATCTACTTAAAATATCTTCCATTATTCAACACAAGAAATTTAATGAAATTCAGGGATCTCATACCATTTTATTAGGAGAAATCATTGACTTATTTGGGATACCCAAATAAATAAATAAAACAATGAGAGTAATTTGTCTCTTTGTATAAATGTGAGGAAACATTTAAATAAAGTATAATGATATCAAATAAAAACCAAAACCACACACACAAAAAAAAATAAATATATTAGAAAAACTCCTTAGTGTTTAAGGAAAAACCATAAAACTATAGTCCATTCAAAACTTCATTATCAATAAATTATGGTTAGAAATGTTGTCTCTATATAGAACTTGAGACTTACAATATTAAGAACAACTTATTGGTAATAATAATAAATAAAAAAAGTCCACAAAGGATTCTAGAAAGATTTCACCATAAAAATTCCTGTATACTATTCATGACTAAAAACATCAATTAGGTTGGATCAATCCAAATTTAATCCTCACCATAATAATTATAGATTCTTGTATCATAAATGTTCCTATAAAATTTGAGCTCAATTGGACTATATATTACTTTAGTCAAAAACTCTTAATTAAAACTAAATGGATCTTCAAAATAAGGTTTCAAGCAGTGATTTCTTTAAATATTTAACTCTAGTTATCACTAAAAATAATAAATAAGGTTTAAAAACCCTATAAAATTTAGGGTAATATTCCCTCTCTCTCTCTCTATTTAGGCTTTGTCACAACCTAGTTTTTACCATACAATTTCTCTCTCATAACAAGCCAAAAGCTTGCATTAATCAACCCCAAAACCCCTAAAAAACATAACCAAAAACTCTGAGTTTTGATAGGATTTGTTGTCGAAAGTCATGGTTTGTCTAATCCACATAATGGTATTTTTTTTTGTGGAATGATTTTTTCATTTGTCTCAGAAAACCACTCGCCACCATATTATCTTCCCTAAAGAGATGTCATCAAGTGTCAGCATGATAAAATTCAAAAATTCTGCCATGTATAAAACTACTTTAGAAATGCTCTCCCACAGACAGAAAGGAAGCTCCTACTTAAAGATGACAATGACCTTGGAAAATCATTAGTCAAAAGGAGAAATTAATTACAGAGCATCTTTCCCAGCTTTGGAGGTAGTAGTTGAGAGTTTCAAGGTTTTCTTTTGTTGACATTTCACGAACATTAAATTTCTCCAGTCAAGATTTGCATTGCCTGACCTTTCTTTCTTTCTTTCTTTCTAGAATGGTTAGATATTCATACACATTCACACAATCATATGTATCGATGTATGCATACGTAGGCACGCATTTCTCATCCACTTTGGAACAGAATGGCCGGATCCCGGAGGACATCCGGCCATGGTGAAAAGGAAAAAAACAAGGTGAAACATCCGGCCATGGCCGGATCCCGGAGGACATCTGGTCGTGATTCAGATTTTTCAACTGGATATATAATTACAAACTCTGCTTACAAAGAAAAGCTCATGTTTAGAAAATGTCAGCTTCTGTTCTCAATACTTTTCGGTTGTTCAAAAACATTAAAGTAATGGAAGCTGTTCCAGATAACTCTACAAGTCACACAAAAAAAAGGGCATTGTAAAAATTTCCCTGAAATGTGTTTTCTATTAAAAAATCAATTTCATCTAAAAATTTAAGTTGTTAAGCATGAGGTCTTAAAATATGATTTATATTAGTTTCTAACACATCTTCTCAAGTGAAAGGCCTTGGAGCTTGAATCTTGCATAGATCTATATCATCTTGTGCTTTGATTTTTATCAAATAAAATAAAATGGTGAGATTCAAACTCGTGATCGTTGGGTCAACAAGACTCTGATATTATATTAAGAAACCAAATGATTATACTTTTCTAAGTTTTAAAATGAAGACAAAAATAAAAAAAAAATATAATAAAAATAAAGATTATATCTCTTATATTCATTTCACAACATCACCAACTCATATTTAATGTGTAAATATTTAACAAATAATACTTATATTGATATCATTGCATATGTTATATTGGATTTACCTTTCATTTCATTGAATAATCATAATTTCACCAAGCATATAGGTGAATGTAAATAAGGGTTTATCAAGATCATTTATTATCCATCCACAATTTATTTTTATTTTTCAAGTATTATGTTAAAGACAAATTTCTTCTGTTTTTACCAGGAAATTACATCCATTTGTTAACAGATTTCAACGATTTTTCTAGAAATTGCTTTTGTTGAAAGATCGGGGTTGATTGTGAAGTTCCAGTAATTCAATATATTAATTATATCCATCTTCTAGGTGCTCTTATCTCACGTCTTGTAAATTTTATCATCTTCTTCTTAACAAATCTCTAGAGAGTATAGACTTGACCTTGCAACTACCACCATGGCTGAAAGGATAAATAAATATATGCAAACAAAATATCTGTTTTCCCCCCCACCCATTCATGAACGATGGAAGCATTAAAACGCTTACGTTGTATATTTATTTTCCTGCAAAACTCCTTTCATTCGTCTGCCCCTTGACAAAATCCTCTTGCTTCGCTGGTTGCTTCTGTTCAAGTGGGTTCATATTAAATATATTGGAGCATCTATGTAAGGAGAGAAATTTAATTAAAAATATTATTGACTTCCTAAATATATATATATATTTTTTGTGTGAAAGGGTTGGAGACTTTGGAAGATCTCGCCACATCATGGTGACATTTCAGCTCATGCATATCGATGATCAGATAAGGCGTTTCGACCTCAGTTTCTAGAAAGCGTTAGTTTTTCTTTGTTTTTGGATTATACTAGAAAGCGTTTATATTATTTTTTTATTAATATAGAAATATTTTGAGTTAATTTGTGTTTATCTCAACTAATTTCACGAATTCTAAAATTAACAACCATATAAATCTTTCAATAATTATTATATTAATAATCACATAACTCGAAATTAAAAATACTGTCAGATCAAATCATTTAATCCAATCTAATTCCAGTAATCAATTACTAGATGGTTTAGAAAGCAATTATATTAGTCACTGAGGGTAGTTGCCGGCTGCCTTATTACACGTATCTATCAATAGTAGCAGGGTAGGGACCTCCTCCTCCTCCTCCTCTATATAAAGACAGAAAGCAGAGAAGACCTGCAAGAACCACCGCTAGTACAAGAAAAGAGACATGGAATCAAAAGTTGTGCAGCTTGGAAGCTCTCTTATTGTGCCTTGTGTCCAGGAATTGGCCAAGGTAAACACGGCAGCCATTCCACCAAGATATATCCGACCTCACCAAGAACAGCCCACGATCATTCCCAGCTGTGAGATCCCGGTTGTTGATCTGCAGAGGTTACTTGATCAAGAATCAATGGACTCTGAGTTGGCCAAGCTCCATCTTGCTTGCAAAGACTGGGGTTTCTTTCAGGTACACACCCACACTCTCATTTTTGCTTAGTTTCTTCCTCGTTACCTTTTTATTTTATTTTTATTCAATGGCAAGCGATTTTTCGAGCTCATTTTTTGATTCAACCAAAATTAAGTTATAAAAAATCTACTGAAAAGGTAACTAAGTATTGCTAGAGAGGCGAGAGATTTGCATAAATATGATTCCCAACCAGTTTAATTATTATCCTCCACCGATCACGGTCATGAAGCTCAACCCATCCCGTTTCGACAAGTCATGATGATTATTATTTAGCCGAACAATATCTGATTTGACAACCGCCGACTTGTGATCCTGGATTTGGATCGTGTCGAGATCCCATCAGGTCGAAACAACCGATCGAGTTTAAGAATATTTTCTCAAAGTAATTGTAATAACACCTTTCATTGGCAGCTTTGTCTCCATGTTCTGAAACTGTTTGATAAACAGTCTTAGACGGACGGGCTCTAATGGGTCGCAGTCTCATTATCAATCTCAATCAAACAATTATATATTCCAAGTCCACCACTGTGCTAATTAGTTTGGATCAACTCCCTGATTACTAAACGAACTTCATATAGTGAAGAGCAGTCAAAGAAAAAGTAGCATGACATCTATTGTCATGGAGTTGGTCCATCGTTGTTTTGGTGCTACGTCCGAACCTAAAACGTTTTGGAAAAGAAAGATGTGAGTGTTGATTGAGCCTGAAACCATTTGTCAAACTTCCCCACCACTGAAAGTCATCAGTACTGATAATTACTTATCATCATGAGAGTGAAGTTCAATTTTAATTTGCCTCACAACTTCACCATCTATTTTTTTATTTATTTTAATTTGATTTTTAGGGTTATCATAGTATTATATTTTGGATCACAAATTTAACCAATTAACTCTGATTAATACAATATTTCATTTTTTTCTCAATATTTGTTTAAAATATATTCTTTAATATGTCATTGTATTAACATTTTAAAAAAATGCTGCTTAATATGTGTTTTATGATTATATATTTTTATTAGAAAACACGTTAACAATAATTAAATAATTTTTTATATTAAAAAAATGATCATATCCACATCATATCATCACCCCCAATTATCTAGTAACACATGAGAAATGCAAGAAGTTTTCTTGTTATGTTGATCAATGAAAAAACATATATAATATTGTCATAATTCATAATCATCAAGTGCACGGATGTCAGACTTATCAATTAATTATTAATATATGCCTCATCATGTAATTAATAATAATAATTATTAAGATGATGTCCATTACTGCATTGAACAAAGGTTATTAGTGCGACTTGACATTAACTAATATTATTTTATAATAAGTAGCAAAAATATGAAACTTTTTTGACTAAGTCAATCCAATGATCACTGATCTAAAACTTGATCTAGTTGGATGACTTTTTGATATGGGTTTAACCCTGTTAGATGAATGAAATCACTTGATCTCAAACTTCGGATGGACTTGATTCAATTTCAATCAATGAACTGAATCGACCCAAGTAAGGTCTTATAATTTCAAATTTTCAATAATAATAAACATGTACGAGCTCAAACAGTTGATGGAGATTATTAAAGACAAAATGTTTTCGCTTCTTTAATGAATATATTCGGTAGATCTAGTTGTCGTGACGAAATCATCTTCTCTCGTAATGAAATAAACCAAATAGAAGGAAAATTCCTGTCACCTGCATTAATAGGGTTGTTTGTTTTGTTTTGTTTTGTTTTGGCTGAAATGACCACAACATTTTGTATTAGTTAAAAAAAAAAATAGTATTGTTTTTATCTTAGTTAAAAATTCGGTCTATTCCATATTTTCAGTCAAATACCGGTTGAAACATGTCGATATCATTTTGTCTGTGTAGTTTCAGCTAAATGGTGTTTTTTTTAAAATAATTAATAATTTTACAATATCAATTAATCCGACCGTTAGATTAAGATAAAATTTTACTAGGAGTCTCTTAACATATTTACATATATTATGTTAAAATTTTAGAACATTATATTATGTAATGACCTTATGAAATTGATGACATTCACGTAATATTATATATGTTCATAATCTTATTCAGAAAAATTATTTTACTGTTTTTTTTAGATTAAATTGCACAATTCTAAATAATTTTATTTTTTTTATTTGAACTAAAAATTAATTAATATATTTAATTATATATATATATACATAAATAGTACAACCCCGAAAAGACATATCAAAACACTCTAATTACAATTGAAAAAATGATTTACCAACAAAAACGGAATGAACAAACTTGTCATTAACTACTACCATAAACTTTTCAATCAATGAACTGAATCGACCCAAGTAAGTCTTATAATTTCAATTTCTACACCGCACCATTTCCGACCTGAAAAGAATTAACACATACAGTGATCGATTGTTTTCTTGTAGTTGGTAAACCATGAAGTGAGCACTTCGTTGCTGGAGAGAGTAAAGACGGATGTCCAGGATTTCTTCAACCTGCCAATGGAATCGAAGAAGAATTTTTGGCAGTATCCAGGAGAAGTAGAGGGCTTCGGACAAGCATTTGTCGTGTCTGAGGAGCAAAAGCTTGACTGGGCTGACCTTTTCTTCCTGGTCACCCAGCCAGTTCTTGCCAGGAAACCTCACTTGTTTCCAAAGCTGCCTCTTCCTTTCAGGTCTTCTCTCTTTCTCTCAGTCTTTGTACACTGTAAATTCTTCTAGTTACTTTTGTTTCTCAATTAGCTCTTTCTTCTTGCAGAGACACTGTGGAAGCATATTCATCGGAATTGAAAAACCTAGCCATTACAATCCTCGGACAGATGGCTAAAGCTCTAAAGATAGAGGCTGAGGAAGTGGAGGAGCTGTTTGGAAATGGGCTTCAGTCGATGAGGATGAACTACTACCCTCCCTGTCCTCAACCTGATAAGGTTATTGGCCTGACTCCACATTCTGATGCAGTAGGTCTCACTATACTCCTGCAAGTCAACGAAGTGGAGGGTCTCCAGGTGAAGAAGGATGGAAAATGGGTTCCTGTTAAGCCTCTCCCAAATGCCTTCATCTTCAACATTGGAGATGTTTTGGAGGTAAAATTGCATACGATGATGGTAGCCTGGAACTTAATTTTGTATTCATAATATTTTTGCGATGATTATTTGTTCATCATTTCTGCAGATCATAACGAATGGAACATACCGTAGCATTGAGCATCGGGCAACAGTAAATTCTGAGAAAGAAAGGCTCTCGATCGCAACATTTCTTTCCCCGAATTATGATGGTGTGATCGGACCGGCATCTAGTTTAGTCACTGAACAGACTCCAGCGATGTTTAAAAGTACACCAGCTGAAGAGTATTTCAAGGGCCTCTTTGCTCGTGAGCTTCATGAAAAATCATACCTTGATGTAATGAGAACATGAATGGGGATAGTTGATGGCAGGGGATTTGGGTGAGCTTCATGAAAAATCATACTTTTTTTTTATTATTATTATTATTATTATTATTATTATTATTATTATTATTATTATTATATTGTAATGTTCAAGGTTGATTAGATAAAATAAGTAATATTTTATATTCTGTATGTCATTACTCGTGATCTTTATTTTTAATATATTTTGAAATAAAAATAAGAAAAACAAAAAGGAAAAATTAGAGGGAGAGAAGGACTATAATAAACATGAAAGCTTATGTCTCTCTTCAATCAACTATAAGATAAGACTAGTTAATTGTTTGCACTACATTGTGGACTGAGTAAACAATTTTTATAGCTGAAAAAAATTAAATCACAGAATAAAAAAAGCCTAAAAACTTTAATAAAAGAGCAAACAAAAAAATAAAACAAATGATAAGAAAATAAAATTATTAAATAAAAAAAATCATTTGACGTAAAAAAACTAATAAAAAAAACCAAAGAAAGAACAAGGAAAAAAAAATAATATCAATTTTCAAATGATCATAAACACAAACTAAGACTTAAAAACATTTTTTTTCAAAACAAATACTACCTCAACAAAAGAGAAAATAATAAAAATTAAAAACCAAAGTTAAGAGCACATATATATAAACATAGAAAAAAAAAAGGACTATTTAAGAAATATAAAAAAATCTAGGAATTAAAATAAAAAATTAAAAGTATAAGAGCCGAAATGAAAACCAAATATATTATCAATTTCAATCAAAGGACAAAATTGAACAAATCAAATCTTTTGTACTAAAAATATTAAGGGATTTAAAACCAAACCCAAAATTAAAAAAATAAGGACTGAAATGAAAATATAATATATAATGAATTTCAATTGAAGAACACAATTAAAACACAAAACTTACATAACAGAAATAAGGATCATACAGCAAAATTAAACAATCAGGGACTGAAATGAAACAACCATAAAATCTAGGGGTTGCCGTGTAGTTTAGCGTGAAGGAGAGAGAAAAGGGGGGAAAAGAGTTCAACCGACCACCGTTACGTCTCCGGCCACGCTCCCCACCATGAGGAAGAGGGCACGACGGCGAATACACTAAGATTCTGGATGCATATTTTCCACCACCAGAATACGCCCCACGCGCCGCTACACTAGAGTGTCACGAAAAAAACATCGGCGCGTGGGTTGGACAACCCTCGCATTTAGACATTTTCAAAAAAATATGAAATATCTGAAACGCCCCCGCATGCAAACCTTGGTTTTTGTCCTATTTGAGGGTAAAAGGATTATTTTACTGTGCATTACCGTGGCAACCCTCGGTTTTTGTCTTATTACGGGGTAGAATGGTTATTTCACTGTACAAAAAATATAAAAAATCAGAATGGCTCATGACTTAGAATTGTGAAATTACAGTGACACCCTCTGGAAACTCTTGTCTTTTGTCTTATTGGAGGGTAGAATGGTTATTTTACTGTGCAAAAATGATAAAAAAATCAATAAAACCCGTGAGCCGGACACCTTAAACCAAACCGACCCAAAAACCGAACCAAACCAAAAATACTATTACAATCCATAGTGAATACACTCACAATCTATAATAAAACACTGACCTCTTTTAGTATATGTTATAATAAGGATATAAGAAAATGAGGGAGGAAATAAGTAGATAAAGGATAAGAAAAGATGAAAATATAAGTAAAGAAAAGACTATAAGGTAGTGTTATGAGGGAGGAAATAAGATAAAGGATAATTTTTTTTTGAAAATATAAGTAAAGAAAAGACTATAAGGTAGTGTTTGGTATCCCAGATAATGATAGACTAGATAAGATAATTTTTTTTAGGGAGTTGTGTGGTGCATGTCTTGACAGTCCAATAATTAATTTTTCTCTTATCCAAGCTGTTCCAATCATAGTTATTGATCCCGTCCCGGTCCCGGTTCCGGATTTGTGTTTGGAACGGAACGTTCCGGTTTCGGTACCGTTCCGGGTACCGTTCCGGTTTTGTACTGTTCATATTTATTTAATTATATATATGAAAAAAATAAAATATTAATTTAACAAGTATAATTTAAATTCAAGATAAATGAACTTTAAATTATACAATACAAACATAATCTCAAAATTAGATACATCTTTAAAATTCCAAAATATTATGAAATTAAAATGTTCTGACATAATTCATCAATACACAAAATTTATACAGTTTTTATATCTAACAATAAATTTAAAACATGTAATTAAACTAATTGATAAAACAATTCAACATATTTCAATTTCATGTAATTATTTTTTTCACTAAATATTATTAATATTCGAAATTTCTCAATATTACTAATTATTATTTTTACTAAAACTAATTATTAATTATTTTTTTTTTCCTATACATTATTTAATACCCACCCGAAACCCTACTTTTAAGGAACCATAATAAATGGGGATGTTTTAAAATTAAAACCTTCCTAAGTGAGAAACACAACAATAAGGAAACCGACAGCACACTGTCTTGCCCTCTCCTTTAAAGTTTAAATACTTGTTTGGGGGAAGAATCGAAGAATCAATTTCTTCTCTCCAAGGCACGCCGCCGCTGCGAATCAAAGACTCAAAGTATCAAACCCTCTTACGAAACCCTAATTCCGTCCGTCCCTCTCTTCACTTTTTTTCAATCTCCAGCTCTCGCCCCCGTCTCTCTCTTCACTTCAATCTCGCCTCCGTGACTCACCTCTCAGCAACCTCTCGCCGTCGTCCCTCTCCCATGGCCATCTTGCCTCCGTCACTTTCTTCAATCGTTCCCTCTCTGCTCCCTCTCCCCTTCTCCTCTTATTTTTGCCTCCGTCACTCTGCTCTTTCTCCTCTTAGTTTTGGCTTGACCCGGAACGGAACGCCCGGTACGGAACCGGGGCGTTCCGGCCGGAATTCGGCCGGATTTCCGGATCTGACCGGAATTCAAACCGGGACAAAAAGGTCGCCGTTTTGTCCCGGATTTTGAAGTGGAACGGGCTGTTCCGGCCGTTCCGGCCGGAACGAAACGGGATTCATAACTCTGGTTCCAATGGAGAAAATTTTGTCAAACTAAAAGAGTTAGAAAAAACTTGTCTGATTCTCTACGCAAGGGTTAATCTAGTTGATCCATGTCAATATAAAAATAAAAAATATTATTATTATCATTTTAAAACCTCACTAGGAGTCGACAAAGAGCAAGGCTCGGGTCACGAGTCAGGTTAGTTATCGACATGAGTAATATAAAAATAAAAATAATTATTTTGTATTTTAAAACCCAAGTAGAGATTGAATCATATATATATATATATATATAAAGAGAGAGAGGGAGAGAGAGAGATCTTTTACCTATGTTTTATCTCTTGTTGATCGGGTGGCAGGTTAACCAGAGTTTTTTACTAGATAAGTTCAGATTAATTGTTTCATTATTTTTCTTTAAACTTAATCAAGTTTCATTTAGCGTTTACAAAAAACAAAATAAAGCAAGTTGTTCAATCAAATCCAAAGCACACAAAATATAGGATAAGATGATTATTTGTCCACTTCTGTCTAGTCAATATTGTTCAGCATTTCAGACACTACCTAAATAGACCATACAATCAAGGACAAAAACATGGAAAAAAAAATCATGAAGGAATCATGAAGGAAATAAGAGAAACCATAAAAGATTAGAGAAAGTAAAAAACAAAAGGAGAAAACCTTTCTTTACTGAAAACACTAGTTGCCAGTATGCTTAATTTGCTTTTTATTTTCTTTTTCCCCTTCGTTTCTTCACTCACGCCAGACTCAAACCTCCTTCCCCATTTCAAACTTTCTTTCTACCAATTTCATTATTACAGTCATGAAAGCTCAACCCATCCCGTTTCGACAGGTCATGAAGCTCAACCCATCCCGTTTCGACAAGTCATGATGATTATTATTTATCGGAACAATATCTGATTTGATAACCGCCGACTTGTGATCCTGGATTTGGATCGTGTCGAGATCCCATCAGATCAAACCAACCGAGTTATGAAATTGTAATAACACCTATCATGGGCAGCTTTGTCTCCATGTTATGAATCTGTTTGATAGTCGGTATTAAATTGTATTTGATATTGTTTTTACTTTTGTGGTTTAAGTTTTAAAAAAACAGTTTTATGAATAATTATTAAAGTGTTTGGTTAAAACTATATTTGAGTTTGAAGTTAATGAAAAGTAGTTTCAAGTGTTTGATTACCAAGCTTTTCATGTTGCTTTCAACTTGGGAAATTACTTTAAAGTGTGTGTGTATTGTTTTTTAAATATTTAATAATTATAATAATAAAATATAATTAATAATTCAAGTAAATTAGATACTTGTTTTTATTCTCTCATCAAACTACTTGTAATTTCAACACAAACTATAAATTCATAGTTCGTGAAGGCCTCTGCGATCCCGGAATAACATATAGTAAAATATCATCCGAAAAAAAATTAGGATTGTGAGACAAAAATTATATTGTGATCTCCTTCTAATATATTTATTTAAATTTTAATTAATTTGTAGATTATGTTAATATTAAAAATATATGGTAGCCCTTCATGTTATGGGTTGTTTTATTTCAATCCCTTTTCTTTTAATTTTTTAACAAAATTACACTACAATTTTTTTAAAAAAAATCTCTTTATTTTTTCGGTCCAAAAGTTTTTATTTGTTTCAATTTTTTGTCTTTAGATTAAAATTAATTATATATATTATTTTTCTTTCAACCCTTATTTTTGAATTTTATTTTGAATTAATTCCTTTGGTTATTTCGGTCTTTCTTGGATAATATTTATTTTTACCCATATTTATGCATCTATGCTTTTTGTTTTTGTTTTTAATATTTGTGGTTTTTTTTAGGGATTTTATTTTATTTGATTCAATCTTGAAACTTTAATTTATGTTGTTGAATATTTTAAAATTAATATTTCTCTCTTTTTCCCTTTTTTTGTGTTTTTTTGTTATTTTTATCTATTTTTCAAATCAGATGATTTTTTTACCTTGAAAATAAATATGATCCAGCCGCGATGAATCGCGAGTAAGTGGCCAGTATATATATATACTCTCTCTTTCTCTCTCTCTCTTTATATATATAAAGAGAGATCTTTTACCTATGTTTTATATTTGATTGACTAGGTGGCGGCTTGATCTGAGTTTTTTACTAGATAAGATCAGATTAATTATTTCATTATTTTTCCTTAAATTCAAACTAATATATATCTCATGTTAATCAAGTTTCATTTAGTGTGTACCAAACACAAAATAAAGCAAGTTGTTCAATCAAATCCAAAGCACACAAAACATAGGATAAGATGATTATTTGTTCACTTCTGTCTAGTCAATATTGTGCAGTGTACCTAGTTGCCAGTATGCTTAGAGCTTGTTTGACTCTGTGGTTGTTGTTGTGGTTGAGGTTGAAAAAAAACAGTTTTATGAAAAGCGTTTTTAGGTGCGGTTCATAAATGAAATTTTAGTGTTTGGTTAAAACTGTAGTTGAGTTTGAGTTTATTGAAAAGCAATTTCGTATGTTTGGTTACCATGTTTTTCATATTGCTGTCAACTTTTGAAATTACTTTAAAGAACACACACACACACACACATATATATATATTGTTTTTTTAAATATTGTAGATTAAAAATCATAAAAATAAAATGTAATTAATAATTCAAGTAAATTAGACACTTGGTTTTATTTTTCCATCAAACTACCTGCAATTCCATCACGAGCTAAATCCATACATGAACGCGTCTACGATTCCTGACTATGTGATCGATGGACAACATCTGGTAAAATATCATAAAAAAAATTAAAATAAATATTTTTTATCTTTATTCATAAATATTTTTAAAATACAGTGAGAAATCATGTCTACGTAACAAACAAACAAACCTCATCCTAATAACCCCAACAACTAGGAAGGCCCCTCTACAATTTCCTCATATAAGAGCAAGTCCAGTGGTAAAAGTAATTTTGGAGAGCTAAATCTCTAAAATGGCTTTTTGAATAGTGTAAATATAGTTTTTTGTTTTGTCTATGTCTACTCCAATGATAAAAACCATTTAGAAGAGTCATTTTTTATATACCATTTTAAATATAGTGTCATTTTGATATTGTTAGTAGAATTTATTAATTTGGATTACGTTATATATGTCATTCAAATTTTCCACACAAAAATCGTCCGATATTTTCTAAATTCTTTGTCAATTATTTAAAATTCATAAGATATTATCTCATTTAAAATAATATTTTTTTCCAATACAACAAAAAAAGAATATGATGGCATGTCATGCTTTTATAAAGTAAAAAAGACAAACATAAATTTAAATATTTATGCATGTATTTAATTAAATAAATTAAATATTATTTGTGCAACCAAAATAATCTATGTAGCTCTATCCCTAACTTACCAAAGTTAGCTAGCCAAACTCATAACCCTGGTTATAGATTCAATCAGGTCCAGCAATTATCTTTTATAATTATTTTTTATTTAATTGTATGATAACAAAAATAGAAGCTTAGAAAATTGAGAATCAACTAAAACTAAATAACATAACACTTAAAATTAAGTAAACCTACAAACATCAAAACAAAATAAATTATGTTTTCCAGTTAAAAAAAATAAAGGATGAATATAGATAGAACTATTAAGTGAGAAAAATCATAGAATACCTAGTTATAAGGGATAAAATTAAAAAAAAAGATTAATGAATATTTAAATATTGAAAAAAGGACTTGAGTTATCCCACAATCTAGACTTGCTCACTTGAGCTTGTTTAATATTTTTAAAAAACAAAAAACTAAATTAACAAACAACGATAAACAAAAGCTCGAGATTATTTATGTTATTTTCAAAATTAATGAAAAATCCTATAGAAAAAATGGAGTCTAATATATTTTTTTTGTTTTACAAACAACAATAAACAAAAAGACTTAAGATTACCGGTGTTATTTTCAAAATCAATGATAAACAATATTTTTTTCCCTAAATTATCAATTTGTCTCTTTATAAAAAAACACTTATGGATGCCAATGAATATTTATTTTAATTCTTAAGGATAATTAACTCATTTTACTTTTTACTATACTTGAAAATTTTAAAATACAAAAAGGCTTTTAGATATACTAGTTTAAATTTTATTTGATTTTAAGGATAATATAGTTATTTTATAAATTTAAAAAATCAAATTGTTGCTTATAATAATAATCAATGAAGCTTTTGTGAGAATAGTGTATTACACTTAATAACTAGTTATTTGATTTTCCTGATAAGAGTAAAGTGATTATTTCAAAATGGATGGCTGTAAGACAACTAAAGGAAAATAACTCAACCTAATATTGTGAAATTGAAAATAAATATAATTAAAAAATAATAAATTTGAGTTATTGAAATTGAAATTGAAAATAAATACACTTTTTAGTTTGTTTTTTAATAAATAATGGGATAGATCTAGCTTCTTACAAGATCTTGATGTAAAATAAAAGCAAAATCTTGAATTTTTTATTTTCTTGAATCAAAAATACCATTTGAAAAAGATCATTCATGTAGTAAAATACTGGCGTAACATGACCTACTACATCATTATTTCAATTATTTTTTTAAAAAAAATGGAAACCGTAAAAAATAACTACTTATATTTTTATATTAATTAAATAAATGATTTAGTTAATAAATTTATAGATTATGTGATAAATTTTATCATTCTACTCAGTTTGACTCAAATGTTACTTGTTGACTCAAAGCATCTATTGTCTTGTTCTCGGTTCTAAACTTATATATCAATATAATTAAATTTACTTGCAAAATACTTAACTTGATAACCATGCTTATCGTTGAGTGTTTTTTTTTTTTTTTTTGTTATGACTTATGATTTCTATTTATTTATTTATATAGATAATTATCATTTTCTTTAATTAAATGCTTGTATAAGTTTTTTTTTGTGAGAGGGTTGGACTTGTGAATCCATTATAGCATTGCTGGGAAATACACTTGCAGGAAGCCTGAGATAAAGTGATTTTCGCTGATTATTTTTAATGAAGAGAGGTCTAGTTTGAAAGGTTTATATTTCGTCAATGATTGAAAGTTAATAAGGAGAGAGAAAATCAGATCAGAAGAAGTTTAATTTTTTGCAGGGCCCGGCCCTTGGTAGCGCCCCAGTCTCGCCCCCTGCGTTTGGTGCCATTACTTTGGGCTAAAGTTTTTAGGGTTTTAAAAATGTTTTTTTTCATAAATAAATGAATTTGTTTTAGTAATTTTAAATTATTTTGATATGTTGGTGTTATAAATAATAATACAATATTATTTTGATATGTTTTCAAATAAAAAACACTTTGAAAAACAGTCACTATCGCACTCTTAAACCCCTACAAACTAATTTGTTATGTCCATTGATGATAATGAAATTATTTAAAAAAGAAAAATAGAAATAGAAAGAAAGGATTTTAATATACTCTCTCACAAAATACTATTCATTAGAATAATGTTCTGTTTTTTATTTATACTTTTCTAAATTTTAATTTTATCTTTTAATATTACATTTATCGAGGATTGAACTTCATAAAATGTTTTTACTCAGTTTCATGACAGAAATTGCAAGTTAATACTATTCATTGAACTATCATCTTTTAACATTAGAATTATTGGGGATTGACCTTTATAGGTTCTCTAATTTACTTTTTTACGAGGGAATCCTAGAATCATGACAAGAACTATAGGTTAATAAGTTAACGCGATTAAATCAAGTTTTTTCTTTCTTTTCCTAAGGAAACCTAAAATCATGACTCGAACTGCAGGATTAACAAATTAACTCGGTTGACTCAAGTTTTTTCTTCCTTTTTCTAATTGATTTTTTTTCAATTTGACAGTCTCATTATGTTTGTTACCTATAGGTTATGAAGCTAACACTTTGTAAACACTAATCAGTAACCAAATAAATATATGTGCTTAAAAATTAACAAGTTATTTGGTTACAAAGGGAATGTATTTTGAAGAACTATTCAAAAGAATAAAAAAAAAACTTCGGATAATCCAAACCTAAGATAAACTTTCACTAGTTTAGAAGATTACAAGAGGAGTATTTCATATATATATATATATATACACTACAAATCATTTGAATCTATACTATCTTGGTAATCAAGAAAAATACCCTACTTTGTCTTTTACTATAGTAGCTGGCCAAAACACTTAAGAGTTTTCTTCAAACTCCACTTGTTTGTAAATATTATATGTTGTAAAACTATGAGAAATTCCTCAGTTGGTGGGCAATTGTCTTTTTTTATGTACACATCCAGTGATAAAGATAATAACCTTTGATAAATATTATCTTTAAATTTCCTTGCATGTTATGTTCTTAACAAACTGCTAATATTTTTCACAAAATATTTTTCTAACAATTATCTTTGGATAACTTGTATTTATCTTCTTTTGATAAAACTTATATAAACTTTCTATATAATTTATCCAAACAAACTAGATAATTACATAAATAATCTCATTATATCTTATAAGATAAACTTGACTAATTCCCTATTTAATTCGGATATACTAACAATCTAAACAAATTCATCAACGCAAATAATCCTCGACTAATCAAACCAATCATTTTGTCATTTGTAAATTTTCTAATTTAATATTGGGTTGATTGAGAATTAGGCTTCGTTGTTTGTTTTATTTTGTTTTTATAAGGTTATCCTCATCTCATGACTCCTGGTTATGTATTTTGTCATAACCCAATTTTATGTTAATCCCCAAATCTACCAAAAATAACAAAAAAAAATAAAAGGGGTTGGTGTCGCAAAAAAATCAAGGTGAAAATTTTGGACGTTTTCGAGAGCTCGATCGTACCTCTTTTGTGCCCAGAAATGAAGGAAAATGCAAATTCAAAGCTAAAGTAATTTATTATTGGATAAATCTGTGTAAATATTAAGTCGAAAGATATAATTATATTTTTATGGGCTAGTTTGATTTAATCGTTGGCCAATTTAAAAATGTAATTATGTTTGAGAATTAATTTAGGATCCAAATGAAGGATTTAATTAAGTGCAAGGACTTAACTATACTTTAAATTGGTCAAATTAATTTTATTAAGAGCTTAATCGATGAAAAATCAAGTTCTTGAGCTTAATTCGGGTTCAATTAAAAAGATTGGAAGTTTTGGATACCGAATTGAATTTTTCCAAGTCAATAACACGAATCAGGGGTCAAATTGAAAACAATTGAGAGTTTAATGGTCAACTGAGGGTTAAATTGCATAAACTTGAAATCAAGGACTAAACTAAAAGGAGTTCGCACGGCTAAGGTTGTTATTGAAATTCTGATGGGGTACAATTGCATAAATTTAAAAGTTTAAAGCCAATTGAGAGTGCAATTAGAACAATTACAAATTGAGGGACCACATTAGATTTTCATTTGTCCCAAATCACTCGAAACCTGCAGGCGCGCCACTGCAGGTTCAGGTGAAGAGGCATCCCATCGCTGCATGCAAATGGGCAGCCGAAGGGTTGCCTCCTGCCTATAAAAACCATGCATGCAAATGAACATGGGGGTGACAGGAGAAAATAAAATTTGATAGTAAAGGGGAGAAAGTTTTTACACAGACACGACGCGGGTAACAAAACCAGAACTAAAGGAAAATTTGTAGAACAAAGGCATGTACACGCATAACCACCGATGGCAGCCACCTATTGTCTTGCCTGGCTCCAACGACAGCAACACCAAGCACCAAGGGCGTCCCATGGTAGACAACAACAATCCCCTCTCTCTCCTTCCTTAGATAGCTCCTTCTCTTAAAAAACCAGTTGCAATTCTCTCTCTCAATCAACAACTCTCTCTCTCTCTAAACCAGTCATGCTGGTAGCCCTCTCTCTCCTCGGTAGCTTCACAACTCCGACCACCTAGCACCACCCCATCATCTTTACCTCCACGCCAGCAACCCAGTCATGTCCTCCAGCGAGACAGTTGAAGCAGCAGCGACGGCAACAACGTAAGGCAACCACCTTCTGGCACCTCCTCCGGCCACCACAGGCCTCCATTTCCGACGTCACCACCACCAGCAAAACCATATCGGCCTCCTCTACCCGGCGGTAGCAATAGGTACGTCGTTCATCCTACTCCCCCGACTACCTAGCTACTGTTCAACATTCGGCGAATAGTAGGGGAAGTGAATTAATTTACTCCTTCGTTCCACTGTTCTCCATGCATGCAAAATAGTGGGTTGGCTGGGTCAGGGGACCAGACCCAGCCTGGCCAATAAAATGGGTGGGTCGTTTGGCCCACCCGGGGTTGGCAATCCAGTCCTAAATGATGGGCCTCTCAACCCATCAGGGTTGGGCAGCCATCCCACTAAAATATATATTACAAAATATAAAATTTGCATAAAAAATATCTTTTAAAAAAAATATTTGGTTTTCATGCATTCGGCCGAATTCCAAGGTTTTTCCATGCAAATCTTTCATAAAAATTGGATATCGTAATCGGTTTATGATTATCTGTTGGGATTTGGCTAAAATATCAAAATAATTTAACAATTATTTTATTTTATCTATCGCAGTGTAAAATTACATTGTACAGTACACTCACAGATAGTTAAAAACGAGGTTTTCAAAATGTAGTTTAAAATTCTTTTTGGTTAGTTTTTCAACTCGCAATGAGGTAGAGATTCTCTCACGAAGAGAGATCTACGTTGAACTTTAGAAAAGACCAGTGAATAAAAATTGACTTAGAAAAATAATCAAACAACAAAGCAGCTTACCTTAGGTAGGGTGCACTGGGGATGATGCGTCTTCCCCCTGCATAACAAGTCCTCTTATCCAGACTCTCGCAAACCAATAGGTTTCCTAGTGACCTTAATACCAGGTGACGACTCCTAAGATTTATACTCGTGATTTTACGACTATAAAATCACTCATTTTTCATTGCGCGTTGTTCTCCCCCCAATCAGGGGATGACGGTGCGCGAAGCGCAAAAAAACATCATCGTGACAGGTTTGACGAGTTAATTTGTGGTGACTAAAGTTATTTTTAATTAATTTTTATTTTTTTTTATCATTCAACAATGAGTTGATTGAAAATTATGCTTCTTAATTTATTTTAATTTATTTTTTATCAGGTTATTTTAGTATCATGTCTCAAGTTACAGGTTTTATAGAATAATCTAGATTACTTTTAATTTGTGATGTTGACTAGGTCACATAAGTTCAATTTTCACGCACTAAAAATATTAAAATATTAAAAAAATAATTTGACAAGTACAGTAGAGCAGATCAGTGATTAGAAATTAGTTTTATATAGTCGTGGTAACGTATAACACCGTATTGATTATACCATGATTACCGGGAGAACGCAACCATTCCACTTGTGATTTTATAATCCAAATCATGGTAGATAAACTCCTAATAAACAGTACACACTTGTTTTTGGAGATGGATTTGATGAGAATAGGGCACGTCAATGGAGATTGCACATAAATATGGAAACTTGTCCCCTTCCGATTCGTCTAACATTACTTGCCCCCATGTCAACAAGTTTTCCTTCTTTCTTTCCTTTTCTTTTCGGGGGACAGCTTTTTCCATCTTTCATTAATGGAAATTTTGTCCTCACCAAACTCCATACAGCTCACCAGCTTTGACTTGATCTGCCATTAACGCAACCATTTTTCGTGCTTACAGCCTCCTTTTCTATTGATCAGTTGAAACAGAATTAAAGGCTTCCGCTCCCCACCCTCATTCCAATCCTTCTCCTTCCCTTTCGCTTTGTAGGGTTGTAGACATCTACCTACAGTAATGGTTGTCAAGAAACAATTTATATCATCTTCATCTCCATGGACGGAGAAAAGGAAGTACTCTAAAATCACAGAAATACATTACTCATTTCTTAAACCACAGTTGAGATACGCTCTACTAATCTGCGTCTCACTTTCTGTTTGGTTTGTTATTCTAAGATGTTTTCTCTTGTCGTCCTTCTCCTCGAGCGCCAACAACAACAAGAAACTAAACGTGGCTGAAAAGGTCAAGACAATATCAGAATCATCTGCGATCTCCAGGTGTGAAGGAGGAATGTCAGTGTATTTATACGACATGCCTGCTGAGTTCAACAAAGGTTTGCTTAAAGATTGCAGCCATCTAAATACTTACACTGACATGTGTCCTCATGTGGCAAATTCCGGATTAGGCCAACCACTCTCCTACATGGTGGCGCCCGCCGTCGCCACCACATGGTTTGCCACCCACCAGTTCATTGCGGAGATGATTTTTCACGCTCGCATGGAGAACCATCCATGTCGCACTTTCGATCCTATAAATGCCAAGCTATTCTACGTGCCATTTTATGGTGGACTCGATGCCTCGGGCAAGTTCCACAGTGCCAATCTCACGGAACGCGATGAACTAGCCGTCCGATTAGCAGATTATCTCCGATCAAAACCGTGGTGGGAGAGGCATCATGGTAAGGACCATTTCTTAGTCCTAGGAAGGACCGCCTGGGATTTCTTGAGAAGAAACAACGAGTTTGGAAACTCCCTCCTAAGTCTGCCAGACGTGCAAAACATGTCGGTGCTGACTGTAGAGAGAAATCCATGGGATCTTGTCCACAATCAACATGGAATCCCCTACCCTTCCTATTTCCACCCGTACACGTCACACCAGATGATAACGTGGCAGAACAGGATGAGACAATCAAGCAGGCCCCACCTCTTCTCCTTCATAGGGGGGCCACGTAAGGGCGTTGAGAAAGCTGCCGTGAGGGACGAGTTAATAAAGCAGTGCAGCGAGTCAGGTCGGTGCAACCTTCTAAGATGTGGGAAAGGACCCAGTAAATGCCACGACCCAATGGAGGTGCTCAAGGTGATGTCTCAGTCCCAGTTTTGTTTGCAGGCTCCCGGTGACTCGTTCACCCGGAGGTCAACTTTTGACTCAGTGCTGGCCGGTTGCATACCTGTGTTTTTCTCACCTCACACTGTGTATACTCAGTATGAGTGGTTTTTTCCGGCCGGGGATGTGAGTTCGTACTCAGTTTACATAGATGAAAATGTTTTGAAGATGGCAAACGGAACCGAAAGGGTAGTTAGCATCGAGGAAGAGCTTTTGAAGATTGAGAGAGAAAAGGTGGAGAGAATGAGAAGAACAGTGATAAATTTGATGCCGAGACTCACTTATGCACACCCCAACGCGACTGATTCTGGGTTTCAAGATGCTGTGGATGTTGCCCTAGAGGCATTGTGGGCCAAGCGTTTAAAGTTGAACATCTAATCAAGGGAGCCCCCTGCCCTTGAGTGTTAGTCAAGGCACTAGAATTAGGTCTCCTCATTTGAATTAGTCAACATTTTATGAACCTTTATCATTCAATCACAGTAGTTTTACTGCTTCGATTTCCTTTTTTTTCACAGAAATATTAGCAGATTATCCATTTTTGTTTCTTTAGAATCTTCGGTGTTGCTACAACTGTAGTGTTTGCCATTGAATTGCTTACGAACATTAGTTGCTGTCGTTTATATAGGCTAACCCAAAACAGAACATCATTCACTAATAAAAGTCTACAGAAAATCAATCACTAGTAAAAGTCTTTTATAGCTTACTGCATACCTTGTTGATGATCTATTTATGAGCACAAGTCTATATAATCTAGAAGAAGAGTAAAAAGATCACGATAGAAAAGGGGATTTAAAAAAAAAAGAACTTTTAGATTATTTTTATAAAATTTGCTAGCCTCATTTTATATTAATCTTAATTATTTGTTCACAAAAACAATTACCATTAAGTTTTAGACATCAGACACATAAACAATAGAATTTAAGAGCTGTGGACAATTTCCTTTCGTGAGCTCTTTAATTTTCCCAATTAAGTATCAGCAGATGTGTAAAGTTTGGTAAACTATAAGTAGTAACATTATAGGTTGAAGTGGTCCACTTCATTTTTTAGAAAAATAATATATAGAGGTTTAACTTGATGTGATATAGTCAACTTTACAAGTCTAGAATCAACTTAAATGACCATTAAAAATATAATTTTATTTAAAAAATCAAGACGATATCATTTAAAAAAAATATTCAAACAAAATTTGTCAAATCGGATCAACTCGAGTTAATTTGTCAAATCTTCAAACCAAGTCTTGAGTCTCAAATAACTTGTAGAAATCATATAAAAAAATATATTAAGTTTAATTCTCAATCAATCCAATATTAAATAATGAAATTGAAAACAAAATCCAAATAAGAAAAACAATCAATTCAACTCAAGTTAACTTGTAAGACCTTAGTCATGAGACCCGGATAACCAAAACAAATTATGAAACTCAATTCTCAATTAACTCAATGTTGAAAGATGAAATTAAAAAAAAAATCATGTAGAAAAAGACACAAAAAAATCATTCAAGTCAATCTGAGTTAACCGATGAGACTCGTTACCTAAATTGTGAGGCCACAATAACCTCATAGAAAGCAAACTGCAAGAAATTATGAAGTTTAATTCCTAATCATCTAATATTGAATGATGAAATTGAAAAGAAAAAAAAAAGGCAATTATGCTAACCTACGACATGGATAATGAAACAATGATAACTCCATGAAAAAACAAATAAAAAACATTATGAATCACAATTCTCAGTTAATTTAATATTGAAGGATTAAATTGAAAAAAATATTAAAAAAAATCCAAGTTAACCCGAGTTAAATTCTCAATCAACCTAATGTTAAAGAATGACTTTTTTTTATAAAAAAAAAATATTCAGCTAAAAAAGACCCAAAAAACCTAGATCAACCTGACTAACCGACAAAACTCATAATTTGGGTTAGTAAACCATAATAATCCTATATATATATATGTATAATACAAAATTAAATTCTCAATCAACTTAATATTGAAGGATAAAGTTGAGAAAAATATCAATTACGAAAACAAATAGTTGAGTCAACCCCAATTATAAAACTGAAATAACTTTCTATAAGATATGTTAAAATAAATTATAAAATCCAATATTAATCCAACCTAACATACAGTGAAATGTTATGGATTTTAGTATATGTTAATAAGCTTTTAAGCCGTTTTATAAATATTAGCATAAACATATATTTTAATTTCAATAATGCCCAAAAAGCATAGAATATTAGTTTAGAGTGATTATTGTCTTAATTACTTGGCTTTCCAATTCGTCTCCTCACTTGTCTATACATATTGTAAACTCTAACTCTAGTTAGGGTTTACAAGTTGATTTAATTTATTTAACTTTGTTTATTACAAAAGAAAAATTAGAAACATCATCAAGTACAGTCAAAAGTTAATTCAATATAAAATAAATAAAGTCTGGTCGTATATTATCCAATTTTCACTTCTTAAATTTAAATTATGCAACCATTCATATTGTGGGATAACATCATAATTTATCTTGCATGATTACACCACTTGCCTTGGGCATGCGAAGTATTCTTAACTCTAATTAAGAAATTATATGTAAAATAATTTTGTGTTAAAAAATATATACCTTGATAAATAAATAATCTAAAATCAATTTAAATCATATCACATCAAATAACCTAACTTTAAAGTTAAATAAAACTAAATATACTACAAGTCTAATTTCTAATTATTGAAATAATAAAATGTATTAATACTTTCAAATATTTAGAATTCAGAAGTATATTTATAAATCATTCACCAACATAATTAATTCAAACCAATTATTTTCAACACAAACGTGGATTGCACACTTATATTTACAAATCATTTATCATGTCTGACCCACATAATTTATTAAATAATTTAGCAAGAAAGATTCATTTAGTGTGTCTATATATATATATCCACCAACCTAACAATAACAATCACCATAAATTATAATATTAAATTCTGGTCCCTGTTATTGACGCACGGGAAAACATGCATAATTATAGTTTGGTTTATCCGTATGGGAGACCTATCTGAAAGAAGTAGAGTAAATCTGGGGACCTACAGATTTGTAAGAGACGAACAATTAGGTTAGTCCAGTACCATCTAATTAAATAGCGTATCCGTTTTTTCCACCGTGGCACTATATATAAATTATTGTTAATTTTAATAGTGTAATTATTATTTTATCTTTTAGTGCATTTAAATAATTTAACTCTTAACTTTGGAGGTAATTTTAACTTTTACAGAGGACCGGTTGGCATTACCTGAATGCTTAAGGGTGTTTTTGTCTTTTCTGAAAAAAAATTCATAGTTAAATTACATATTTACCACTAGAAACAGATAAAAAACGAAGAAAGGTTAAGGGTGTTTCCGGTTTTTCAAAATGACCGTGAATTATAAATTATCATCTCAAAAACAACAAAGATAGAATGCTGGTATTGGGGCATAATTGTATTTGGATGTATGGGTTTTTTTGTTATTATTGTCAAAGAGGAGGGTATTGAGGTAATTTTGTATTTGTTTATTATTATTTTTCTAATTTAACTGTAGTTGCATCGTCTTGACGTGTCAGTTGTTATTTGGCGCATTTAGTGTCCGTCGATTGGTGAATATTCCCATCTGATGTATCTTCAAATGTGCCGCCATGTAATCTTCCACATGGCGATGAGCGTGTCGATGTAAGGAGGTCGTACCTGGTTGATGGTCGATTTTTCTTTTTTCACCCCTTTTCTTTCTCTTGCAACAACAAGATACATATCAGCCCTTTGTGTTGACGGGTTGTTGATTTCAATTTTTATTTCATTTTTCTTCCTAATATCTTTGATATAAGTTTTGGTTTTTTTCAATTGTACACTTGAATTGCAATTAATCATATATATTATTTTTCATTTCACTCCCTATTCTTTAATTTTTTGTTTATTTTTGTATCCTTTAATATTTGGTATGTTTGATTTCATTCAATTTTATTCTCCAACTAAAATTAATCATATATGTTATTTTTTTTGCCCTTATTTTTTTTTGTTTATTTAAAATGCATTTAATTTTTCGGTCTCAAAGCTTTTATTTTTTACAATTTTATCCTCCAATTAAAATTGATTATATATTTTGTTTTTCATTTCGATCACTTTTCTTTTAATTTTTAATTTGGTTTTAATTCCTTTTATTTTTTTAATTCTTTTTGGACAATCTTTATTTTTTGTCCATACTTATGTATATATGCTTTTAATTTTGGTTTTTGGTTTTTTTTCATTTTGTTTTATTCAATTTAGTCTTAAATTTTAATTCATGTTGGTGATAATTTTAAAATTCATATTTCTTCTTTTATCCCTTTGTTCTTTGGTGTTTTTTCTTTTATTTTTATTTTTTCTTCAGATGAGATGATTTTTTTTATTCTCATAATATTTATTTGATTTTTTTTCTATTTTATTAAAGTTTTAATTTTTTTATTCTTTGAGATAATTTCATGTTTTTCATTTTTTATGTAATAATAATGATAAGTATAATAACTATTTTTTAAGTTTTTTCTTGCTTATTCTTTTGTAAAAGTATTTTGCTTTTTTTTTTCTTTGAGCCAATTTAATATTTTTCATTATTTTGGTATTAATAGTTTTGGTAATTTTAACTGTTATAGTCATGGTAATAATAATGATGTAGTAATAGATTTTCAATGATGTTTTCTTCTTTTTATAGGCATAAAATCAACTACTTATTTTTTTTATTTATTGTTTTAGTTGTTTACATAATTTATATTTATATATTTTTAATTTAATTTAAATTATTAAATGAGCTCATTCTAATATAGTAAATTCAATGATCCATGTATCCAAATCTTCTTACATTTTTAATGACTGTGATAATTTCATGCTGGTGATTTCATTGAAGCATGTTAAATAAATAAATTCATATCAATTTAAAATTCTTATATTTTATTAGAAACTCTCACTTCACAGAAATTCTGAACAAATTTATTATTTTGCTCAAATTTATAGCATTGTAAAAAAAATCTCACACTCTTAAAAAACTAATTTGCATTGAAAAAATATGATTCTAACTACATTTATTATTTTATTTTATTTTTTTGCTGATTTGTTTTGTTTTATTCTTCAAGATAATTTTATAATTTTCATTGTTTACACAATAATAATATTAATTTTAGTAAAAAAAAATTGTAATCATTTTCTTGCTTGCTCTTATGATTTTGAATGCATTTATTTTAATTGCATTTATTTTCTTTTTTGTTGAAATTTTTTGTTTTATTCTTTAAGATAATTTTATAATTTTCATTGTTTACACAATAATAATATTAAATAATTTTAGTGATTATTTAATATAACAATAAATAATAATAAAAATTAAAAGTCAAAACTAAGAATATAGAAACATAAAAACTATCATAGAAAAACTAAAAAAATCAAAGGAATCGAAACTAAATAAAAAATAAAAAAATAAGATCTAAAATAAAAAATAAAAAATTACATATATTAAAATATGATAAAAAAAAAATCTGCAACGAAAAGCAGACTAAATGGCTCGTCGGATATAACAAAGTCAAGCTTCCAAATCTGACTCCATAGAGATAAAAGAACAAAACAAGGAACCGAAACTTGGAGGTGTCAGCATGGGGGTTGTTGGTTCTCACGGAAAAAACACAAGGATCAAAGTCAAACCAAAGTTGACAAAATTGCAAGCTATGAAGACTTGTGATTGGGGCTTCTTAACCATTGATTTGAGATGTTTTGTAGCAAAAACAAGGGGGTGGTCAGTGAAAGAGGTAACCAATTACCGAGCAAAAACATGGCATCCAAAGCTACAAGTCTTGGAAGCTCCCTGCTTGTGCCCTGTGTTCAAGAATTGGCCAAGGATCCTCTGGTCGCTGTTCCACCAAGATACATCCGTTATGACCAAGAACACCCCATCATTGCCAGTCATGATCCGGTACCTGAAGTTCCTGTTATTGATCTGCAGAGGTTACTTGATCAAGAAACGATGGATTCTGAATTGGGCCACCTCCATCTCGCTTGCAAAACATGGGGTTTCTTCCAGGTAAATCTTGTACACCCGCTTTCATTTCTTGGGTGTTTTTTTTTCTTTATCGAAATTTAACCCAAGTCGTGAAAATTGTCGTAGTTTTTATGAATGTAATGAAGTTTCTAAAACTTTTACGGATTCCTAAAATTTCGAGTCCTCAGGGAGATTATTAAGAAAACTTAAGAGGTACATAGTTAATGGCTCTTAGAAACTCTGACATAATTCGTTCTATAAACAGAAAACACTTTGTGATTTTGGCTTGGTATGCAGGCTGCGACATGTTCATGTGTATTTGAACAGCCAGATCATATATTGTTTAGTTTTCTTTATTTGGCATTTTGTAAGTGACTACCTTAGCAGATTGTGTTCCCCTATAATTTGTTATAAAAGAAGGCTAAATTCCAAGATTTTCCTTGTTTTTGTTTAACCTTGAACCTTTGGATCACCAAGGATACCTGGTTTGATTAATGTCTTGTATCTAGCATTATTTTTTATCATTTCCATTTTTTTCTACTTGGTTTGATCAGTTAGTTGTCTGTCTTCGTCTTGAAGGGATCTGTCTTATCAGAGCTGACAAAATAGGATGGAGTTTAATTGATATATGAGAGATGTATTGGTAGATGACCCTAAGTTTGTGATGATGATGCATTTAATTTAATTGAAAGTGATTTATGCTTTTAATTAGTTTCTGTCTCTGATTTAGTTTTTCTCAAAAGTGGCATGAATGCTAAAAAAATCAAGGTTTCCAGTTACATAGTTCAACAAAGATTTCTAACTAACATAAACTGTTATACAATTGCATTTGATTTTTTCAGTTGGTAAACCATGGCGTAAGCTCTTCGCTGTTAGACAAATTGAAGACAGAACTTCAGGATTTCTTCAACCTCCCAATGGAGGAAAAGAAAAGGTTCTGGCAGTTTCCAGGAGAAGTGGAGGGCTTCGGACAAGCTTTTGTTGTGTCTGAGGAGCAAAAGCTTGATTGGGGCGATCTGTTCTTCATGGTCACCCAGCCAGCTCAATTAAGAAAGCCTCACCTATTCCCAAAACTCCCTCTTCCTTTCAGGTCACATCTCTTGTCCATAGTTCATTCTTGTACTTTTGTAAGTGGTTGCAGTAACATTTCAGTTAATTTAGCATGTTTCTGAGGTAACCTTCATTCTATGCAGAGACACCTTGGAGAGCTACTCCTTGGAAGTGAAAAATCTAGCGTCAGCTATTCTTGAACAGATGGGAAAAGCTTTAAACATTAAAGCTGAAGAAATGAGAGACTTCACTGAGGGCATAAGACAATCAATGAGGATGAACTATTATCCACAGTGTCCTCAACCGGAGCAAGTTATTGGCCTTACACCTCATTCTGATGCCACCGGTCTCACAATTCTCCTACAAGTTAATGAAGTGGAAGGTCTCCAGTTAAGGAAGGATGAAAAGTGGGTTCCCGTAAAGCCACTCCCAAATGCTTTTGTTGTCAATGTTGGAGACATTTTGGAGGTAAGAGATGTTTTACAGTTTAAGAAAAAACTAAACTGCGAATTCCAGGCAACAACATTCAGTAATTAGGAGAAGGTGATATAGCTTAACTTACAGGTGGTAATTAAGGATTTACTGGCGTTGAAATCAGGAACCTTCAAATTTTAAACACTAATTTTGTACATTAACTTTGCATGACAATGAAAGAAAGATGAACGGGCCATTTAATTCAGCTTTTGTACATTTATGTGGCAGATTGTAACCAATGGTGCATATCGTAGCATTGAGCATCGTGCAACAGTAAACTCCAAGAAGGAAAGACTTTCAATTGCTTCATTCCATTCCCCAAGGTTTGATGGCATTGTATGCCCAGCTCCTAGCCTGGTAACCGAACAAACACCAGCATTGTTTAAAGAAGTTACAGTTCAAGAGTACTTCCAGGGCCTGTTTTCTCGTGAGCTTCGAGGAAAATCTTATCTCGATTCATTGAGAATACAAAATGGTCAAGCCTAAAATGTAGCCGAATTCTGTTGTATGAATATGTAAAATTTGTCAAGTTACTATGTATAAAAGGTGCTTTGAAAAGTTGTTAGAAATAAATGAGCTATAACTATCAAGTTCAGAAACTTTCTGTAAGACTTGCAATACTTTATGTAAGAACAGATATATGAAACATTATGCTGAATGGAGTGACGAATATTTTCTGTTGTTTTACTGTCATGGAATAGGAGCAACACTGTTAGACTTCAATATGATAGAATCTGAAATATGAATGCAGGAGATGCATTTATTTACATCAATATGTATTGGTGCACTATTATGTGCTGAACTTCCTGAGTTTTTAGAGCAAGATGAGATAAGTTTTCAGAATGCCTTTATTTGATAGCTTGGAAAGGAGTGTGTGTGTTTGCTGTTGAGGATGTGTTGGCGAGGAAATTTACAGATTGAGAGGGGAACTTTTTCTGGAATTGATTGGCAGATGAAATCCTTGAATTTCTAATTGGAGACTAGCGAGATTGATCTGAGAAAGAGAAATACAACACAGTAACTAATATTAACATAAGCTACCATTTTGAAGAAATGGATAAGAATGGCACTTACGTTTGTTTTAGCCGACCCGGTTGCCTAGTCCAAACAAACCAACGATGTTCCAATGCCATAGGAGACGGCTTCATCTAGGAAACTTAGCTTGCACCTGCTGAGTTAACAAGAACTCAACTTAATTTCATCCTTACCCAAATCTATATTATCGTTATCCTTCTAGATATGTGATGCATTACCTGATTTTATCTTCAGCTAAAATTCAATGATGAATAGAACAGAAATGCAAAAGCACTTGTATGTATATATTGTATTGCCCTCGTATAATCAAGGAGCACTTTCATTTTACAAAGATGAAAATGGACACGTGGAGATTTTTTCAACTCCTTTTTCTTGCTTGTTCCACTTGTGTGGTTATGGCTTGCAATGATGATTTTACTTCGGCTGTTGGTGATCCAGGGATGCGAAGGGATGGTCTTCGGGTGGCAATTGAGGCATGGAATCAGTGCAATGAGGTTGGAGAAGAAGCTGTCGACATGGGAAGTCCAAGAATGGCAGATTGCTTTGATGTTGGCCATTCTACATCTTCTGGTGAGAAATCTGTAGCTCCTCTACATCTTTGCGCTGTGACTTATTATTACGACGACAATTTTGTAATATATATTGCAAGAAAAGAACGCGATTTCTGCTAGGAAAGGAGTTTAGACTATGGATCATCACTCTTTTAAGTATTTTTTTTCTTACCAATACTAACAAAAAGTTTGGAGGCTCCTCATTTCCATGTTACTAATTAACTAAAGAAAGACTAGGAATGTGTTCTGAACTGTAATTCATTTGACGAACTTTTTTCATTTAGTGTCCGAATAAACAACAAGATCTTTCAAATCATAGGATTATGTTTTATGTGATGGGACTTTATTCGTTAGTATATGGTTGCTAAGCTGTTTTCTTTCTTCTTTCCATGATTCTTGACGAAGTGAACTTGATTCACAAGGTGAGTGAGGATGAGAACAGGCTGGGCTTATTGAATGGCACCTACGGAAGAATAAAGACCAGAAGTTATGACAGGTATGCACCCAAGAAGGAGTTGTACTTGGGTAAGAAATGCCAAGTGAAGGACTTTCCGAGACCATGGCAGTTTTGGATGATCATGCTCAAGAGTGGCAACATGGACACTCTAGCTGCTAGATGCCCGGAAAACGGTAAGAAATCAGAGCCCTTTGCACCGGAATCTCGGTTTCCATGCTTCGGAGAAGGGTGTATGAACATGCCCAAGATGTACCATAATTATACCGGCGTGCATGGAAACAATACCTTGAGAGGAAGTTTTTATGGGACCTGGGATTTGGATGCTAATGTCAAAAATGGAGTTGTTGACAACAGCACTTCTTATTTCAATGTCACTTGGCAGAAGGAGTTGGGGAAAGGGAAGCTGGGTCTTTCATCACTACTTGAAGACATCCTCAAAGTATCCATGGCTGATGCTATACCTCAGATCGGATGCCACCAAGGGATTCTCCGGTGGTTATCATTACCAAACAAGGGGCATGTCAAAAATTGTAAATTCTTGTTTTTTCCTCGGCTCTCCTCTCATACTCCTTCTGAATCTTGGACGTTTCAGTTGAAAATGGCAGATTCTGATTCTTATAACATCAATTCAATGATTAATCAATGTGTATCATACTTTCAAACCATTTCATATGTTCATGTAGGTGCCAAAGTCACCAAACTTCAAGGTTAAATTCAAGCTAAACATTACACAAGGAGGTGGACCAAGAGGCCAGTTCTACCTCATGGACATTGGCAGCTGCTGGAAAAACGACGGCAGTCCTTGCAATGGGGATGTGATATCAGATGTCACTAGATACAGCGAGATGGTCATAAACCCGGAAACAGAATCATGGTGCTCGCCGGAGAAAGTCGCCGGCTGCCCGCCTTATCACACGTTTCCTAACGGAACAAGAGTTCATAGGACAAACAATGCCAGCTTCCCCTTCGATGCATATCACATGTACTGCGCTCCTGGCAATGCTCTGCACCTTGAGGAGCCCTATAATTTATGCGACGCGTACAGCAATCCTCAACCCCAGGAGATACTGCAAATCATTCCTCACCCTGTGTGGGGTCATTATGGGTACCCCACGAAGAAGGGTGAGGGCTGGATTGGGGATCCAAGAAGTTGGGAACTTGATGTCGGGAAACTATCTCAATCACTTTACTTCTACCAGGTTGGATTCAGAACTGCCCTTGTCTTTCTTCTTCTTCTTCTTCTTCTTCATATGATGTTCATCCATGTCTTCTGTAATGATGATGCAGGATCCGGGTACAAAACCTGTAGAGAGACACTGGCCATCCATCGACTTGGGAACTGAAATATACATAAGCAATGATCAAGTTGCTGAATGGACTGTTAGTGAATTTGACATTCTCGTACCAAAAGATGAGATTCACTGATCAGTTCGTTTCTTATCAAATCAAATCAGCAGTTTCAATTATTTATCCTGAAATGGATGGACATACAGATTTTATTTTATTTTATTTTCCCCTTGGAGATGATAGCTAGTAGAGGCCTTCTGCTGCCTAGATTTTCCTCAAGATCATATCAACTAGTTTTCTTATCAAACCAGCTGCTGAATTATTCAATTACTATATTGGTAGATATTTTTTTTTATCATTGATTTCACTAATCTTATCGAATCACTCAGCACTGAAAATCGTGCTAATTGCCTAATGCCAATTTAAGCTTTTTTTATTTTCCACTAGGCGCACACACATGTCTTGCATCTAACTCAGGTTTTAATTATCTTGGTTTTTATTTGGATCAAGGACCGTATTCAGTTACTTACGAGTTGAATTTTGATCCTCATCATTAATCTTCTAATAATCCAAAAGTTCCGCTATTTATATTTAATCCCCGGAAAAAAAAAATTGTTTTCATA
The DNA here is from genome assembly GCA_029228465.1 of Salix viminalis. Lineage (NCBI taxonomy): Eukaryota > Viridiplantae > Streptophyta > Magnoliopsida > Malpighiales > Salicaceae > Salix > Salix viminalis. The sequence continues at coordinate 23,403,406 of CM055441.1, read as the reverse complement.
ACGAAGCAGACGGGTCCTATGCTACCCAAAATGGAAAACAAGAAAGCGTGGAGAGGAAACAAATAAAGAAAGAGATTCTCCATTTGCAACCTGTAAGTATGGCCATGTCTCCACTCCTCGACGATGATACCACGTTGTTTGATGTGAACCTGGATGGAACAAGCACCAGCGAAGATGGCGGTTACGAGCCAATTCCTGCCCCCAAAACAAAATCCAAGAAACCACCCCCATGTACACCTTCCCTTCAATCGACCTTCTTCTTCATCTTCTTTTTTCTGTAACGCCGTGCGGTCTTGTATATGTGTTCTTGATAAATTAACTGCTGGCTAATTTAAGATTGTGTCAAAGATTTGCAATGTTGTGTAACAACAAGTTTTAATTGCAATGAATCATGGGCAACTGAGGGTGCTGAAAATATAGAATTGTTTCTTCATTGTTGCAGATTCTAGATTCACACAACAAGAGCTTCCTGCTTGCAAACCAATCATAACTCCTAAATTAGTATGGCCACTTGCCCATTTCCTTCCTTTAAATTTTCAATAAGAATCTTTTTGTGATTTTATTTGTTTATATATGGGATTCAGGTCATTGCATCATTCACTTTTATTGCTATTATCTTCGTTCCTATCGGTATAGCAGCCTTGTCTGCATCGAACAAAGTAATATAATCTAACACTTAATTCCATTATCTTGGTTACTGCAAGTTTTTTTCTTGTTTTTCGTTGCCAGCAATCATACTTTCATTTTGTGGAAATGTAGGTGGTGGAGATAGAGGAACGCTATGACAGAGAATGCATTCCTCCCATTTATAGCGATCATATTCTTCAATATATCCAGAGTGTTGGAACAGACAAGACATGTACCAGGAGATTGACTGTTAGTCCGATTGTTTGAAGTTATATTCTTAATTACTTTTTTCATTTTCTCTTAGTAATTATTTTTTAGTTACTGTAAAACGTGCATTAATTGGCTGTTATCAGGTTCCAAAGCACATGAAGAGTCCTGTTTTCATCTATTATCAGCTCACTGATTTCTACCAGAACTACCGCATGTGAGTATATCTAAATTGTATCATACAATCAAAAGATTTCCCTTTACTTACACTCATGCAGAATCCAGGACACAAGCTGTTTACAATACAATAGTTACTTCATCCTGTCATATTATCCATTGCTTCACTTCTAAGATCTTTTAATCTTTTCCCTGTATGACTTCTGAAAGCTTGCTTTCAGATATAAAAGTAGTCGAAGTAATTTGCAGCTGAAGAGCAAAGCAGATGAGGGTAGTGAATTAAAAAACTGTGGGTCAGTACAAACGGTGGGCGACGAGCCAATTGTTCCTTGTGGACTTGTTGCATGGAGCATGTTTAATGACACCTATAGTTTTTCTGTAAAAGACAAGGCCTTGATAGTCAACAAAATGAACATAGCATGGGAAAGTGACAAGAAGGGTAGATTTGGATCCGATGTGTATCCTAAAAATTTCCAGGCTGGGGGTGTGATTGGAGGTGCAAAACTGAACTCGAGCATACCTGTATGTATATTCCTCCTTTGTGTGAACTGAAAGAATATTCTAAGGTTTTTGATTCGTCATTATGAGTAATAGCCATTGTTGGTTCTGCACACAACAGCTAAGTGAACAAGATGACCTTATAGTTTGGATGCGGCCGGCACCTCTGCGGAATTTTAGAAAACTTTATGGAAGGATAGATGTTGACCTTGAAGCTAATGAGGAAATTAAAGTTGAAATAAAGAACAACTACAACTCATATGGTTATGGGGGCGAGAAGTTGCTTGTCCTCTCTACCACAAGTGCATTTGGTGGGAAAAGCAAGTTCCTTGGCATTGCGTATCTAACAATTGGTGGATTCTGCTTTCTCTTCGCCATAGTCTTCGCGATTATTCATTGCTTCAAGCGAAGGTGAGTAGATTTTAGTTGATCCAGTTTGAATGAATCCAGATACATGTTGCTGCAGAAAATTCTTTGCCAGTTTAGTTGATCAGTAGTGCTATTATGTGTTGAATTTCCTCAGTTTTCATGCTAAAACATACTAGATTAAGTTGAGCCCCAAGCAGGACTTGGAATTTCCTAGGAATATGGTTATTTACTTGTAAGTTTGCATTTGATTCTTGTTTTTATTTCTGTTTTCTGTCTGCTGTTTCTGCAGGGATATCGGGGATACTGCATACTTGTCTTGGAACAGATCTCCAGTGGGATATTATATAAAATAAGAGCGTTTATGAGGGCATCAAAAGCATTCACTAATTAATCCCTCTCGGAATCTCCCTGGAATAGGCTCCATTGCTGTATTGAAGAGCTTCCATTGACAAAAAAGATTCAAGATGGATTTGCAGGCATCATCAAGTTGGATTGAAATATTTTCATGGTCAAACGTATTTTGCAAGTAACAAATTCTATGCCTTTTGGACCTGACAATGAGGGCCATGCTCCATCATTACAATATTTTTATAAACTTCTGTTGCCATCATCTTTTTTCCAGACATTGGTAATCGCTGAGTGATTACGATTGAGTATGCTTCAAAAATTTGTCAGATTGATTTGTCAGTGAAGTAAGTAAAGTTCCATGTAGATGATACAATTCTCTTTTGCTTTAGGCACTATATCATCTCCTCCTCCATTTCATTTTCATTGTTTACCAAATTGAAATCAAGAAAGAGCACGGAGCCGATTTTGATGGAGCTACAAACAGGGTTAATACTCGATTATTTATATGATTAGATTTTAGTCACAGTTATCCCTGTTGGAAATTACCTTATGTGCCCCTCATGACACACCATGTTCTTGATCATGCAAACCCATGACCATGAAGATAGGTCATGGGGTTTGATCATGAGATCAATTGATTGATCATGGGGATCAATTAATTGATCATGGCTAATTATCTCCTTGATGGAATGAGAAAATTGGAAAATAAATTAGTGAGTGGGGTCTATAATCTACCTATAAATAATAGTTTGTGTACTCCATCTACGACTACTGGTAGGCATAGATTAGAAGGCTCCTCTCGTAAAATATTTTATTATTTTGTATTGTTGTTGCTGCTGCTTTGGGAAAAGCTTGGTTGCTGCTGCTATTGGAAATTCATTTAATTTCGGTACTTGAGCAACAATGGCTAAAAGTATTTATAATCTAAATTTCCACTGCTATATGTATTTAGCATTCGATTATTTAAATTATGTCTATCAATCCCTTCATGGAGCTGGCAAAGCAGCTCTCAAAGAGAAACTTATATTCAGCAGCAGCCCTACCACCACGGATGCTGAAGTGAAGTGAGTTGAGGAGCCAAATTCATAATTATTTAATTAATATTATCAATTCCATTATCTCTCTCTGATTATTATTATTATTATTAGAGCCATATTCCGACCCAAATTATTTATAATGGAACAACTAGTCTGGTTGGATGATCCACCTGACCTCCACTCACAATTAGTAATATTCTTGTATATGACATTCCCTTGCTTTTGCTTTGACGAATAAAATATAGAATTGAATATTCTTTTTTTATTTTATCTTTTTTTAAAAAGGAATATTCGAATCAAATAGGATGGGTCCTCCCTTGACAAGTAAAAAAAGCGAATTGAAGAACAAGATAATTGTTCGAAAGAGAGATGGTACAATAAAAACATTTACAGCGGTGAAGACACTCGTTAACTTCTGTAATGTAATAGATCTCTGCATAATTTCTTCTCAACAAGAAATTGACACTTGACATGGGCGAAGGTTACCACATTGATGAAGATAATGAGCAAGCGAGGCTCAAAACATTTTCTCACCAAAACCCTAGTCGGGTCAAGGCCTCAATCTTTATTTTAAAAAAAAACAGATTAACAAAACTTATAGACAACAGTAAGCCTCAGAATTAACAATTTTTGAGCCACTTGCTTAAGTAAAACCTTAGCTTGCCAGGATAAATAAATAATGTCATACAATGCTTGGCCTGTGTTTGTATATAACTTCTTTTATAATCAATAATCTTTCTCCTGGCTAGTTTTGCTCTATAGTATTAGCTATGGAGAAACTACAGGTTCTGTGTGCTTGCTTTTTCCCTCCTCGAATTTTATGTCACAGCTAGGGAAGAATACATGTCTGCAATTGGAGATCCTGGAATGAGAAGAGACAGCCTTAGGGTTGCAATTGAGGCATGGAATCAGTGCAATGAGGTTGGCGAAGAAGTTGTTGGCTATGGAAGTCCTAGGATGGCAGATTGTTTCGATGTAGATAATTCAACATCACAAGGTGCTCAATGCGTATATATTCTGTTGTGATTTACCAGATAAAACTCGTAAATTCTTGCTTTGAACTTGTTAGAGAATAATATAAATTATATTCTAGGGCTTCACCTAGCAGTTTAAGTTTTTAGGTGCGTTGGTTTCTTGACATGGTATCGGAGCTTTATTAACTCAGCGGTCATGAGTTCAAATCTTATCACTCACATTCTATTTGATAAAAATCAAGCACAAAGTAGTATGGGCTTCTACAAGTTTTAAACCAAAAGGGTTTTCACTTAAAAGGGTGTGTTAGAGAATAATATAAATCATATTCTAGGACATCACCTAACAGTTTAAGTTTTTAGATGAGTTGGTTACTTGACATGACTCAAGTCCATTTCTTTTCATTCCTTGCTGATGTTATGTGTTGGAATTCTCTGATCTGGACAGTAAGTGTTCTAAACATTTACTGTTTAGATCGAAATCTGGAAATTGAAATTTTGCACACATACTTTTATTGAATCAGAAAGTTCCTTATATAAGGATTACAAGGACATGAAATTGAAATAAACTAGGACTCTCAACACTTGAGAGATTATTGCTTAACAGGTTTACAAAAAAACCTGTTACGAATAGTAAAATACTGAAATTACGTAAACTACTGAAACTAAAACACAAACTCTGCCTAATCTTCTTATCTTCAAAGCTAATCTCATTAAAATCTAACATTATGTTTATCATGACTGTGAAATACAGTAAAGCTTCTTCACATGGTAGATGAAAGAGACAACAAGCTTGGCGTTTCAAATGGTTCGTTTGGAGGCATTAATGCTTCAAATGCAGATGTGTATGCAGCAAAGAAGGAGATATACTTGGGTGATAAATGCCAAGTCCAAGACAATCCTAGACCATGGCAGTTTTGGATGATCATGGTCAAGAGCGGAAACATGGACACACTAGCAGCTACCTGTCCCGAAAACGGCAAGAAATCGATGCCGTTCCCACCAGAATCTGGATTTCCATGCTTCGGCCATGGCTGTATGAACATGCCCTTGATTTACCATAACTATACTGATCTGCGAGGGGATAATGATAGTAGATTGAAGGGGAGTTTCTATGGGACGTGGGATGCTAATCAGATTTCAAAGGCAGCAATGAGTAACAGCACTTCTTACTTCAACATCACCTGGGAAAAGGAGATTGGCAAAGGGAGTTGGGTTTTCCATCATTTCTTAAAGACATCATCAAATTATCCATGGCTGATGCTGTACTTGAGGTCGGACGCCACAGAAGGATACTCCGGCGGATATTATTACGAGACGAGGGGGATGTCCAAAATAGTAAGCATCTTTTCCTTCCAATTTAATCTTTAGAATCTTGGCAATCAACATCTTACATACTATGGAGACAGTATAAAATTATAAAATGGCTAGAAAGCAATATGCTTCTGAGGCTCATCTTATGAAGGGGACACCATCAATATGCTTCAGGTTCCAAAATCACCAGATTTCAAAGTGAAGTTCAGGCTAGAAGTAAAGCAAGGAGGTGGTCCAAATAGCCAGTTCTACCTGATGGATATAGGAGGGTGTTGGAAGAACAATGGAAAACCTTGCGATGGGAACGCGATCACAGACGTTACGCGATACAGTGAGATGATCATAAACCCTGAAACAAAATCTTGGTGCACACCAGAAAGTCTCAAGCTGTGCCCACCTTATCACAGCTTTTCAAATGGAACCAAAAGTCCACAGAACCGATAAGGAGAACTACCCTTATGATGCTTACCACCTCTGGTGTGCTCCAGGCAATGCTGAGCACGTTGAAGAACCATTTACGCCGTGCGATCCATACAGCAATCCTCAAGCACAGGAGATACTGCAAATCCTTCCCTCATCCTGTATGGGTAGAACATGGGTACCCTACAAAGAAGGGGGATGGTTGGATAGGAGATCCAAGAACTTGGGAACTCGACGTGGGCAGGCTGTCTCAGGCACTCTACTTTTACCAGGTACATCTCTCATCTTTCTTCGAAGCTGGCTTTTAATCTGGGATGCCGCCATGTTAGGTACCTGCTTGCTATTTTATAGGGCGTCTTTGATTTAATGCAGGATCCAGGCACTAAGCCTGTGGAGAGACACTGGCCTTCGATTGACTTGGGAACTGAAATATACATCAGCTGCGATCAAGTGGCAGAATGGATCGTCAGTGACTTTGACATTGTTGTTCCAAAATTAAGAACGAAACTCGAGTAAGAGCGCAAAATGGCCAAGCAAAGATATTTGCGAATAGAGCACTGGACTAAACCACAGAAATTCCTAAGAATGCTATTTTTATTCTGATCAACGAATTGAATTACATGAAATGTCTAATTACACAGCACGACTAGATACAGGACGTGGACTGAAACACTTTAAAGCTACTATTAAGAAAAGATAAAACTACAACTCGAATTCTAGACCTAAATGCATTTGCATAACTCATCTTGATACCAACTCAAATAAAATAGACTAAGTTAATCCATACTGAACAGTGCTGACATTCCTATGAGCGGCTACGGCTACGGCGGCAGCACCAACTGGACCAAAACTGAGATTGTGCCTGCAGCAGTTTTGCATCAATAGCAATTCTCTCATTTAACTGTTCCACCCTAGCTTGTGGTTGGCAAAATGGGTTGGTGTTCGCACCCATGGCCATCCCAGAGGATGGCTTGGCAGCCATGTTACACAGAGGAGGTTGCTGTTTGGTTTGTGAGTCTTTTTCAGGCTCGGGGATAGACTTATCCTGCACCATTGTATTTGTCCTGAAGAAACAGTGAGGAGAGACAGTCTGGGGGGGGAGAACTGCATTTCTATAATAAATCCTTGAATCAGGGGCATCTTTGAGATTTCTGCCATTGTCAGCTGATCCCACAACTCTCCCTGGCTTTGCTGTACAACAAAAACAAATAAGATGGTTAGTTGCTTTGATGGTTCACAAAGCAAGCTGGAATCCAGCCTGGGAAAACAAAAAATCCCAGGAAGCAGGATAAAAGGTCTAGACAGTTCACAAGACAAATTAGGAAACTCCTCCTTGCTTCTAGGCTTCAAAAGAAAAATTGCTTTTTGCAGCAAGAAAATGGCATATAACTGCCAGGATAGGAACTAAATTGATCATGAATGGAAAAGATTATAAGAAAGATACCAGCTATTCCATAAGTCACTATGTTATATGATGATGACTCAACAATACCCTACAGACCTTGAACATTCAGATGAGCCATGTATTGCTGTAGTTATCGAGTAAGTCTATGCTTAACAACAGTAACTGATGAAAGATGAAGCCCTCCAACATCCAATTGAGAAAGAGAAACAACATGCAGAGGCAGAGAAACAACTTGCAGAGGCTTAAGAGTCAAATTACAAAAGTTTTTCACACATTTAGCCACTTGGCTTGATTCATGAAAAAAATTGCCTCTTTACAGAAAACAAGCAAAATAAGCAAGTCATACCTGATGGCACTCGCGGAGGTGGCCTTGCAACCTTTGCTGGATTTCCAAAACTTGCATCTGCTACTCTAAAATTTTTAGAAGTGTCTTCTGTAACTTGCCTGTTGTCAAATGAGGTTGAAGTTGATTGCATATTAGGAGAGATTGTGTTTGAGTGAACTGTAGACCTGTGAGAAAAAAGGAAAAGATTAAAAAAAAATGCAAACATATTTATAGTGGAAGATCACAAGCATTCCAAATAAAACAGTACTCTATAATCTCAGAAAATAAATCATAAACCATTTTATCATATCAATGACTTAGAGAGCAAAGGAAAAAAATTAGTTGTGAAGGCATACCGTGGAAGTGAGACATGCTTCCTCTCAGGAGGTATCACTGGTCCACTTCTACCACTGTTTTCCTCGAGATATGCAAACTGCTTTCTAAATTGACCTATGGCACTGCATTTCAAAGCATAGACAAAGTAAACATAGAAAGGAAATGGAAAAGGTAATTCCTACTACTCAGAAAAGGGAAAGATGAGCTATACATGGGAATAATTTAGTACCTAGGATAGAGAAAATTTGTGTTTTCATTGCCGTTCATGTAGTCTTTGAGTAGCTGTGGATGGTATTCCAGTATTTCGCGGTATAGCAGTTCCCTAACATCTTCCTTTGTTACCCTTCTCCTTTCAAACTCAAACTCCAACTTTGAGATTGGTTGACAAGATGGTTCTCTCTCAACTTTAGCTAGGCCCTTAAAGTAAGGGTCGGCTAATGCCTATTATATAAAACTAAACATCAATCAGTAAAGCAGAAAATAAAGGTAGGGAGTGGCAGAAGACGCTATGTTCATCTATCAACAAGAATTGAATGCCACGACACCATTCTTATGGAATTAAGACAAAGAACAGACCTCTTCAGCAGTTGGTCTATCTTTTGGATCAAATGCCAGTAGCCTTTGCAGTAGCCTGAGTGCCAACGGATCTACATTAGGAAATTTATGTTCAAACGGCACAAGCTTTTTTTTCCTCATTTCAGTCAGGTATTTCCTTGCCTTGTCATTCCGTACCTGAATTTTAATCCAATAAAAACAACCATCAACAACATGAAGGGGGAAAGTTATAACTGACTGGGATAGAAAGGGAGGGGAAGAGAAAAGAATCATACTCCAGAAATGGTTTCTGATGAGGGCGTCCCAAGAAGGTCGGTAATTAAATCTAATTGATGTACAACACTTTTACCCAGGAAACAATGGTTTCCCCGTCAAAACTTCAGCAAAGATGCAGCCGATGCTCCAAATATCAATTGCTGGAGTATACTGCGCTTAAGTAAAACCACAAAAAATTAACAAGCAGAATAATAGAGCTTCACAATGCAATTAAACCACTCCAGAGAAACAGACATAACTTGACACTGTTACCTGAAAGACAGATATTTCAACTTCCAGGAGAGTTCATAGTCCTCCCTGAACAACAATTATTTTAATCTAGGCATTACTGCTTACTATAAAGCACTCAATTATTTTATAGAGAAGAAAATATTTTGCTTCAATATTATGCTGTAGCTCTTAACAAGGACAATCCATTGTACTATATTTTCCTTTTGCTTAATATCCCAAAAGCTCATTGTGAAAACAAAGAAATACAAATAAACTATTTTTTATGCAAAAAAATAACATAATAACCAGTTTTTTTTCAACGAAAGAAATAACCTTAGTTTTAAGTGAAACAAAGTACCACTATAAAAGCAATAGTTATTATAAGAGTATCTAAGAACCAAGCACCAGTAAATTACATGTGAACCTATACCAAAATGTTGGTCCACTATAGCATATACCATGCTCCAACCAAGATGGCTCTGGAAAAGAAGGGCCACAAATGACAGAAATAAGAAATACCTTTGAAAAGAAAGATCCACACAGCTCTGGCGCTCTATACCATCTTGTAGCAACATAGTCCTGCAATATGCACTTATTAATGCAAACTTAAAAACTGTGAGATACTGGTAAGCTGATATTTGTCATAAGAAAATGCTGAAATACATACCGTCCAAAATACAGTTGTAGGTGTGTCACTAAATGCTACTCTTGCCAGCCCAAAGTCACATACTTTAAGTTTGCAATTTGCATTTGCCAATATATTCTTTGGTTTAAGATCTCTATGATACACATTTGCTGCAGCCAAAAAAACCTTAATTCAGAACAGAGGTAGACCAAATTTACTTCAATTAAAAACTTTAAAAATAAGGGCAGCATTTACATAAGAAGTTGAGTAGGTAGATAGGGACCCTTCTGCTACTTGAAAGGATTAGTGATGGCAAATTTTGACCCATAAGTTGAATGAAAGACAGAATAGATTAGAAAGAAAAGAGTCACCTGTATGCATATATTTCAGTGCACGTAACATCTGATAAAGAAAGAATTGATGGTGTTCCCGAGTCAAGTCATCATTAGCTTTGATGACTTGGTGAAGATCAGATTCCATGAGCTCAAAAACAACGTAATATGTCTTTGAATTCTCTCTTTGAGGGCGGTAACATGATTCGCTTAATCTCAACGATATCAGGATGCCGTAAAAGCCTAAGTAACTTGACTTCTCTCAAGATTCGAATAGCATCAGAAATATGCTCAAAAACGTCATTGATTTTCTTTATTGCCACCTTGTCCCCAGTATGAGTGTCAATTGCAGCACAAACAACTCCATAGCTTCCCTTTCCGATAACTTCTAGAATCTTGTATCTATTGGCATCCCCATACTCGGTGAAAAAGTCCATCTCCTTTAAGTCCTGAAACAACGCAAAAATTTTCAAATCCAAGAATGCAATGATCTAGCTGCAGGGATTAAGTAGGTAAGAGCATCTACTAACAAATTAACAAAATAATAGGAAATATGTACACCAATAGCCTCTGGTAAAAAAAGGAGGAGAGGGAGAGGGGCCTCTAGTAATATGATGGTATAGATAAAGCATTTAACATGAATTATACATCAGATTACAATTTAATACAAGGCTCGCAAAGCACTGAAAAAATTGCTAGAAGAAAGAGATGAGAGAAGATTTCACTCATCAATACACAAGAAAAACAATAGGGAAAAAACAGTGAGGGATGAATGGCGGACAAATTGCGCAACATCAACTTTTAAGTAAACAGAATCAGGTTTCAGAGTAATCAAAGCGCAGCAGTATGCATTAGTGAAGAATCAAGTTCAGGATCTAATAGACTAGAATTTTGTCTAGGAATTGCAATACTTTAACAAGAAAAACTCCTTTATTTTCTGAAGGGAAACCACATCAGAGAGAATCAAATCCATTTACTCAATCAATAAGGACCAGGAACCAAATTTTCAAACATCAAACCTAAAATCAATCGATTAGGTTTTTCAAAGTTTGGAAATGGGGAATTTAAGCTTGAATTTGTTTCAATAAGTATTAAGACAGACCTGAAAACACGTTTTAATCCCTAAAGCAAAAAGGCTAAAAACAGATCATACTTCCGAATATAAAAGTAACATAAGCAGGCAAAATCCTAGTTAAAATTTATCTAGAACATCAATAACCCAAACTCACCAGGTACATACAAGTGGCTTACATTTAAAAAACTTTAAAACAAATCCAAACAGCTAAATCAGTGAAGTAGAAGTAGTATCAAACCGCATTTTAAAACCAAACCAATGGACCATGGACTTAATCAAATTGAGTATAATAACCCAATCTTAAATTTTTACTTTCTATTCAAATTAACCCCAATTTTCTCAACTTTCAAAAAAAAATCATTTTCCCACAGCTTGTCGCCAACTGAACAAAGATTATCTATAACCTACCCACTTTCCCAGAAACCGAGCAGACCACCATAGAAAATCCGATCTTTCATCGTCTCTGAAGTTTAAAATTGCTTGCAAAAATCCTAAAACTCTTTTTTTATCAATTGGGTGGCTGAATTTTGATTAAAATATATATATTATTCAACTCCTTTCCCTTAAGTTTTCTATGCCCTCCCGAAAAAAGAAAAAAGAACCCACAAATTTAAGAGTTCAAAAAATTGGAAAAAAATCAAATTTAACCAAATTGAATCAAAGAACACAGATCCCAAATTCTTTAAAGCAACAGAGGTCAAAGTACGACACCAAAATCGAGATCAAGTGGGGGAAAAAACAGAGAAAAGGAGAAACTAACCTTCTTTGGATGATCTTGTTGCATCAATTAGATTTTCAAAAATCCACCACAAACAATAAAAACAAACAGCAAAAGGAACTTATTCTCTTTTATCTCTTGTTTTAATCAAAAAACAAAGGCTTTATATTTATATCTCTCACTTTTACGGTTTTACCAACTGCATTTGCCTAACAACCACCGCAAATTCTATCGCCTTCTTACTCTGGGATTCAAAGTTATCTTCTTATCAACAACAATCAAACCCCCACTTCAAATTCTTCACTTCCTCTCAACCCAGCACCAAAAACTCAAAAAGACTTGGAACTTTGAAGCAAGAACTTCTGAATTGGTGAAAATGGTGAAAATTTAGCAGTTTTATAAGAGATCTGTGAGAAAGAGAGCAAGGGTTGTTGGATGGATCTGACTTCTGAGGGGAAGAGGAACAAGAGAGAGACAGAGAGAGATTCAAAAGAGTGCTCCAGTGATTGTTTAAATAATAAAGAGAAAAATAATTTGTCATGTTATTGTTTATTTACCAAATTGTAAATATTCCTTGATTTATTTACTTCTTCTTTTTTCATTTTTGTATACAAGAGGGAAAAGAAAATTCTTGGGTACTTTTAAGTCTGTACGGATTCTCGATACCGGTAAAGGACCGTATAAATATTTAATTACTTCTAAATAGAATACAGAAAATTTATAAATAAGTAAATATTACAAACAAATATGATAAAATAATTATTGAACGTTTACATTGAAAAAAATAAATAAATAGGGATAAAACTTATTTAAGTTTCCTATAATAAAATTAAGATTAATATTTTCTATAACATTAGTTGAAATTAACTAAGATAAAAATTTATTTCTTGTGCTCTTAAGTCTTAATTGATGTTGCAATTAGTTGGAATGATAAAAGAATAATTTTATTAATGATATCAAACTAGAAATTGCAATTTTGCTTTGAAAAAATTGAGCAAAAAATATACTCTTATAATACTATATAAAAGGGTATTTAGCACTGCTTTTTCAAAAGTATTTTTTTTTAAAATAAATTTTATTTTAAATTAGAAAAAAATGGTGATTTCAGATTATTTTGAGATGATGTTAAAAATATTTTAAAAAAATATTATTTTAATGTATTTTTTAACTAAAATTATTTTTAAAAACAATATCAAACAAGCATTAAATTTGGTAAACAAGCATTAAAAAAATTTGGTAAGTTAACTCGATTGACTAAAAAAATTATTATTAATTAATTTTTAATTTTAGTATTTATTATTAGATTAAATTTATAGTATTTGTTTTAAATAAAGAAATCTTAGTTTCACGATTAATATTTCTTGCGTTTCTCATGTTTTTATTTTTTTTCTTTTATCGATTAGATAATAGTAAAAAAAAAATTATTTTAATTATTCATTTAAAAATGTTTTAATATATTACAAAACACCTAATAGGCGTGGGATATTACATTGTGCATTGTGTCTTATTTCATTGTGGATTGCGATAGTGTGGAGACGATTTTGGGCTTCATCATCCAGCGTTCTTTTTTTTTCTAGGGGTGTTTTTGGTTTTTGGCTCTTTTTTTTTCAACTTTCCGCTTTTGTACAGTGTATTGATGCCCCTGGCCCTCAAAAACGACAAAATAGTGCACAGGGACGAGGGGCTCCGTCGGCTTTTCACAAAATCAGTACACAGTGCATCGACGAAAAAAACCCTCGAAAACGACAAAATAATGCACAGTGAACGGGGACACAGGCGTCCTTTCCCCATCAGTTTTTTCGTGAATCTCGGTTGGGTCAAGGGTGTCTTAGTAATTAGCCTTTTTAATTATATTTCCGTCTAAACGGCTGGCGCGTCGTCCGGATGCGATAGCGGCGCTCAACGCCAACGCGCCCTTTAGGCGGCGGGTGCGGTGCCATAAGGCGGTCAAAAAATTTCCTCCGTCGGTGAATACTGATGCGCCTCGGGTGCTCTCATGCGCGTCGCTGGCGTTCCAATCATAGATGTCCCGTAGTGGCGGCGGGACGGTTTTTTTTGTCTACTGTCGCTTTTCTCTCTCTGCCGACGCAAAGTCGACTCCGGTCCCTCATGTTTGTGGTAAGTTAATTTCGGTCCCTTAGGTTTTGATTTCGGTTTTGTTATTACTCGATTTATTTAAATTAAGGTTTTATTGTTTTCAATTATGCCCTTCAATTAAAATTGATTATATAAGCAGTTTTTAATTCAGTCCTTATACTTTGAATTTTTTATTTATTGTTGATTCCTTCAATTTTTCCGCTACGGAAGTTTTTCTTTCTTTAATTTGGTCCTCCAATTGAAATTGGTAATATATACAAAGTTTGATTTCAGTCCCTCTTCTTCTAATTTTTTTATAGAATGACAGCATATGCATCAATGCTTTTAGTTTTTGTCCTCTTTTTTAAGGTTTTATTCTTAATCGATTCAATCCTGAAATTTTAATTTGTGTTGATAATTATTTTTATTCTTTGACAATGTTTATTTTTTATTAGTATTTATGCATTTATGCTTTTAGTTTTTGACTTTAGTTTTTTTCTCTTTTTCTTGAGGTTTTATTTTTAATCGGTTAAATCCTAGATTTTTAATTCATGTTTGTAATCATTTTAAAATTAATATTGCTCCCTTTTTCTCTTTATTCATTTGTTTTTGTGTTTTATGTTATTTTTATTTGTTCTTTGGATTAGATGATTTTTATAATTTTATTATTTGCGCAATCATAATGATAATTTCAGTGATTAGTTTTTTTAATTTTTTACATAAATCGTTTTCATTTTTTTTAAGATTTTCCTGAAATTTAAATTTATATCGATTATCATTTTAAAATTAATACTACTCTATTTTTCTCTTTATTCAATTTTTTTTGTTTTCTTTTATTTTTATTTGTTCTCTACAGTAAATGATTTTTATGATTTTATTATTGATGCAATAATAATGATAATTTTAGTGATTGGTTTTTTATTGTTCTTTTATAAAAATCTTTTGCTTTTTTTTAGTGATTTTTCTTGGCAATTTAGTTATTTTAATTGTTTTAACAGTGATGTTAGTAATAATTTTAGCTTTTATAGCAATGATAATGACAATAACATCATGATGGATTTTTAATTTATGTTTTCATCTATTTGTTTATAGAAAATGAACTACATATTTTTTTTATTTGATTATTATAGGCGTTTTCACAATTTATATTTTATTTTTGTTTGATTTAAATTGAATTATACAATGAACTAATCTTAATACAGTTAACTCAATAATTCAGATATCCGAGTTTTCTTGCTTTTTTAATGACGATGATACATTTATGTTGTTTATTTCATTTGAAAATACTAAACAAATAAATTTTTTTCGATTTAAAATTCATATATTTTATAGAAAATTTTCACTTGACAATAAATTTATATTGTAATAAAAATAATACATATAATTAATATTTTTTACGTTGATATATATATATATATATTGAAGCCTGGCGGCATGAAAGAAATGAAGAAGAAGAATTTCCAAGGCAGAATCAAGTGAAGAAACACAATTTGAAATCCTAGCCACGCATTCAGCTGCTCTCGTTCGTCCAGAAGGTCATAAAATATCATCAATCAGCACTCAGCATTTATTTTTTAAAATGTTTTTTTGTTTAAAAAAATAATTTAAAATTAAAATTTTTAAAAAGGGTTTTTGCCAAACACCCAATTTTTCTTACACCACAGCAGTTTCTGCATTCGCTCCACGCCGACCGCAGCATGGTCATCTGGAAATGGACGGCGGCAGATATGTGTCACTTCAGAGAGGGAGCGTTCAAACAAAAGAATTCACATGTCTAATGATTTCCTCCAAATTTGCCTGTCCATTCTTTGCGACTTTCTGCCCATTCTGCTGAGATATTTCGGGGTTGTTTGGCATTTTAATCGGAAAGTGTTTATGAAAAAAAATTTAAAATTTAATTTTATTTTGTTTTTTATTTTAAATTAAAAAAATAGTATTTTTAGATTATTTTGATGTACTGATGTTAAAAAATAATATTTTTTAAAAAATAAAAAAAATATTATTTTAATCTATTTCTAAACGAAAAAGTACTTTTAAAAACAATCACAATCACAATCACACTGCCAAATAGACACGAACTTCTTCCTGTGTTATTTGATATAATGAACAGTTATTTACCGTTAATATATATATTGTTTGTGACTTGCATAGATTCCACGTATGCTAGCCGAAACTATTGGGCGCTGCATGGGATATTTTGTAATAATTATATAGTTGTTATTCATTTTTTTAAAACAAATTAATATTATTATGATATTATAATTATAATTTTCTACGATAAACGAGCCGTGTCTGAATTTTAATCATGTGACGACACGAAATAACCATGCCAGAAGTTGGATTCTGGTCATTTACATAATGGGTCAGCGTAGTATCCGATTGACCATTTATTCTGTATTCAAATATAGATTTGGCCTTTGTTTACGGTTGAACTGGGTTCTTTTATTATATTTTAGTTTTTTAATTATTATTTCTAGTCATTTTAGATGTATTAATGTTAAAAATAATATGTAATTATGTTGTTGACCTGTAGCTGGTAAATTGACTTGAGGATTTTGATGATGCCAGATGGCTGTTCGCTTGCTTGACATAATCAAGTGGACTACAATGCACGCGTCACGTGAGGGGGTGACCCTTTCCATGGACGGCAAGACACTCTCACTGTTTTTGTTTGTTGTGCATGGGGTCGGCTTATCGTACTGTTTTTTACTGTCTTTCAAAAGGTTTTTTTAATAAAAATTAATTTTATGTGTTTTTAATTTAAAAATTAATTTTAAAAAAAAACACTGTAGAAAAAAGCACAATAGCACTGACTTCTTCAAACCACGCTGCCTTTGCTGTGCCACAATATTGAATACTTTATGCTTTGTTGGACCACCGCAAGTCGACAATTTCCATTTATTTTATTACAATATTTAAAAATAAATATATTAAAATAAATTTTTTTATTTTAAAAAAAATTATTTTTGACATATATATATATATATATATATATAATTTAAAAACATATACTTTGTATTAGCGTGAGGCTCAACAGGAACCCCACCCAAAAAGCGTGCTCAACTAGCGTTATTAGGGTTACCGTTAAAACTGTAGAGATAGGAAAAATATTGTTTTTAATTAACTCTTTAGTAATTGTTTTAGCCTACTTATTTATTATCAAACATTTCTAAATAAAGTTAAGAAATTTGTGATCCAAATACAAAAAAATAAATTAAAAATATAAAATTCTAAGCTAAATCTCTATGAATTAATATAATTTTAACAATTTTAAAATTTTCTATCTAAATTTTAGATAAATATAATAAACAAATCTGAAATTGTGATTTTTTTTGCTAGATTGTGCATCGGGCTCTTCCGGAACTCCTCAAACCTTTGTTTAGTTGCTTAAGGCTATAGCATATTTTTCGAGTTTGTGGCAGCCAAGGCTCTTTCCAGAGATCCAACCGGTGATGTTGATTGTGATCGATAGATTGTTTTTTTAGAAATATTTTTATTTAGATATATATATAAAAAAAATTATTTTTTATTTTTAAAAAACTATTTTTAACATTAATACTATAAAATAATTTAAAAAAACACTATTTTTTTTTATTTAGAACCAAAAAAAAATCATTTAAAAAAAAAACACTTTTTCAAGCAAGATATTTTTTTCAAGCACGGTTGATCGCCTCTCACTAGACCATATTCATAGAATAAACTAGTGTTTGTTTGTTTGTGTGGGTTTAAAAAAATATTATTTTTATATTTTTGATTTTAAATTAATATTTTTATGTTTTTAAATTATTTTGATATGTTAATATTAAAATTATTTTAAAAAAAAATATTTTAATATATTTTTAATAAAAAAACACAATAAAAACAGATGTTAGTAGCGGAGGAGGAGATGAGTTTTGGATGTTATGAAGTCTGATGAGCTCCGACAACATAAGTCATTGTAAGATTCTCCGTCTTCGATGTTGAGTGCTGACCAGGGTTAAGTTTGTGATCACTTTGGTTAGCTTAGTTGGGTTAGCCATGACATCCCTTGCTTTTGGTCTTTGTCTTCTTGTTTATTATTTTACCTTTTTTAATGTGTCTACTCAGTCTTTCTTATAAACTGGACCTCTAACCTTATTAAAGAGTGTCCCATTCTTATTCATATAGTTTTCATAGAAAGATTTGGAGGATTTATTGGGGTGCATAATAAAGTTTAATATTATCCGATTATTTACAGGTGATGCATTTAAAATTATTAGAATTTAAAATTATTTCATTGTAATTCAATACTCAACATCAAATTACCATGCTTATTATTATATTATTGCGGGGTTATTTGAGAATATAGTAATGGTTTGTTTTTTAAATTATGGTTCGTTTAAAAATATATAACACATTAAATTATTTTAAAAAATATATATATAAACAAAAAAATCAAAATTTAATGAAAAACAAGCTGCAACGCAACCGCAAACACCCACTTTACTTAGGAAATACTTTAAAATGAGAGATTTTCTAATGTCTGATTTTAGAATGAGACATGGGAAAGAATAATTTTCTTCAACAAAGTCATTGATATTTTAGAATTAGAAAAGATTAAATGATAATCGTCATGAGTATGCTCTGAAATATTTGTTTAATGAGTTACAATTCTCAGAACATGCATGCATTTAGGTCATAATTGGATCCGTTGGAGCTTCCCAAAACATGTTTGAAGCAATAATTAGCTAAAATGATATGATGATTTTAGAAAAGGGACAAATTGGGGGGCAATGTCATGATCCCAGCAGCAGGGAAGTGATTTTCATGGCGTTTGGTCAACTTATTTTAGGGCTTTCTACCAGAAAACAAAATGATGAAAATAACATAACATCCCGAGAGGTAAAGAGGAGCCATCAATGGATCCCGGTGGGTGTTAGGAAAAAAACAAAAAGGAATATATATGTCTATATATGTATATATATAATGATGTAAAATAAAAGATAAATAAGCATGTGCGTTAGGTGCAAAGAAAGATCTTTTTGAAAAGATTTGTAACTTATTGCATCTTTAAAGGACACGAAAGAAATGTTCGTTATTATGTTTTCAAAATGTTTTATAAAAAAAAATTAAAAAAAATTATTTTAATATGTTTTTAAATAAAAATACTTTAAAAAAATTTAAACTACAAAGATGTCATTGGTTTTTTTTATAAAAAAAACAAAAAACTTATCATGAAAAAAAAAGAAGCAAACCAGGCAGTTTGATAAAAAAAAATATAAATTAAAATCACAACCACTTAAAAAGCTATTGTTGGAAATATCAATAATCTAAATAAACAATTAAAATTAGCCGATATAAATTTCATAGGAAAAAAAAATTGGGAAACATATTAAAATCTTGATAGCCTGAATGGGTCATTATTAGTAATATTTATTGACATCGTTGAATTTATTTTATTAAAATATTTGTAATAGTACTAGAAATATTATTATTGGAGTTTTGACACGCTTCGTGTATTATTATATTTTTTTATACTCTCTTCTATTTAAAGTTTGTGCCAACCTATTTTTAATATATTTTTTTAAGAATATCACTATCCTCAACTCATTTTTTTTATAAATCACAATTTCTACTTATGACTTTTACCAAACTATGTTATTTTTAAAAAATAAAATAAATAATTAGTATTAGTTTGTCAAATATTTTTTAAACCATGTTACAAATAAATAAATAAAAACCATAACAAGCTTTTCCTTGTATGGTCGTTGGGTTAGGCCTAGTTCATCCATAGAAAAGAGTCTGGTCCAAGTATTTAAAGGAATTACTAAAACAAGTAATCATTTCATCTATTTATAGAAATAAGTACATAACTCATATGAAGATATAAGTTTTTATTATTAAAAGAACATAGTTGTCATGTTTCATCTTGACTATTTGTATTAGCTTGAAAAGATTCACAAAAATATTCATATTGTGGAACATCATTTTGGTTATAATAATTGAAGTAAAACTAAAATCAAGAAAACAAATTCTCAAAAGCAAGTTATTCTTTTTTATTCTATATTGTCAAACGCTGTTAATACAAAAAAAAAAAAAAAACATATGGTGAAGAAAAAAGAAAGAAAGAATGAATAATGTTAACACTTTAGGAACATTCAAGGTATGTTAAATGCTAAAATAAGGGTAATTCTAATGATTGAATCCATTCTTATATAATAAGATTCTATTTTATTTGGCTTTGGCATATGCATTATATGCTCGACCAATGTGGTTGAGTTTGTTGGCTTTATAAAAGTCGCATGTATTTTATGGTTGGTGTATCTATTGCCACGTACGTCTAAAATTATTAATTTTGCAGAGCAATGTCAATGGTGGTTTTGATTATAAAAATATGCATCTTCTATTCGCCGTCTGAATACCGGCGTTAATGGCTAGAATTGCAGCTTCAACTGCCTATTTGTTGCTGCTCCGGTGAGCTTCTACAACCCTTTAAGTTGTTGATATACGTCGGAAGGTTTTTTTTCTACGAGAAGAGTTCGAGTTAGAAAGGTTGTCATTGCAATCTTTGGGTCATTTGTAAACCGAAAATAAACCGATTATGCGACTTTAAAAAGAATGTTATTTAATATCTTATTTGACTGAATTATTTAGTAGGTGGTTCAGTGATAAAAATTTAAGACTAAAAAGTTTGTTTTTTCTGTAATCTCAGGTTCGAGCTTTTGTTAACTTCATAACCTGTGGGATTAGCAATGCAGATTTTATGTTCCCCTCAGTTTTTATTTTCACCGCATTTTAGCTTGTTTGAGAGTGTGACTACGATTGTTTTTTAAAGTGTTTTTTTTTTAAAAAAAATATATCAAAATAATATATTTTTTATTTTTTAAAAATCATTTTTGACATCAACATATAAAAATAATTTAAAAAATACCAAAAAAATTTAATTCAAAATAAAATTAAAAATTCATTACTTTTAAAAACTTTTTTAAAACACGTTATCAAAAACATTCATGTTCATCTCCATGGGAAATAATACCCGCGACGAGGCGTGTGGGCAAAGTAACTAGTTACTAGAAGAAGAAATAATTTGACCACAATTGTCATCAGCACAAGTTTTAAGAGCCCTTTTTGGATTTGCTTTTTAGACTTCTTTTCTAAAAGCAAACAGCAACAAAAGGAATAACATGCTCTTAACTCAGGTCTTACTCTTAAATTAATCACAAAAATCTTGAAAAAAGATCCCCCCCATGACACTAGAATATTAGAGGATTAATTTCTACAGTTTACCCCCAATTATTTATGGATTGAAACTAAGTTGAATTTCATGATTTGGCTTGTTTGGGAAGGCGGCTATAGTTGTTTTTGAAAATATTTTTCATTTAGAAATACATCAAAATGATATTTTTTATTTTTTAAAAATCATTTTTGACATCAGCACATCAAAATGATTTAAAAATACCAAAAAAAATTCATTAAAAATGAAAAAAGAAACAAATTTTGAGAAAACGTCAGTAGAACCAATTTTGACACTAGAATATTTGAGGATTAATTTCTACAGTTTACCCCAATTATTTATGGATTGAAACTAAGTTGAATTTCATGATAAAGCTGCATAAATCATCGCATTCATGCACATATACAAACAAGTTTCACCTTGATTAAATCAAACTACAGTGGAAGATGCTTTCAAGCATATACTTTAAATAAAGCTAGAAAAAGGTAACCCTTTCGCTTTCAACGTTTCAGACATTAACTCAAACGTCAGAGAAACATGACGCAAACTTTATGAAATATGTTGATTGAGCTGCACTGTTTTTGGTCAACATTGTGCATGGGTGGCGCCTTAAAACATGCCAGCCATCCTCACTTTCTTAGTACTCTTTGCTTCTCTTTTTGGAGATTAATTTGTATTTAGTAGGCCAACGCATTGGTCACTTGTATTACTTTGACTATTGTTGTCCACTTTAAATGAACTAGACCTCGTTTTGTGGGTTTTGATTTCATGCCAGAAACAGTATTGCATCTTGTTAAGTAATTATTATGTAAAGTTTTAGAATATGATTTATATTATTTTCTAACACATTTTCTCAAGTGAAAGTTTTTTGGATTTGAAACTGACACGGACTCGCACTATCTAGTGCTTGATTTTTATCAAATAGAATATAAGTGGTGGGATTCGAACTCATGATTGTTGGGTCTACAAGACTCTGATACCTTTATAAAGAACATTCTCACTTAAAAACTTAAACTATTAAGTAAGATTCCGAATATAATTTATATTATTCTGCGACAGAAATGAATTAAGTAGAATTAGTGTTGGCCATTCCCTGGCAGCTAAATCAACCCTATAATGCATCATTTTGGCATCATTGCTTCAAAATTAATATAGTGCTGCCCAACTATATATGTTGCTGGGATACTGAATAACGCTTGGACTACTATATATTATTCATCAGCTCAATTCAAAAGACGATGGTGATTGTTGCCGTGATGATGGCAACTCAAAAAGGCACAACTAAACGATCTACTGATGTTTTTCTCATAATGTTGCAGATGTAGTTGACAGAAATGATGAAAAAGAAATAATTTATGGACTTCCCCGAAACCTTGTTTTCCACTTTCGTAGAGGAACGGAATTACTGACAGGATTAGGTCCTGAATGCACTTCATGCAAGTGTTTCCTCAGAACATGATCGCCTTGATCATCTGCAAATGACTGAAAATTCACCAGATACTGAAAGAGTATAAGAAAAACAACGAGTATTCAAAGCTTTGATGACCTCACTCCGACAAATGAGACTAGAATATCATATATGTTACGTACTGTACTGACCTTGACTTTAAGATTTGATGATTCCATTTTGGTATTTCCGGTATCTGGAAAAAAGAAGAAGAAAAAACCAACAATTTCAGATTAACAATTACTATTGCAGAGAGAGAGAGAGATAGAGAGAGAGAGAGAGAGTAAAAACCTTCAAGCTTTTCCATGGCCGAACTTGAATGGAGAATGAGATGGGAGAAGGAGACAAATAATATGGTGAAAAGAAGAGCGAATGGGAAATTCATGGCGTATCATAAGGAAGGCGAGCGAGTCGAAGTGAGATACAGAGAATCGATGAAAAAGGGTTGGCTAATTAGTAATGAAAGAAGGTGAAGATAATGGATCAAGTCAAGCAAGAGATGCTTTCTTGCTCGCACAGTTCTAGTCCGTACCCATGGCCAAGAAAAGGAAGTTGAAGGACTGCCGCGGATCCAACATATATGCATGCACTCGTCACTTCAAACCAACATGTTTCGCTAATGGGCTGTAACCATTTCCTTTTTGGAAATAAACAAAGGGTTGCTGGAATATTAGGTATAAAGCTAAAACGTTTGGCTTTTTAACTGTTTTTCAAAATTATTGTTCTTCTTATAGTTGTCAAATACCGCTTTCGGTCATTGTTCTAGTTTTTTGATTGGAACAGAACGCTCCCTGGTTTAGGAGCGTTCCGCCGTGCCGTTTCGGTATCTTACTGTTCATATATAATTAATTATATATATATATATAAATAAAATATTAAATTAACAAGCATAATTAAAATTTGAATTCTTTTTTATTTAAAATATTTTGGTGTTTTTAAATTATTTTGATGTATAGATGTCAAAATAATTTTTTAAAAATAAAAAAAATAGATTTTGAACCCGGAACGGCATGCCCGGAACGGAACCGAGGGGTTCCAGCCGGAATTTCCAGAACGGACCGGAATTAAAGCCAAGACGAAAACGACACCGTTTTGTCTCGGTTTTTTGAACGGAACGGAATTAACAACTATGACTTCATTTTCTAATCACATATCACAAGAACGATTTTTTTTTAATTTTCAATTTGATCCCTAAACTTTTATTTTATACAGTTCAACTTTTTAAAACTCAAATTAGCATAGTGTTTTCAAGGTGTTTTGAGTTGAAAATAATTTTTTTTTAAAAAAAATAGGCATCTAACTTTTGGACATTATAGTGGCTGAGAAATCTATGAATTCTAGACGACAAGTCATCTTGTTTTAAAAATAAAAACATTGACCCCATTAAACTATATATAAAAAAATAAGACCCGCATGATTGGGCCTATCATTGTAGTCTTGTGCACAAGCTCTTTATTCATGGCCAGACGTTAGGCCCGACCTCAATCTTTTTCTTTTTTCTTTTTTTAATTAGAACGATTTTTATATTTTTTTTTGAATATTTTTTTTTGGTTTCTTGTGATTTTTTCTTCTTATTTATCATGTTTTAAATATTAATTATGTTTTAATTATATTGAATATGTTTAATTTTTAAATACATCAATACAATTCACTTGTATTTTTTTTAATATTATATATATTCAATTTGTTTTATAAATGAAAATGTTTATTTCTTATAATATTTTATTATGTTCAACATTGCATAATATGTCTTTTTTTTTCTTTTTATTCCATTCAATAAATCTTGTGGGTGTGTTAATTTCTATTTAAAGTTGATTTTTATAAATAAATAAATTAAACACATCCATGTAAATGACATGTATTGTGAAATTAAATATATTTATTCACATTTGTCTCTCTTTTTTTTTAATTTTTTGTATAAAGGGTGTCCTTTTTTATTTATTGAATTTACTTGCTGCGAGAAGTCCATTGAACCACTCGGTTTACTTGCTGCGAGTTTTGATCATGGCTACGATTTTCCCTTGATGGCAGCGAAGGCAGTGCCAGCTGGATTCGGCAGCGAAGGCAGTGATAGAATTCGGCGCCCCTGCGTCAGCCCCATGTCGCTCCGATTCGTCCCCCCGAGCCCCTCCAGGAGCATGACTTCACGGAGGCTGGGACGCAAGTTCCCGGGGCCGGGCACACGAGGAGAGGGCGGTGCACGAGCGGTAGCTTCTGCGGGAGTAGAGGCCCTACTGTAATAGTGGTCGAATAATACGTCGGGCGAAATGCCCGGGTCAAAGACGATGGATGCTCGGCAGCCCGTGGGGACGGGACGTCGCAGCTGAATTCGGTAGTGTCAGCTGTTTTCGGCAGCAAGGCAATGTCGATGAATTCGGCAACGCGCTTTTTGGTTCATGCGAGTCATGGCATGGGCGCGGGGCTTGGACAATGGACTTTTCAAGGTGGCAAAACACAGCTATCTCGGAGAGGGATGTGCATGGCGCACATGTTGATGCTTGCACGGTTTACTTTGCTCGCGAAGTTTTGATCATGGCTCGCGATTTCCCCGTGATGGCGGCCGAAGGTAGTGCCAGCTGGATTCGGCAGTGGGCAGCGATGCAATTCGACACCGTGTATTGGTTCAAGAAAGTCATGGGTTCTAACATAGCACGAACACGGGGCTTGGATGATGGACTTTCGGGAGGTGGCAAAGCAAAACTATTATGCCGGGAGAGGGTCGGCATTCGGACAAGCAAAGTGGTGGGGGGGTCATTACTGAACATGGCTTCAGCGGGGAAATGGGTGTCCAAATTGTGAGGGCGTGGCTGGGATTGCTTCTCAAGGCACCAAGTTCATGGGGGATAAAGTGCCCCGCTGCTCTGGATGGCCGGCAGCGACAGCTCTGCGTGGGTCGCGCGACCATCAAGCCCGCGCTAGCAGCTCAACTCTCGCCCCTATGAACTTAACTTCGGGACGGCGGGGCTAGAGGCCCTGCTGTAATGCAGCGTTGAACAAGCCATATCCATATCTCGTGCCGACAAGAAGTGTTAGCGTCAAGGGACGATGGGCAATGGCGGGACCGATAGGCATGGTCAGTCCAGCAGACGGGTTAGCCCAGCGGGCTTTGATGGCGTAGCCCAGCGAGCAGCGAGTGAATTTGGCAGGCATGACAGTCGAGTAAATTTCGGCATTCCATTTCCTCGGGTGTCCGAATTGGCAGCCGCCCGAGCCACGCGTCAGCCCTCGAGGGGGCGCTCGCGAGGCTGGGGGAAGGTTCCGGGGACTTCCTCAACACGGGAATTTCTCCGCAACCACCCTACACACATGAAAGCTAAGCGTGCAAAGTTGCCCGGAAGTTAGTTTTCCATGACTTTTTTAAGCGTGCAAAGTTGCCGCAAAAAGCAACAGCGAAAGTGCTGCCGCTGATGCGGCAGCCCGGGGGATGGATTCGGCATCTGCTTCAACTCTCTCTTCTAACTGCCAAAATTCTCAAGGGGTATAGTTCTTGGTTAACAATATGTAAATTATGGATTCTATATGAACCAATGGATCGTAACAAGTCGTTACTACTAGCAATGAGTTCTTCTTTCATTACTTCATCCTTTCTATATCCCTCTCCCTTGTTCTCAGTTACTCATTAAATGGCACTCAGTTTATATCTTTAAGTTCGATCATTGACAAGGTTCAATATCATTGACAAGCTTTCCACACCCTATCAGACCAGTAAAATCCATCATATCAGGAAATCACCTCTCAAGCTGTCTCCCACTTTCTTATCTGCCTAGCCACTTAATTTTGTTGATGTCATGAAAAAAGCTACAACCTACAAGGAAGTGACTTTACACTAAATCTGACAAGTTCTTTAATTCACGGTCTTCTCCAAACTGTATCAAGGCTTGTCTTCTAGTTTTTTTTTTTTAATTAAACAAATGTTCCATAACAATCCTCCACTACCAAAAAATAAAATAAAAAATGCTTACACTATTTTATTTGTAAAATTAATTTTCCAAGAAGCCTCTAAATATATATAACCAGTAGAAATTGGCGGCAAATTCATGTATCATTGCTTCCAAGAAATCACCTCTCAAGCTGTCTCCCACTTTCTTATCTGCCTAGCCACTTAATTTTATTGTGTCATGAAAAAAGCTACAACCTACAAGGAAGTGACTTTACCTTTTAGAGGGCTGATAAAAGCCCTATATTCACAGCTCTGAGGAGGAAGACGAGATTTGAATTCAATTCTCGAAGATCATGATGGTGTTTTGAGCAGCAGGGGCGAGCTCCCGTGACGGCCTTTACCAGCCATGCGGGACAGGCAGTAGACGCTGGGCAGCCCCTACGGTCCCGCACCTAGCTGAGAGAGTCAGGGCGAGCCTGGTGCTGACCGATGCCCTCGCAGCAGCCAGGCGAAAGTATGCTGTGTTTTTCAGTATTTTGCCATGATAATGGAAAGATTTATACACGCTATCGATCCCAAGTAAAATCCATCATATTTTTTGTGAGGCTTCCCACAAAATTTGGGGTCATTCCGAGCCGGTTCCTATTTTTTATGAATTTCTGGGATTTTTTAATGGGTTGGAAAATATAAATAAATACTTCCCGATTTTTTAAAAATTTCGGGGAAACAAATATTACAGTTAGATTGGATATTTCCAAACCTCTGTGCAAAATTTCAGCCTCAAATTATTTTTTTTGAAGGTTTTAGAGGGGTGGCCAGCTGGGACCTAGTAGTGTCTCCCTCTGCTAGAGCTCCAATGACACTTATTGCTCTTTAGGGGGGGTGCCCCCTATCTGGTCTTTGGGCATGGCGGTGCCTATGGGCCTACCACGGTGTGGGGATCACGTGCGTAGGAAAAAAAAGTGGAGGAGTGGATGACCCGATATGTAGCCCCGGTATCGAAGACCCGACTCCGGCCACCGTCGCCGAGACGCCCGAAAAGTTGCCGGGCGTGCTAGGGCACGTGGCTCGATGTGTTGCTGTTATCGATGACTCGTTTTCCAGCCAGCGGAGACCCGTTTCTAGCCGTCGAAGACCCGACTCTGGCCACCGTCGCTGGGACGCCCGAAAAGTTGTCGGGCGTCGTCGGGGCATGTGGGTCCCGATGTGTTGTTTGCTATCGATGACCCGCTTTTACGGGCCCTGGTGAGTTACCCGCTTTCCGGCCATAGCCCTCGGGCCGCCTACCAGGCTGTCGGGCGCAGACTAGCTTCTCCAGGCGAGCGTGGCATTCATTTACCGAACTTCGTCGTTTGAGGTGCGGCAGCCCCATGGCGCTCCCACATCATGGTCGATGTCCCTACGCGTAGTGGCGACTGCTTGAGCTTGCAAGCTAGAGGCCGGCTGACGTGGAGCGCCATCGTCGTGGATCGTGAGTCAGGGTCAGCAGGCGACATGGGCGTGGCATTAAATTCGTTGGGCTCGCGCCCTTGCATCGGCCCTCTTCGCGATCCCCGACCTAATGGCGTGACATGCCCGCTCCCGAAGTCCCCGGCTCCGCGGTTTCGAGCTGAGGCACCTCGGTGTGCATCCGTCCCGTTTCTGGCCCACTACTCGCGTGATGCCCACAGGCTGTCGGGCTTCGTCGGGCTGCCTCTCGAGAGGTGTGCTTGACATTCATTTGTCAAGCTCGTGCTCAGTGCCGATGCTCACCAGCGCCAGTTAGCGTGGGGGTCGATCGGCAGCGGTGCCCCACTTCGCTCGCCAATGTGGAGGCCCGGCCGACGTGCGGCGTGGAGTGCCGTGGTCGGGGATCGGCGTGGAAGGTCTGTCGTTGTGGGGCGTGGCATAAAATTGCTCGAGCTTGCGTCCTCGCGTCGGCCCTCCCCAGCGACCTTGACCTCATGGCGTGACGCGCCTCTGCCGAAGTCCCGACTGCGGTTTCCGAGTTGAGGCCCCGGTGTATTGTTGCCTTCTATAATAACCTTTGTTTTTGGGTCCATCGCCTCGTGATGCCCGCTGGTCGGGCGGGCGTCGTTTGAGTACGCTTCTCCCTGGCGTGGGCCCGACATTCATTTCCGAAGCTTCGCCCCAAGATCTTTGGCGGCCAGTAGCGCGCTAGCATTAGGGGTTATCCCGGCAGCGTTGCCCCTGCTCACTGCCACAATGCGAAGGCTTAGGCGGCGTGCTAGGCGCGGAGTGCCATGGTCGTGGATCGCGTGGAGGGCTGTAGCGGCGTGGGCGTGGCATTGAATTAGCGGGCTTGCGTCCCTTGTATCGGCCCTCCCGCGATCCCTCGACCTCATGGCGACGCGCGCTATTGCCGAGAGTCCCTGCTCTACGGCTTCAGAAGTTAAGCGTGACCCCTTAGAGATTGCCCTCGTCGTGTCCCTCTTCGGTTAGTTTCTTGTCCCTCTAAGATTCTTCGCGTCCAGCGGTGCGGGCACGATCTCGCTCGGGTGTTTCCACTTGCTCTCGCGGTCGTGGTTTGCTCGTCGGGATTGTTGTTACGTGTACTTGGCGCATGAGCGGTCATCGGGTTGTCCGTGTCGGCAGGCTCCGTGCTTGTGCACCGAACTGTCATCCTGCAGCCCCATCACTTTCAGCCCAAGACCCTACAAGGCTTGCGGCGAGGCGGGGTTCCTGTGTTGCGTACCCACCTTGGTGGAATTCGAATATGAAGGTGTCCCTCTTTGCCTCGTGCCTCCCCGTGAGCGCGGGGCGAACCTGGCAGCGCGCCCATGTTCCAGTTGAGCAGACTCTTGCTGAACTGGACCACGTGCGATCGCTCGTGCTCTCGGATGTAGAACGTGAAGCTGGCGTTGGGGTCTCCGCCCTTTCGACCGCCTTTTCGTGCTGCTTGTGCTCGATAAGATTGACTTCCTCGCCCGTCATGGCCCCGCTGCTGGAATTTTTGGCGACGGGGATCGGCGGGTCGTGTTGTCGCCAAGGAATGCTACCTGGTTGATCCTTCTAGTAGTCATATGCTTGTCTCAAAGATTAAGCCATGCATGTGTAAGTATGAACTAATTCAGACTGTGAAACTGCGAATGGCTCATTAAATCAATTATAGTTTGTTTGATGGTATTTGCTACTCGGATAACCATAGTAATTCTAGAGCTAATACGTGCACCAAACCCCGACTTCTGGAAGGGACGCATTTATTAAATATATCCAATCCTGACACGGGGAGGTAGTGACAATAAATAACAATACCGGGCTCTTCGAGTCTGGTAATTGGAATGAGTACAATCTAAATCCCTTAACGAGGATCCATTGGAGGGTAAGTCTGGTGCCAACAGCCGCGATAATTCTAGCTCCAATAGTGTATATTTAAGTTGCAGTTAAAAAGCTCGTAGTTGGACTTTGGGTTGGGTCGGCCGGTCCGTCTTAGGTGTGCACCGGTCGCCTCATCCCTTCTACTGGCGATGCGCTCCTGGCCTTAACTGGCCGGGTCGTGCCTCTAGTGCTGTTACTTTGAAGAAATTAGAGTACTCAAAGCAAGCCCACGCTCTGGATACATTAGCATGGGATAACATCATAGGATTTCGATCCTATTACGTTGGCCGTCGGGATCGGAGTAATGATTACCGAGGGGACGATCGAGGGGCATTCGTATTTCATAGTCAGAGGTGAAATTCTTGGATTTATGAAAGATGAACAACTGCGAAAGCATTTGCCAAGGATGTTTTCATTAATCAAGAACGAAAGTTGGGGGCTCGAAGACGATCAGATACCGTCCTAGTCTCAACCATAAACGATGTTGACCAGGGATTGGTGAAGGGAAGACCAAAGAGGATTAACCAGGACCCTGTCAATTTTGCTCCAAATAGAACCATTAGACCAAGTGTAATGACAGCCCATATAAGGAAGATCACACAAACCCAAATCAAGGTGACACTTATGAAAATCAGCAATCTCATAAGCAGAGACGGCACTCCCATTCAACTTATCATCTTGGGACAAAATAGAGTTAAAATCCCCCAAAATCATCCAAGGACTAGCAGGGGACCACCTACGGAGAGAAGCCCATAAATCCCTCCTAGCAACAATGGTGTGCAGACCATAATCAAAACTGACATGAAAACTGATGTGGCTCACAAGGCAGCGAAGAACAACATGAATACCTTGGGAGGAGCAATCAACAAGATCCACCATAAGAGTAGACGGGTTCCAGTGCTTAGTCAAAAACTTCCAGTGCTTCAATCTAAGCTTTTGCATAGCTTCAATCTTAGAAGAAGTCATTTTATTCTCCAACAAACCGCAAACATCAACTTTCTTTTTCTTCATGAGATTCACAACCTCATGCTGTTTTAGAGGACTATTAAGCCCCCTAACATTCCAGCTAGTGGACAATCATCATAACGCAGGATTGGTAGGAAGGGTCTTACCATGTCCGCTAGAAGAAGATTTGGATTTCGATCCCTTTCTAGTGGTTACTCCATGAACATCTTCCACAATATGCTTTCCTTTGTTGCTATTTCGGACCTTGTTAGCATGATTTTTAGGCCGACCATCAGCCCTATGGGGAGGCTCAATCGAAAGTTGCCACTGTTGCCCCAACAATTTCAGTCCTAGTTACCACTGCTGCCCCAACAACTTCGGGGCCCAGTTGCTACACCAGAATCAGCCCCAGCTGCCACACTAGAAACGACCCTAGCAGCCATAAGAGAATCAGCCCTAGCAGCCCTGTCTGCCATGCCACTCACAGGCGCAATGTCTGCTCTCATGCCTACCACGCCACTCGCAGCCCTGGTTGTCGCGCCACTCACAGGCGCAAAGTCTGATCTCATGCCTGCCACGCTGGCTGCTGCGCCACTCACAAGCGCAAAGTCTGATCCCATGCCTACCACACCACTCGCAGCCCTGACTGTCGCGCCACTCACAGGCGCAATGTTTGCTCCCATGCCTGCCACGCCACTCGCAGCACTCACAGTTGCCCCTGCTGCCCCAACACTTGAAGCCATGGTCTTTTTATGGTGCTGACTGTTTTTCTGCTTTTTCTTCATCGTTTCCCATTCACCACCTACAGTAGCATCTTCAGCAGGCATTGCATCATTATGAATCCCCTGCTGCAACCCTATGTCTTGCACATTAGCAGCCCCTTGTTGCAGCCCCTTGCCATGAGCATTGACAGCTGAAACATTACTCCTCTGGCTGGGGCTAAAGGGAGTCTCAACATTCCCCCCAACACCATTAGCAGCTGAAACATTACTCCTCTTGGCATACTTGGTACATGTTTCCACCATGTGGCCAAGAACCTTGCAATAGGAGCAAAACTTTGGAAGAGTTTCATATACAATTTGTTGCTCAATCATCTCACCATTCGGCAAACATAAATTTACAGATTCGTGCAACTTCTTGCGAAGATCAATTTCAACTAAAACACGTGCATAAGACAACCGAGTCATAGAAGATGTTAACATGTCACATTGAATGGGGTTACCAATAACACTAGCAATCTTGGACAAACAATTTTCAGACCAACATCTCAAAGGGAGGTTTGACAACTAAATTGAAGTTAAAAAATTCAGGCATTTCTCGCAGAATCAAAGGCCTACCAAACACAAGATAAGGGCCTCCCCGCAAAACAACAAATTTATCATCTTCATTCTTAAACTTGTAGATCAACCAACCAGATTCATTAAGAGTCAAAACAGCCTCACAATGGAAAGAATTAGCAATGACTGCATTGAGAGCTTTATACCCAGGAAATTTACCCGAAATATATCCAATTAAGCAAGATTTCCACACATCACATTTAACATCCAAATCTTCCACAAGCAAAGTACATTCATTAGCAGCAGATAACTCAGCATAATATTTCAATTTTGGGCAGCTTGAGGAGCTGCGATTGGGACATGAAAATAAATTTCACGCTTGTCCTAAGGGGAGCGAGTTTTGTTTCGGTTACCCCGCACCTTGCTTGCAGTTAGGGTGCTCGATGGATGGCTCAGCAGTTTGCTTTCGGAAGGTCTCATGGCAGTACGCTTTCGGTAGGATGCACAACAGAATTAGCATCCTTATGGTAACG
The DNA here is from genome assembly GCA_029228465.1 of Salix viminalis. Taxonomy (NCBI): domain Eukaryota; kingdom Viridiplantae; phylum Streptophyta; class Magnoliopsida; order Malpighiales; family Salicaceae; genus Salix; species Salix viminalis. The sequence continues at coordinate 23,370,913 of CM055441.1, read as the reverse complement.
AGAATTTGACTCCGATTCGCTTGAAGAAGAGTCATCATCAACAAAATCTTCAGCACCAGATAAGTCCTCCGAAGAAGAGGATTGATGGTCTGAAGAGGAAAAGACCGAAGCTGCATTATCCTTGGAGCAAGAGGATTCTTTCAACAGAAAATTTTCTATGGGTGGTGGTTGTTCAAGGGCTAAAGGGGGGTGGGGTGATGGATGCCAAAGGTTTGTTCGTTGGGGAAGTTAACCATATAATAACCTTCACAGGAGATTTGTGATGGGAGGAGGGGGAGGATTTTTTCTTGGCTTTCTTCTTGGCCATGGGAACGGCCTGGTGGAAGAAGGGCTTGCGCAGCGGCACAACGCTAGGCAAGGGTCGCCTCAACCGAGATGCAAAGGGGCCGAGTGGTCGAGGGGTCGAGGGTTGAGATGGGATTTTTGGTCAGTGGTCGATGAAGAGGACCCTGCTGAAGAAGCACAGTCGTGGAACTGGGCGGTGCAAGGTAAGCAGCAGGCAGGCGAAGAGGCACGCGAGCAGGCTGCTGGCGGTGCTAGCTCAAGCAGCAAAAGAAGGGGGGCGCGGCGCAAGAGATGAGCGGCGCACGGGAAGGAAAGCTGGCGAGCAAGGGGCAGGCGAGCAAGAGGCTGGGGATGCAAGGGGGTTGAGTTCTGCTTGGATCGGGGAGGGCTGGGGACGAAGGCTGGGCTTGGGCGATTTTTGCAGCGGCTGGGGAACGGGCTAGGGCAAAGAGAAGAGGGAGAAGAAGGTAAGGGCAAGCAAAGGGGAGGGGAAACAGCAACCTCACGGTGAGGAAGGTGCCATCTCCGGCCACAGCAACAAGGGGGTGTGTCTCTCTCTAGTTTCTCTCTCAAGCGTCTACTACTGAGAGCTCTTTTTTTTTGGGTCAAATGTAAGTATATTAAGACCGAAAGGAAACAAAAATGGAACACAATACAGGAGAGAGGCTTGGAAGGGAACATGCTCCCAACCAGCAAACCAAAGAAAACCCGAGGATAGAACCCTCAAGCCAAGGCAAATAAAACAAGCTCACATCCGAGCTAAACTAACAGGAAAAAACAACAACCAGCACTAAAACAAACTACCTAACCCATAGCAGAAGCTCAGCAGGCAGCTCAACCAACATCTATGGAGAAGTGATCTTTACCATGGAAGTGGAACACTATGAAGAAAAGAACCTGAAATCTTCGGAAGAGCTTTTCAATAGACAGAGTAGAACTGTCAAACAACCTTTTATTCCTTTCCTTCCATAACAGGTAGACAGCAATGCTAAGGGAGGCTCTTCTCATCTTATGGACCATGCTTTTCTTCTTCGGGGCAAGCCCACGAATGGCACTAGAGAGGGTAGGTAACCGCCGAGGAAGGTGCAACCAATGGACAATACTACCCCAAAAAGATGAAGTCCAAGGGCACCAAAAGAAAAGGTGGCAATGGGATTCCTGGTCCTGATTACAGAAAACACAGTTGAGATTAGCAGGGACGAAAGTGCAGCTCGGTCCTTAGTGCGCAGCTTCCCTAACACTGCAAGCCACAACACAAAAGAGTGTTTCGGCAGAGACCAGCTCTCCCAAACCACCGGATCCCAACGATTTCCCTGCCTTTAACCCGAAAGTGATCATAAGCTTTAGCAAAAAAGCCACCATCCCCGACATTCCAACTAGTCATAGCATCCACAACAGGAGAGCTGCACCCTAAAGTCGGCAAGGAGATTGTTCTTAAGGGAGACCAAGGTTTTCCAAAGAGGGGAGGAAGCCTTGACCGCTTGCGCATCCCAAATAGAAAGGTTAGGGAGAAAAAAATGGTGTATCCATTTTATCCATAAGGAATCAGCCTCCTGATGAATATTCCAAATGTGCTTGACAAGAAAACTCTTATTGCGAGCTTTAATGTCAAACAGCCCAAGCCCCCTTTCCTTCTTAGGGAAGCAAACTGACTTCCAAGCAACTAAAGCAGAGTGAGAATTTTGAACATTACCAGACCACAGAAAATTCCGGCATATGCGAACTATCTGTAAGATGACTGTTTCTGGAATAGGGAAGATACAGAGCCAAAATTGAACCATACCATACAAGACAGAGCGCAAGAGCTCAAGCCTACCAGCAAAGGAAAGATGCTTTCCAACCTTGCGAAGACAGAGCACAAGAGCTCAACTCTGAACGGCAGCTTCAAGCTTGCGAAGAAGAGGGGAAAACTGACTAACCAAGAAGCGATGAGGGCTCAGAGGCACTCCAAGGTATTTGAAGGGAAATGTGCCAGCACTGAAACCAGTTTTCAAGATAATCTCCTGCCGCACACTATCTGGGACCCCTCCAAAAAATATAGAGGATTTGGAGGGGTTAATCTCCAAACCAGAAACACTCCCAAAAAGCCTCAACTGATCCATAAGAGAAAGGATGGACAACTTGTCCCCCCTAGCCAACAAAAAAACATCATCCGCAAAAGCAAGATGGCTGATACCCAGGGGCTCACACTGTGGATGGAACTTGAAAGCAGACTGCTGGGAAGCCTTTAAAAGCAACCGGGAAAAGTATTCCATGCAGGTGATGAACAGATAAGGAGAAAGAGGATCTCCCTGCCTAATGCCACTTTTCCCTGGAAAGAAGCCATAAAGATTCTCGTTAATGGCAACCGAGAAAGAAGAAGTTTCCACACACTGCATAACCAGATGAACAAAGCTAGAGGAAAACCCTATAGAAATTAAGAGATCCCGAAGAAATTGCCATTGGACAGAGTCAAAAGCTTTCTTAAAGTCAATCTTCAAGAGGGACTTAGGAGAGGTTCTTTTTCTGCCACACTGACGAAGGAGCTCCTGAAATCATTCTGCATAGGACTGATGATACTGCCCAAAGCAACAACCAACCGACCAGCAAGAAGCTTGGAGATGACCTTATAGACCACATTGCAGCAAGAGATGGGCCTGAAATCACAAGAGGAGGAAGCATGAGCTGACTTAAGGATGAGAGAGATAACCGAATGGTTAATCTGCTTCAGCATTTTCCTCGAGGAAAAGAAATCCTGGACAGCAGCACAAAAATCATCACCAATAACAGACCAAGTCGATTTAAAGAAGAAAGAGGTGAAACCATCTGGACCAGGGGCCTTATTATTATCTATCCCAAACAAGGCAGCCTTAATATCATCATTGGAAAAAGGCGCAGAAAGGAGCCCACAATCAGAAGCAGAGAGACAAGGACCAAGGCAGACAATGTCCCTATCCAAAGGCAAAGTAGGCTTCGAGGAACCATAGATCTTCATAAAGAAGTCCACAAACTCAACTCCAACTTCCTTCTCCGAGACCGAAAGAGAACCATCAGACTTCTGGATAGCCGGGAGGAAGTTTCTACCATTCTTTTGGCTCAACAAAGCATGAAAAAACCGAGAGCCTCTATCACTTTCCTTCAGAAAATCACACTTCAGCTTCTGCCCAAAGAACATTTTTTTCGAGGACTTGAGGTTGATGAGCTGAATGCGCATTTTCTTGTCTTCTTGGACAAGGTGGGTAATTAGAGGGGTCCAAGTGAAGAGCAGATTGCAAAAGATCCAAATCGATTCAGCCCGAGAGACCCGTTCAGAAATGTGACTAAAATGAAGTCGATTAAGCAACTTTAGCGGACGCTTCAGCCCCTTAAGCTTCTTGCAGAGAGAAAACATAGGAGAACCCATAACTGCTTGCTGCCAACTCTCAGAGACAGTGTGGAGAAAATCAGTATGAGAGGCCCACATGTTAAAGAATTTGAAATTGCGCTGCCCTATAGCTTGGGGATCAAGCCGAACCAAAGCTGGAGAATGATCCGAGAAAGCCCCTTGATTGCCAAAATGAACATGAGCAATGCGGTGAAGAGAAGACCAAAAGGGATTAACAAGGACTCTGTCCAATTTACTCCAAACCGAACCATTAGTCCAAGTAAAATGACAACCAGTGTAGTTGAGATCATATAAACCCAAATCAAGACAACATTTATTAAAGTCGGTAGTTTTGTACATGGAAACAACACTACCATTCAATTTGTCATCTTGAGAAAAAAGAGAATTGAAATCCCCTAAGACCATCCATGGGCCCGGGGGGCACCAATCACACAGGCTATCCCAAAGAGATCTTCTAGCAACTATAGTATGTAACCCATAAACAAAAGTAATGTGAAAACTAATTTGACTCACAAGACTTCGGACGCAGACATGGAGGCCTTGAGAAGAGCTGCTAACCATATCCACTGAAACTGTAGAGGGATTCCAAAAAACAACAATGCGAGCCATAGAAGACGGAGCAGCATTCGTTAGAAAATTCCACTTTTTTAGACGAAACTTCTGTAGAACCACAACCTTAGACAAGGAAAGCTTAGTCTCCAACAACCCACAAACATCAACTAAAGATTTCTTCATGAGATTGACCACCTCATGCTGCTTTAGAGGGCTATTAAGCCCTTTAACATTCTAACATTTAACTATCATCATGGGGCAATAGTGGTAGGAAGGTTCCTACCATGTCCGCGTGATAAAGATGATTTAGATTGCAAACCCTTCCCTGTGTAACCTCCTTGCCCTAAGCCTTTCAAAGGCTGCATCTTGCTATTAACACGTTGCGGAGCCATTTTAGCACCCAAGACAACCGCTGAAACTGGCCTCAAGCCCGGACGCAAATCTGTTGCAACTGAAGCTTGCGGAACAACCCCTACCGGCTTGCCATTCAAGCCCACACAACTAATGCCCATTGCAGAGCCAGCAGCAACACTACCCAAAGTCGTCAAATCTGTGGCACCAGACACATTACCAACTGCCTCAACCGATTTACCTTTGGAAATAGAACTATCTTTGTCGAGAGCCAAATCTGCAGGAATACCCGAGCCAATCTTAGGCTGCCTATTACTGGTATGCTTCTTCGACACAGGCTGCCAATCATGGACACCAGTAGCAGCCTCATAGACCATGGGGTCTTGCAGCCCCTCATCAATCATAGGAGGAGCCAAAGCAATAGAGTTATGCACAGATTCAGCCCCTTCGAAAGATAACACAACCTTCTCGCCCGGAGAGGATTTAGGAAGCACAGTGGCAGCAGTAGCTTGAGAATTGCTATCCCCAACTTTCCTTGGAACTTTAGAGCAAGAATCCACAATATGCCCAATGACATGACAATAAGTGCAGAACTTCGGAAGTGTTTCATAAATAACCTGCTGATCAATAATCACACCATTCGGCAAACTAACAGCTATATGTTCTCGGACAGGTTTATGAAGATCAATTTCTACCAAAATACGGGCATATGAAAGCCGAGACATAGAAGAGGTGAGCATGTCACTTTGCAGAGGCTTCCCAACAACACTAGCAATTTTAGATAAAGACTTTAAAGACCAACATCTAAGGGGAAGATTTGGCAACTTAATCCATACGGGGACAGTGGACATCTCAACAGAATTAAAATCAAAAAATTCAGGCATCTCCTTAAGGATTAGAGGTCTGCCAAAAACAAGATAAGGTCCTCCCTTTAACACAGCCAATCTAACAACCTCATTACGGAATTTGTATATCAACCATCCAGAATCATGCACATTCAACACGACTTCACAATGCCAAGTATTCGCTATCATGCTTTTAAGAGCTCTAAACTCAGGAAATCTCCCCGACACATAACAATCAAACAAGATTTCCACACATCACAAGCACAATCTAAATCATCATTCAATATATCACATTTTGCAGAATCAGTCAATTCAGAATAATGAATGAGTTGTGCACCACTAGAGGGACTTCGGTTTGAAGCAAACAAAATTTTTCCACGGTCCAAGGGGAGCGGATTTTGGCAGTACCTGAAGGGGAGACAGCAGGAACTTCAAGAGGGCCCTCGACATCTTCAGGAGCTGAGGAAGCCGGAGAAGGTTGACGGGCATTGAGCTCCGAATTGGCCAATGCAAGAGACCCGTAATGCGAGCTAGAATCTAAGTTGTATGAAGAGGAATCGTCATTCTCAGAATCCACGGGACTGGGCACTTCAACGGGAGCAAACAACAGAGAAAATGGAGGAGAGCTCTCGGAGACTTGAAGTTTTGGGCTAGGGGGTTGAGGGGGAGCAATCGGAGGAGCTTGATCAACACCAATTGGGGCTGAACTCCGTAGCAACCAAAGTGGGGGCTGTACCCGAAGCAACCAATTCTGGGGAAATTAGGGGTTGAACCCGTAGCAACCAATTCTGGAGGAGAACCTAGATTGGGGCCTGTGAAGCTTCTTGGGAGGAAGAACAAGGGCCAACGAACGGGATTGGGGGGGAAGGGAAGAGTGACGAGCTTGTTTTTTGGTGGGGGATGAAAGACCCAAGGTAAGGGGACGGTCTGGACATGCAGGAGGGGGGGCGAGAGGAAGAAGGTGATTTCTTCTTAGCTTTCCGTTTTGCCATGGCTAGCACGGAAAGGGACCAGAAACTGGAGGGGAAAGGAACAGACGAAGCAAAAACTAAGCTTGGGCGCAAGAGGGAAGACGAAAGAGGATGAGCGGGAAAAAGAGGCGGGAAACGAAATTCAAAAAATGGGCAAGAAAAGGGTGGAAACTGAAAAGGAGACAAGGAGACACCAAGACGAACTAAGGAAGAAGCCAATCGAACCAGGAAAAAGACGCAAGGGGCCGATTAGAGAAGATGAAGTCTAGGCGGGAAAATGTACGGACAGTAAAATTTGAAAAAACAGCAAGGAAAATCGCACGGGAGGCCAAGGAAAAGGAAAAAGAAGGAACGAAGATGAAGATGGGACCTATAGGAACGAAACTAAGGCAAGAAGGAAGAGAAAGGATGGAAGCCACGGGTTGGGTAAAGCCATGGCTGACCGGCGGGATGAAGGAAGGTGGAGAGCATCTCTCTCTAACTTTCTCTCACTAGCGCAACTTTTTACTGAAAGCTCTTTCTTGATTCTATGGGTGGTGGTGCATGGTCGTTCTTAGTTGGTGGAGCGATTTGTCTGGTTAATTCCGTTAACGAACGAAACCTCAGCCTGCTAACTAGCTATGCGGAGGTGACCCTCCGCGGCCAGCTTCTTAGAGGGACTATGGCCTTCCAGACCAAGGAAGTTTGAGGCAATAACAGGTATGTGATGCCCTTAGATGTTCTCGGGCGCACGCCGCTACACCGATGTATTCAACGAAGTCTATAGCCTTGGCCGACAGGGCCCGGGTAATCTTTGAAATTTCATCGTGATGGGGATAGATCATTGCAATTGTTGGTCTTCAACGAGGAATTCCTAGTAAGCGCGAAGTCATCAGCTCGCGTTGACTACGTCCCCCCGCCTTTTGTACACACCGCCCGTCGCTCCTACCGATTGAATGGTCCGGGTGAAGTGTTCGGATCGCGGCGACGTGAGGGCGGTTCGCCGCTGGCGACGTCGCGAGAAGTCCACTGAACCTTATCATTTAGAGGAAGGAGAAGTCGTAAAAAAAATTAAAATCAAACTCAATTTATAGGTTCGGTGGGGTGTCCTTTTTTATTTATTGAATTTAACGTTTTGTTTTAATTTTTTTCTCTCACATGGGAAAAAAGATAGTTTTAGAGAAAAGTCATATTATTAAATTTTATAAAGTTCATATGCATGTTCACATGTGTCGCCTGGTTAACCTAGTTCAGTAGGTTTGACGAGTTAAAATGTTTTTAATAATGTTTTTCATCTTCTCAAATCGGAATGATATTTAATTTTGCGATTGTCATATAATTAAGTAAAAAATATTTTTTGCAAAAATAAATTATAATCTTACTAGAATTTATAATCCAATTCACAAGTTTGGTATGCTAGCCCCAATTATCAAGTTTATTAGTTTGACAAGTTCACTCATTGATTGGACATGGTGTTTTTTTGTTTCTTTAATTTTTTTTCAACATTTGATTGGATGGAAAATATACTGCATGATTTTTTTTAAATTTTTTTATAGGGTTATCATTGTCTCAAATAAGTGTTTATTTTTAAGCTGATGTTTATTATTTATTATATATTTTTATATTACAATTAAAAAATATAAAAGAATTTATTAAAATCAATAAAGTCTATGATATGGGTCTCTAGGGGAATGGGATCGTTCCAATCTGTCATTCTCTCTCTATATTTTTTTTTAAAATTATTATCTTAAAGAATTATTAAAAGTTAAAGTTATGTTTCTACCAATCATCAAGATTGTGTTTCGATCCATGAAATCAATTGATTTACCATGCGGTTTAGTTGGAGACTCAAGTTAATTAAAGAGTTAAGCTGTGTGAGATTTCAAGATTTACCCTGTAGACAAATTTATAGCACAATTAAAGAAGAAACATCATATAAAATGTTAAGGATAAAAAATACCTAGACTAAACTTTTATTAACCAATGGAACTCATTGACATCATAATTGATCTTTTAGTAACTAGAATCGGTCTCAATCAAGAGTTTCTCTTTATTAGTAGAATCTAGCCATTTTATCTCTCCTCTCTCAAACCTTGAATAAAAAAAACATTTTGGATCAAAATTAAAATGTTAAAATATTGTGGACCAATAGCTTAAATTTAAAAAGAAAAAGGTTTAAATTAAACTGAACTTTTTCACCCAATTTAATAGCTGTCATACAATTTTTCTATCTTTTTCACTTGGATCTTCTTTCTTTCAATCTTGCACTTTCTCCACACATTTGAAGCTATTAGAATTTAATTTAGCCCCAAAATGATGCAATCGACCAAAAATAAAGTTTGATGTCCATAACAAATTGATTAAAATGTGGGAGATTGCACAATATTTTCCCCATGATTTTTGGAGTTTTTTACCAGCTATCTGACTCGCGATGAAGATCGAGTTAGATAAATTATTTTTTCAACATAGAAAATGAATATGTTGGCATTCCTTTGTATTTTATGACATAAAAAAATCTTAGCCATGAAACTTGATTTCCCACAATATCGACATTCCCTTTATTTTCCCTACAAGATGAGAATTTTATGCATGTATTTAATTAAATAAAATTGATAATTATTTATGAAACTCAAATAAATTGTGAAACTTGATTCTTAACTAGCTAAAGTTAACAAGCCAAATTTGTGGCTCAAGTCACAAACTCAATAGGTTCAAGTACATGAAAATAATATAAAAAAATTAATTTAAAATAAAAAATAAAAATATTTTTTTTTAATATTTTTTTTAAAAATACTTTTAAAATAAAATGACAAACATCCCGTTAGTTAATATAGCATGTGGAACAAACTCGCGCTACCAGCTTGGAAACCTGGACTTCAGAGAAAGTTCTCTGGTCTTCTTAAGATCAGAGGAAAATCTGAAGGATGACGTCATTTCTCCGACCTAGTCAAGGAAAGGAAAGGAAAGTTCCTATCCTCCTCGCATCGCCACTTTACACTATATATGTACTGCTAGTGCTGAGTGAAACAACGCGTAATCAATCTTTCTTTCCAAACAAACAAACCCCATCGCTGCTGCTTAGATTGTTCTCCTCTCAAATCCCTCTGTTTACAGCCTCCGAATTTCAGTATTGGATTAAAAACTTTCGTTCGTTTTATAAATTGATATACCCTGAGATCGAACTCCATCAAAGGTATTTCTTTAGGCAACAAACGACATGATTATCAAAAAGAGAAGCCTGTCTGATTTTCAAGCCACGGTTTCGGTTTCTGACGATGATGAAAGCAGCGGGAGGTTGAAGATGGATATGGGAACCTGTTACTTTCCTAAAGACTTCGATTCGAACCCAGAAAGTCTAGGCCAAGACGCCCATTTTATCTGCCAAGAAAGACAAGCCTTCGGAGTGGCTGATGGTGTTGGCGGCTGGGCTAGAAAAGGAATTGATTCTGGGATTTTCGCCAGAGAACTCATGTCCAATTATCTTGCTTCTCTTCGATCCTTAAATCCTGGTCGGGCTGTTGATCTGAAGGAAACACTGTTAAAAGCGCATTCCATGACTGCTGCGACAGGATCATCCACTGCCTGTGTTGTTAGCCTTGAAGGAGACCGTCTGTGTTATGCCAATGTGGGAGACAGCGGTTTCATGGTTTTCAGAGGGAAAAGGCTTGTTTACAGGTCACCGACACAGCAGAATTATTTCAACCGTCCCTTTTCTTTGGGGAATTGGGTTGGGGAGGGTAAGCGACCGGTTTCGGTTTTCCTCGGTGAATTTGATGTAGAGCAGGGGGATGTTGTCGTTGCTGGTTCTGATGGAGTGTTTGATAATCTTTTTGGCTCCGAGATTGAGGAAATTCTTCAAGAATCTGACGGAGAATCTTGGCCTCAGGACCTTGCATGGAGCATCGCAACTGTTGCTTCCATGAATTCAGTCAGCCAAGAATACGACTCTCCCTTTGCAATCGCTGCAGAGTCTGAAGGAATCGAGCACGTTGGAGGCAAAATCGATGACATTACTGCCATTGTTGCTGTAATCGAGCTGGACCAACCTTGCGTTAGCCAGGAGAAGTAACACGCATTCATTCATGACATGGGCTAAATTAGTTTCTATCTTCTGCAACTGTACAAATTGAAGCTAGTATCTTTGTTATTCTCTGATTCCTTGCTGCGTCAAGGGTTTTAAGCAAGTAAAACATGAATCAGTGAAGCAGTTCGGTTTAGGATCATAATCGTTGTTTAATGTATTTGAGAAATCAATTCTGTGGACGGCATGATCAAATTCTTTCGAGTTTGGAAATGCTCTGTGCAATGATACAATTCTGTGCACACAAGCTTCTTTTCATAGCAACATTATATTAAGTATATTAAATAACTATGTCATCTATAAATTTGAAATTCTAGAATAATAATAATTTATATTATTTTCTAATATATTTTCTCAAGTTAAAGTTTTTTGGGATTAAAACTTGTACAAACCTACACTACCTTTGTACTTAATTTTTATCAAATAGAATGAGGGATAGTAAGATTCAAACTCATGACCGTTAGATAAATAAAACTCTGATATTATATTAAATAATCATCTAATCTAAAAATTTAATCTATTAAATTGAGATTCTAAAATATAATTCTATGACATATTACTTTCGCTTTTCTTACTTTGGACAACAAATTGATTGCTGAATCCTAGTTGAGAAATCAACTCCAGGGCCAGCCCAGTTGAATTCTATTTCCGCTAACCCGAGCATATTCCAAAACTGGACTAAGAGTTTTCTTCTCTCTACTACTTTCTTAGACTCGATCATTTCTTCTTCAATCTCTCTCTCTCTCTCTCTCTCTCTCTCTATATATATATATATATATTCATAAATATCATTAGCAAGCCGAGTAATGAATGGGCAATCAGTTTTCTCTAAGAAAAACAAAATTATTAAAGTTTCAATTTCAAGTCAACGAGCAGGGAGTTTACTAGGATCGAAGTCAAAAAGATAAAAAAAGAGGGGGAAAAACGATGTAATCCAAAGACTAGAGGGCTTTAATTTTGTCAAATTAGGGGGATTTCCCCGCTTATTTCCTGTTTGTTTCTTAAATTTTTTTTCTGTAAATCATTTATCCCCATTAAAAGTGCTCTTTAAAGAAAGCTAATCAAGGGAAAGACTTTCCAATAAAAAAAAATGGCCTTGCATAAAAATATTTTATTTTATTTTCTATATAAAACACTTTCTTAACAAAAAAAAAGAAAGTGAAATGGCTAAATACTTTCTTATTCTTTTCACTCCCTATTTATTTTATTTTATTTAAAATAATTTATGAGATTGAAATTATTTTTTTAATTTTATTATTTGTCATATTTGATACCTGTTTTTTATTAATATTTTTTTCTATTTGAATTAATTTATAAATTATATTTCTTAGGAATTTCCCTCTTTATTTTTATTTTTTTCTTGGAAAATATATTTTTGTAAATCAAAATTTTCTCCATTACAAAAATTGTACCCTTAACGAAAGTTAATAAGTGAAAGACTCTTTTAATAAATTTAAAAAATAATAATAAGTTATTTTTTAAAATATTGTTAAATAATAAAAAAAATTATTTTTATTTTAGTGTCAAACATAAAAAATAAAAAAAATAAAAAAGAATTATTCTATAGAAAACAATCAAATAATGAGAAGTTGATGCCTTGACTTCGTGGGATCATGAGATAGAGACCAATCATTTCTGTCCAAATCATATGAGCTCAACATATAACTTTCTACATTTCCTATTATAACCCTCAGGTAGTTGTGTTGGGATTAACGCAAAGTACCAGATTATCGCCCACCCACTTTCTTTTTCATTAAAAAAAAAGAGAAAAAAGGGAACCCACCAGTCACCACCGAACCAACCGTTAATTAAAACAGAACAGCCGTGTCTGTCTCCCTGCTTTTTTTAGTAAGAGAAACAAATTAATTAAGTGTAAATTAAGAGAGAGCGCAAACAATTTCAATTTCTTCGTCAGTTTTTTGAGAGAGGCAGAAAGAGAGAAGGTGGGGTTTGAGTTTTTTAAGGTTTCTTCTGATCAAGAAACAATAGTAATGGGTAGTGATAATAATAATAATAATGTGATAAACAGAAAAGATTACATTTTGCTGAAAGATTTCAGAAAGGAAATTGAAGTTGAAAGTGAAAAGAATTTTTCTATTTCTTTTTGGGTTTATCTTATCAACTCCTCCACCGCAGCATTTCCTGCTACAATCATCAAACAGGTTTGGAAAACACTGCCCTTTTTCTCTCTACTTTGTTTGTTTTCCTGGACTTAGGTATTCAACTGAATATTCAAGTCTTTTGCAACTTCTAGCGTCTATTCCTATCACTTTAAGTGTAGCCCATGTCTGATTTTTTGTTCTTTTGATGGATTTAGTGTATTTTAGTGGCGGGGCAAAGCCTGTATCTTTTTCAAGATTTAGATGTAATCATAGGCAAAATCTGTGTACATATTTATTATGTTGCTGCATTTTCTGAGTTTAATTGTTGTCAATTGGAGTGGCATCTAAATCCTGAATTTTGTGTCTTTTTGGTGGACTTTTGTTGTTGGTCTTGATCAAGTACATTACAAGTTTGTTGCTGGCTCGTTATTTTGTATGGTTTAAATGCAGGAAGGCGTAGTGTGTTTTCCTTATGGTCATGAGCCCTAGTAGTGTTGTTCTTCATTAAATTTGGCAAGTTATAGGTATAATGATTTCCAGAAATCAGGCATTAGCTACCCACTAAGATGAAGGGAAAACTTTTCTGGCATTGCCACAGATGATATCTTTTTTGTTTGAAGATTTTCTAGGATCAGCTCTCATCTACTTATAGTGAACTTTTTCTAGATTCACTAGCTCATTCCACCTCGTTCTTATAGCCCTGTAGTCATCTGTTAAGGAAGTCTAACTACGAGATACTAATGAGTAAGCGAGCTTTATCAGCTGTAGTAGAGTCAGTCAGCAAAATCAAGGAGCTGAATATTGCTGTTAATGCTGTAGTAGAGTCAGTCAGCAAAATCAAGGAGCTGAATATTGCTGTTAATGCTATAGCATAAGGGTGGCAATTCTGAACAATCCATAAAATCTTTGCTAATCAGTTATTTATGTTTTAAAATGTAGTGAACAAGTGTGTTTTGCTTGTTTGACAATTTTTTTCCTCCTCCAAATTGAATTCTGAACTAAATACTTTTGTTTGCAGGTTTACTCTGATATTAGCAGCAATGCTCCTTTTCTTGTTCTAAATGAGAAGAAGAAAATGACACTTTTTCCATTTCTCCATGCACACAAAGACACTACAAATTTTAGTAATTCTACATCTATGGAGATTGAGTTTCCTCTGGAAAATTGGATTCATGTTGGATGTGAGGTATGTTTTAGAAGTCAAGTCACACAATTAGTCATCTATGAAATTTATAGTAAGGGGTTTACTTTTCCATCCTTGAGTTTTTTATTTTGTTACTAGTAATTTGCCTTTGTTTGTATAATATTTTTGTGCTCTCCCTTCCCCCCTCTCTCACTTTCTCTCACCAGCTCTCTCTAAGTTAAGAAATGCTAAATGTTATCTTGCTTATTATAGGTTGTTACCGATATGTTGCGGCTTCACATTAATGGGGAGATTGTAGGAGAGCAGCCTCAGTCATTTTCCCTTGACAAAAGCTCGAACTCCAATGGACTGAGGAAGATAACATTAGCTGGTGCTGGTGTAGATGATGGTTTGCAGGGTTATATTCACCTTGCAGAAGTCTTGCCTTTAAGCTTTTCCATTAAGGATCACTATGTTAAGGTTCATAAAAGATATTTTTTTGAATTCTGTTTTTCTTTTAAATCTGCCTACAAATTCACTGAAGACTTGACAAATATGCTCATGCTATGGTAGGACCCACCTCTACGATTATCAGTTGATCTCTCTTCAACCTCTGAAATTGATGAAGACAGTGATAGCATTTGGAATATTGTTGGAGGAAAGGTTAGTAATTAGAGGGTACCTTGATATTATGCTTTCCTATGGAGTCATGTTACATCTCAAAACCAGCTGGCAAGCCACTGGGGAATGAGTGACTTGATTATCATTCATTCCAGGCCTTATTTTAAGGTTGCTGTTTCTTTTCTTTTATTTCTGCAAGTAGTTTCTAATTGTTGTATGCGAGTAATTCATTTAACCATTTTCACTCTATTCGCAAATTGAAGAATAATAGTTGTCATCTTGAGTTAGTAAGATGCTGAGCATATCAACCTTCCTTTTTCGTGAGAAAATGATTCGTGGGCAGGTTATGCATAAAGGCTAGGTTTTGATGCCTGTATTTGCAACTCAATCTTTCATAGGTGAAGTGGACATCTCTTTACCCTTTGTTTGCTAAGTTGGAAGGGGAGTGAACAAGTGCAAATTTTTAAAAAAATTGCTGTTCTCTTGTTTGGTCTTAAGAAAGAGAAAACAATAGTTGGGATTATTTACTGTAAGATTCTATCTTATGCAGCGTAGCAAGATTTCTGGCCTAGATAGGTGAAACTTTGAAGGGAAAATCTTTTAAAACTTTGCTTCCCTTGCTCTCATCCCACTTACATTTGCTTGGTTTTAATTTAAGGTCCGTGTGTGTGATGATTTTCACCTGTTAGAGGAAGAAAAGGATGGTGTAGAATTCCGAAGAGGTTAGTGAAATATGCCCAAGTGTAGGATTGGGAAAACAAATTGCTGCGATTAGGACTGCAAAGCAAGAAAGTGTGACCTTTTAGTCCATCTTACATATATTCCTATGTAGTAAACACCTGGAGATTTAAAGTAGTCTTGTGGGAAGTAATTTAGATTATATTGATGTTCATCATTTATCACATATGAATCTTATCATACCATGTTCTATTGTAATTGAAAAAAGCACATTAAGGAAATGGAAGAAAGGAGGAAAAAGTTTCCACAGTTTTAAAATTAGCCGCGAATACTACTAGGTTTGTCTTGAAATTTGTTTGGTCAAACAACTTGTGATCTGGCATAACAAAATAGGAGAAAACCTCAAATTAGTATTCATTACTTTTGGTTGTATACAAATGTGTTTCAGTTTTTATAGTGGTTAATTTAGAACCTCCATTGTATTTTCCATTCCCCTCCGATTTCTATGGTTGAATCAATGCACTGCATGAATCATGTAAATTTTGTGGGCATTTTCTGCTTCTCATTTTTCATTTCTATGGCATTTTGTGCTGTGAGGCGTTGTACTAATGTTAGCTTTTTATTAAGCAGAAAACTGATTCCAGTCTCACAATATATCAGGTTAGAAAGCACTCAGAAAGCTTCAGATGTAGAGCACCATAGGAAGCCAAGAAAGCTAAATTAACTGATTAGATAAGGATTGATTTCTATTTATCTCGACATTTTCTCTCCAAATATAGTTTACCAAATAATTCAAAGCGCTGTACAACACCAAGAATCTTACTATCTCTATTTCTCTCAAACTAATAAATAGGGTCAAATGAAATTCTCTAAAGGTCGTGGAGTGTGTACAAACAGACATTTTCCTATAGATTAGGTTAACATTGCGGAAGTTAAGAATCAAATAGCAGCATTTAAGATTTTCTTCTCATATTTTCTGTTTGCAGGCTTCATGTCGAAGGATTTTTTCCTTGGATGTGGTTTTATTAAATGCAATATGCCAGGCTGTGAATAAGGAATTGGAGGTCTGTATCTCTGGGTTTCCAGTAGTGCATTTTTCCATATTTTACTTGTATTTTTGGCATTTCTTCTTGTGCTAACATTTGCACATTGCTTGCTTTAATAGATTGTTGCTTCACTGGTTTATGCGGACAGCGGGCTTCATGTGGAGAAAACATCTGATGATGAAGATCCCCTTTTGGCAAGCTGTGATGGGATAGAATTTGCTTCTTATGATAGACCAGGAAAACTATTGCATGGGCGTGCATCCTTGAAGCTCAAAATATCCCAGGTAGTTATGTCAGACTTAAATAATGTTTCTGGTTACTTATCCAGTGTACAAGTGCTCTTCTTCTATGCATTGACAAGGTGAACATTCTTATGGTGATTTCCACTATTATTTTTTTCCTCTTATTTTGCCCAGAAAATGTCCTTTGCATTCTATACATATCTTTTCCCTGCAAGATTTAAAGAACACAGTCATATTGCCGTGGTTATCTGAAATAACTCTGCTTACCATATACCTCTAATGGAGATTGCAGCAATGGGACCAACCTTATCTGCAGCTAGCTTGCAGTTGGCAGCTCTTTCTTGACCTTTATCATTCCATGAATTTGCATTATAAATAAGCATATAATTATTCGTTTTATGATTTTCCATCTGGTCATGTTATATCCTAGACATCAATCTGTAGATAATTCAAATGCTGCTGCATATTTGTAAAACGCTTGTGTTGGAATAATCACAATTTGATGAAAACTGTATTAAAGTAGTGTCCTTTACATGGAGCTGAAATAATCATCAATATTGTTCCTGAATAATAACATAGATGTTTCCTGTGTTGGGTTTCCTCAACTTGAACGAGTCTTGGTGTTTGTGAGCTACCTTTTTTCCTTAATTAAAAATCAGGAATATATCTTATTTAGGCTGATCTTACCTTCTTGGCACATCTTGTTCTTTTTTCCCATTGTTACAAGTATATTTTAAATGCAAACAATGCTGATCTTGGGTCACCTTGTGGTTCATGCCCATGCTCTAGTAGGCAAGGCTATTAAATGTCTTAACACCAAAGTGGTATGCCTTTTGGTTTGGTACGTGCCCAAGTGCCACAAAGCAGTATTCTGCTTATGGTGCAAGGAAATTGTTAATTTCTGGAATGGGATTCTGGATTTGCTAATTCACTCGAGATTAAATTTGTTTACTTTGCAATTTGGCTTCTTGCTATCAATATTTATGGAATTTGCTGGTGATTCTGCTTTCATTCCCATGTCAGCTTTCATCCAAGTGTGATAATAGGCTTTTCCGCATCAAACTAGAAATTCCAAAATTTAGTGGGTATCATTTCCTAGAGGCATTTTCCCATCCAATCCGCTGCATCTCTCGATGCCGTAATCCTCGGACATCTATGACATGGAAAAGGCCATCCTCTGCTCCTGACCCTTCCAATAAATCTCAATCATTTGGACTATGTAATGGATCCTTGGAATTGCAGCACAACTCTATCCACGAAATAAGAGCTGGTCCATCATCAAAACGGATCAAACTGGGGAAAGAAAGGACATCTACATTGGGGCAGACAGATGTAGCTTGCTACTCTGATACTTGCACAACTAATCAGGTATAAAATGAGCTTGCTTTTATTTCTCATTACAATCATCATTCTTGCTTGTATCTCAATTCAATCATCATTCTCACCATCCTTGTGATTGTAGTAGTATTGGTATGAATAGGTGAGTGATTAATGTAAGCATAACTATCCATCCATAGGATATTTGTGGGGATAACCTTGCATCATTTATTCTATTGTTCGAATATTTGGCTCCCATATCATTAAAACTTTTCTACTATATATTTTGCTTAAGGTATCTTTCGCTTTTTATCTTGTTATTTCTTTCTTTGTTTTTTTCTTTCTTTTTGTTCCACATGATTTACAGAAGATTGTTTGGTGCCTGTTTTTAAGTCTCGGGGCCCACTGTTGACATGACCAAAGTTGGTGCTTAAAATCATGTATTTAGGCAAGAGAAGGAAAAGAGATTTTCGGAAAACATGTAATAACTGTGGATGAAATAAGCATATAGTTGATGCTATTTACTTCTATTCTCTACCTCTCAACTCAATACCATAAAGTTGGGTACTTTGTTTGCTGAATGTGATCCTGGACACAGAAATCTCATACCAGTTGTGCAGCATGGGTGGTGGATAAGATATTTTTCTACTTGGAAAACATTTTCCATGCAGGCCCTTTACTTTAAATATTGTATAGTTTATCAATGTTTTTTTAATTTTTTTAAAATGTGATGCTGGAGAGACTCATTTATTAAGAAGCGTTGGGTTGGAGGTTGAAGTTTATTCCCCCTAATTTCATTATTGTATTATGTTGGCATGATTCTGACTGCATCATCATTTTAATCTAGGTTGCAAATGCAGTAGAGACGCAATTAGCCAGGGAAGCAGAGAATATTGAAGAAGCAGACAATTCACCATCTGTATCAGACAGTATTGAAGAAAGGTTATCGGATTTCAATATTATGTCAAGTAGCGGCTATTTGATTTCTGATGTGATCATTTTTAAATACTGCCTGGGAGGCATGACTGATAGGGCTCTTCTGCTGAAGGAGGTTGCAACCTCTGCCTCTGAAGAAGACCTTTTTAGACTTGCAAATGAGGTTTCTTTGTATTCAGGATGTTCACACCACAGGTATGTAAGGGCTTGAGTTTTGTTTGAGTATTCTGTGCCTGATTAGTTATTAGTAGGATAAAGTAATCATAATCTTGGTGCCTGTACTATATCAAAATCTCTATGAGTTCTATGCTATATTTTATAGAAGTTGAGTTCTAGTACTCTTGAAAAATGATCAATAAAGTACATTTTTTGAAAAAATATGCTCATGAGTATTTAAACCATTTCCATATGAAGGGTATTTTCAAAATAAATGTCCTAATTGATCAATGTTTAAATTTATAGGAACCCAAATTGAAAAAACTGCAGTCTAGGAATGGATATCAGAAAAAGTACAAGAACTGATTTTTTTAATATCTCTTGATAGGTTTGTTGAAACGCATCTAGCATGATGATTCTTTGCTAATGTTTTGATGACAGTGATTGGTTGATTTTAGTGACAAACTATTCACTTCACATTTTCATGTCAAACTCACTGGATTACTTTTGCTTGCTTATGTGAGGGCAAAGTTTTTGTCTCTATTCTTCTATCATTTGCAAGTTACAACAAAAAATCATGACAGCTCTTTACACTAGATTGATGTATTGCATTGTTGCCTACAACTCTATGAAGTTGATCGATCTCACTGTGTGAAATTAACTTGGGGAAGTGATCCAGATTCATGTCCTTTTCTTCATTATCTGTTTTAAAGTTAGAATAGGTATAGACATTTTGAAAGCTCTATAGCTCATTATTTGACTAAACCTAGTGGTCATTGCTAACTGTTGCCACTCCACACAAGTAGAATTTCTCATTCATTTGAGATGCCTATTGTCCAGTTTTAATACTCACAATGCCATCTTTCTTGTCCAGGCGACAGATAGTGATAGCAAAGAGGTTGATAGAGGAAGGAACCAAAGTTTGGAATTCAATCTCACAAAATAACCGCCTCATTCAATGGGAGAATGGGGTTTTTGAGATTGAAGAGCAATTTATGAGGATTACCTGCTCCAGTACCAGATCTTTTACCGAACAGGTTGCCTTTTCTTTTCCTTCTTTGTCTCCTCATTATGAGAACATGCAATGCTGCTGCTTACAAATTGAGGTTCATATACTGGTGGCTTGGAAATAATGTTACTGGTTTTGGATCGTTGATAAGAGTGCAATGATATGGCCCCATGCATGAGGCATGTAAATTTTCTGGTTCATTAGAATTTCAATCCAAGACATCCAATTTGAAAGATTTACTCTATCATGCACCCTTAAACTTAATGAGCCCCTTTTCATATGAACTTGTAGTCAATGTTTAGTTAAAGATATTCAGGCAAGCTACTTCCCTACAGTACTTGGGGAGAATAATGGGAGCATGTATCTTACTTTTGATTCACTAATTGTTGAATCAATAAACTTCAAAGGCAGCTTTTTATGATGAACATGCTATAATGATGCTCAAGCATGACTTGTGAACAACTTGAAGACATGATAACCATTCTGAGTTAATAATCATTTCAGGATTTTGAGCTCCTGAGGAGAATTTCTGGATGTGGGGAATATATGGCCCAAGAAAATTTTGAGAAGATATGGCGTTGGCTGTACCCTGTTGCTTTTACATTAACGAGCGATTCAATAAACACAATATGGAATTCTACATCACCAAAGTGGATAGAAGGGTTTATTACAAAGGAAGAAGCAGAACTGTCACTTCAGGGTCCTAGGGGTCTTCAAGAGCCTGGAACATTTGTACTGCGCTTTCCTACTTCAAGGAGCTGGCCCCATTCTGACGCAGGTTGCTTAATTGTGACCTACGTTGGCAGTGATTACACGATTCACCATAGGCTTCTTTCCCTTGATTATATCTACAGGTGTGTACCTCCAATCTTACATCTTTCTTCTTTATCCCCCTTCTCGCGGGTGTTAAATATGTATCCCTTTGGTTATTAAATTATCCAGATATTTATGTGTGCATTACATTTATATGTCTAGCCTCTTCTTTTTCTTTTTTTGATGGGGGAGAGAGGATAGAAGAAGAGAAAGAAGCCCTTTTTGTTATTGACTTGAGCATGTGGTTGCCTATGTTGTGTCCTTGCAGCAGTTGCGAGGAAAGCGAGATGAATGGGAAATCACTAGAAGACATGCTGTTTGCTGAGCCTGAGCTCTCTCGATTAGGAAGGCAAGATATTCTGTTCTTGATTTAATTTATTATTTATGATGAAGATATGAAGTAGTGCTTGTTCTCTCCATCGAGGGGGCATCATATTGCCTTCCAAAGATTAAAATTTCATTAATTGAAAAATGCAGGATTGTAAGACAACGTCAATGAACCTGATAGAAGGTTAGAGGGATATCCTTCCGATTTTGCTCTTTGGTGATATGGAATCATCATCTCTGTATATTCTTAAACCTCTTCTTGGCTGCTGCATCTTTTTCATCTTATTCAATATTTAGGCATCAGGGAATTCTGTTGTAGATGTGTTACTGCTCCTCTCCTAGATGCATTTCTGTCGCATGAAGCAGAGGAGGAGATGTTGTAATGTCAGCCTTAGGCATTTTTAACATGATATTCTCCAGTCGCGAGGCCATCCAAATGAATGAAGACGAGCTCACCCTGAACTTTCAGCTTTTGTCAAACCAAGCCTTACCAATTCAATTCCTTATATTTCAAGTATGAACCAACAGGAAAATTGTTTGTTTTTTAGTAGACATTAAAATGATTAATTTTATAAAACTATATATTTAAAAATATACAATATATTCAATAAAGAGTTAATAGAATAAATAAGAACAATGTAGATTAGGGAAATGAAAAAAAACACTCTTATTTCATGACTTTGTAATAATATATCTGTGTGTACATCATTCTCTTAATAATGCATCTATTTATAGGCATATGTATATAAATACTTGTAAGCTCAAAGAAAAAAACATGTAAATCCAAATGAACTTGGAGAAACTCAAATTATCGTGAAAAAATAAATGAACATAACAATGCAGAGGTGTAAGAAGGCAACTAGACATCTATATGCCATGCATGATTTTATAACACTCCTCCATGGATGTTTATTGCATAGCCTTATTCATTGAAAATTTTCTCATTAAAAACCTTACCAGAAAAAAACCAGTGAAAAAAAAAACATTGGTTAAGGAAAAAAAAATTACAACGCATATTAACTTCTCCTTATGTATTAATTCAAGTCCTTAAGTTCTTGGATTCCAATATTGTATTGCAATCTTTCAAACATTGTAGTCAGTAATGCTTTAGTGAACAAATCTCCTAGATTATCTTTTAAGTGAATTTGCTGAACATCAATGTAACCACACTTATCAAGGTCATATGTGAAAAAGAATTTTGGTGAGATATGTTTTTTTTTTTTTTATGTATCCTCCTTTTAATTGAGTTACGCATGCAATATTGTCTTTATATAGTATGGTCGTAGTTTCTTTGCTATAAGATAAACCACATGTTTCGCGAAGATGCTAAGTCATTGATCTCACCTGCGCATATTCTCGACTTGCTTCGTGGATTGCAAGTATTTCAATATGATTAGATGAAATGGCTATTAATATTTACTTTGTAGATCTCTATGATATAGTAGCATTACCACACGTAAAGATATTACATGTTTGATATTGATTTTTATGTGGTTCAAATAAATATCATGTATCAACATATCCCATTAATTCATGATTAGCATTATTTGAATAAAATAAGCGCATAATCATAGCTCCTCATAGGTAATGAAAAACATGTTTAATTTCATTCCATTGTCTTCTAGTAGAATAAGAACTATATCTTGTTAATAAATTCACAGAGAATGTTATATCAGATCGTGTATTATTATCAATATATATAAGCTCACCAAATACACTAAAGTTTGATATTTTAGGACCAATTAATTCTTTGTTATCCTCACAAAGTCTAAAATGATCATTTTTTACGTCAAGTGATAGAAAAATCATTACGATACTTAATGGATGTGCTTTATTTGTATAACATCTTCTTAATGACCTTCTTTGTGTAAGTTAATTGATGAGTGAGAATTTCATTTGCTAAATGCTCGATATGCAGGCTAAGATAAAATTGTTTTTTTAAATCTTTCATCTTAAACCTTTTCTTTTAATAATTTATTATATTTGGTATCTCTCTAGGAGTTCCAATAATATTTAAATCATCAACATACATAGCAATAATAGTAAAATTATATTATGATATTTTTATAAAAGCACATAGGCATATATGATCATTATTATGCTTTTCTTTCGATAATTATTCACTAAGATGATTATATCACATACGTCCTGATTGTTTTAACCCATATAGAAATCTTTGTAACTGGAATGAATAAATCTCCTAAGGATTTGAATTATATGTTTAAGATATTTTAAATTCTTTAGGGATTTTCATATAAACATCATCATCAACTTATCCATATAAATAGGTTGTAACAACATCCATCATATATATATCTAGTTTTTTTTATGAGTTATCGGGCTAATAAAATATCTAAATGTGATTGCATCTACTATAAGAGAATATGTTTCATTGTAATTAATGTTAGGTCTTTGTGAGAATCCTTGTGACACTAATCATGCCTTATATATTACAATTTTATTTTTCTCATTTGGTTTTCAAACAATTACACACTTTTATCCAATTAGTTTGAAACTTTCATGTGTTTGGACTACCGGTCCAAAAACTTCATATTTTGCAAGTAAATTTAATTTTGATTGAATTGATTCTTTATATTTGGCCAATAATTTCTACGTCAACATTCTTCCATGGATTTAAGCTCAAAATCCTCATTTTCACTAATGATATCAAGTGATATATTATATGAAAGAATATTGTTGACAACTATCTCAATTTGGATTCATCTTTTTTTGTAGAGACATAACTTATTGAGATCTTCTTATTTTTACTGTTTTTAGGTACTCGAACCTTTTCTAGGATTTTATGATCAACCATGTCTGAATATTTTTCTCCTTAATAATATCAATTTGATTATTTACTTCTTTTGTGTTTCACAATTTTTTTTTTCTTTTGATTCGTTTGGTCTATCACACCTCCAGCGTGCCTTAAACTCATTTGGTACAGGTTTGGTGGATTTTTATATTGGGACTTCAGCCTAAGACCGAGCATTTACAACTAGTATATAAGATCTAACTACTCCTTTTGAGTCAATGAATGCATTCGATAGCTAATTTGTTATGTCTTGAATATAAAGTATGTTTTGAACTTCTTGTTCGTATTGTTTTGTGTGAGAATCAAAATTCAATAATGACATGCATTTCATGTAATATCTTTATCCAGCAATTTTATTTCTCCATTTAATATTAGAAACATAGTATCATCAAAATAATAGTCGGCAAATCATGTCATAAATGAATCACCAATTAAGGTTCAAGACATTTAATCATGGATAAGGACTCAAACCTATTGCATATTCCCAGCCTCCTTTAAGGCCTCATCTTTATATGTCGTGGGAGATAAATTAAAACATATATCGTGCAATTAAATATTCTTAGATGGGATATATTTGGCTCTTAATCAAAACCTAATTATAACAGGTAGAATTTGTGATATGATGTTGATCTAATATGTATAAGTGTTGCCAAATGTAAAATAGTATGCCCTCAAACAAATACAGAAAGTTTTATTCTCATGATTAATGATCTTGCAATTAATTAGAGATGTTTAATAAATGACTTAGCAAGACCATTTTAAGTATGGACATGGGCAATAATCATTGAGATTAAAATTCATCAACATTGTCAAGATAAATTGTCTTAATTATATTATAAATAAATTATGTTTGTAATCTAATAATTTGAACAAATAATCTCACAAGTATCAAGTTGTGAATTGATAATAAATACACATGTGATCATCTTGTAGATACATTATTAAAAATGAAAAATATTTAAATGGCCCACGTGGCGGGCGAATGGGCTCTCAAATACATTCTCCATTACATTTTATAAATATTAAAATTCTTTTGGTTCTTCAATAGAGGCAACGAGCGATATGCCCGCGCGATGCGCTGGGTTTTTTTTATCTATGTGGGAAACTGATTGATTTGATGCGTGTTATAATTGATTATTTTAATATTTGATTAGTAAAATTGTTGTTTCGAACTTGTTGATGACTGAGTTTATTTTAACGGCAACGAACGATTTAATCGGCAGATAGCAAAATTGCAACCGCTGAAATCTATCAAAGATGAATTATTTCTGATTGATAGCTATTGTGTGTCGATTTATTTAATTCATAGATTGCAAAGCTGCAATTGATTGATTGTTTGGTATGTGTTAATTGATTTGACAATTATATAATCGAATGATGAAAAAAATATAATCGGTGAAATCAATTAGAGATGAATTACTTTTTTGTAGTCAATTAGGCATTCGTTGGTAGTTGGGTGTGTCGTAATTGATCGACTTATTATTCTTTTTTTTCTTTTTTCTTTTTATTTATTCTTCAAGTCAATTTTTTTTAAAAAAAAATATAATAATATTTATTTTTGTGTTGTCATTTATTTTATTTTTTAATGGGTTTTTTTTTAAATATTATCAGGTGTTGAAATTTCTAATTATTATAGATAAGACATTCAAAATAATGATAATAATTATTTGTAATTTATTCTCTGATAAATATGTTTGACTAATTATATAATTTGTTATTTATTTCATATTAGCGCCTTAAAATATGATGAACAATGTACAGTACACATGAGTGTTACGTGAATAGTGTGGACCGATCATTTTGTTTTAGCTATATACTAATGTGTATTCTAAATAAATCTTCACATCATTCAACAAGAAAACCACTGTAGAACCTTTCATCGAACAAAAAAAAAAGAAAATCATTAAACAAGAAATAAAGGAGGAAATGAAAACCAATCAAAATAAGAAGAGCCGTACGTACACCACTGAAGCCAAGACACCAGACAGGCATGACAAAAGTAGAGAAGAGAAGAGGAACTCAACTACGAACATTAAAGTTCACATGATTCAGTAATGGCTTCGATCGATGATTAACTCAACTCAACTCATCGCACAGCTGTCCTCGTTTCATGGGGAGACAGCAAGTACTCGAAGAATCATTCTTCACATTTTACTGTTAGCTTTCTGGTTGCCAAAACATCTGCAATTAATGACCTTCACGATTTCTCAAAAATATTCCAGAAGAGGAAATAATGGTTCTGTGGCATCATCGTTATTAAGAGGTTTTTCTTCAGGGATTGTGATCTCTGAGAAGTGATAACTCCTCCTGTTTGAATTTCTTTTTTCGAAAATAAGGGTCATTAAAAAGCTATCTTAAAATTGGATTTTTGGAAATTCACGGCAATCCCCCCCTGTCCATCATGTCTTTTCAGCTTTGCTATACATGTGAAACTACACGAACAAGATGGGGAACAGACTTTGGCCCTCGCCGACATCATATCTTTTTATTTTGTCGTATGTGCAAATTTAAGACAATAGCTTGTCAACTACTTTTAATCTTTTTCTTAAAACAATTAATACAGAACCCTTCTCCTTTATATTTTCTCTCAAAAAGGTTGTCAAAATAATTATATTTAAGTGATAATAGTCATTTCAATCTCTTTCTCTCTCTGCACGAACTGAATCAAAGCTAAACACGTGTCATATAGTTCATAGATACGCATGATGCGGCGAAATAGAGTCACGAGTCAAAGAGTTGTGAGGGAATGGAAATGACAAAATGTCAATAAAAGTAGATACGAAAAAATAGAAAGAAAAAAAAAACTTGTCAAAGCAGAGTAATAATGCTTCTCTTCTCATGTGTGTCGAAAATTTCAATCACACTACAGTCTTCCTTCCCTCCCTCCCTCCCTCCCTGTCCCATTCATCACCGTTTCTTTCGCATCTACTTTCTGATCAATCGTAATGGAAATGCCATGACGAACAAAATCGTTTCTACTTCTAAGGTTAGCTACTGCATATCCCTTGCCTTACTTTTATTTACTCCCAAGTCACTGTTGGTGTTTATATCTGATTCTTCATTTTACTTGCTTTAGTCTGTTCTGTAGACTTTCTTTGTTTAAATTGTAAGTGGTTTTGTAGTTTTTGGTGGGTTGATGCTATTTGTGAAGAAAAAGAGATTTCTGTGATAAAGATTTGCATGGAACTCAAATAACAGCATCTAGAGATTGTTCTGTGATAAAGATTCTTTAGATATGGATTCTTGTTGTAGTTAATCCACTGATGATGAATCTTTTTTTAGCTATACTTGTTAGCCGGCTGCGTTTTGAGTGTAAGAAAAAACTGATTCTGGGTGCTCATTTATGGTAGCTGAAGTTTGTTTGAAGATTTACATCTCAAAGAACGGTTGACTTTTATCCCAGCTGCCTTGGCATGCTCAAATGGCCAAAGCTCAGTATATAGCGTTCTACATCACAGTATGCTGCATTGCTTTTATAATATCAAAGATAGTTATTTCAGTCCTTCTCTATAAGCGATGGAAAAGAAAGCACTTGATTCATGAAGAAGACGATGGCTTATCAGGTACAGCACTGACCACAGAATAAATTTAACATCTTGGAAATTAAGATGATTAAACAAAGATTAACATGCTGTAATGGCAATTTCCAGGTGGGAAGATGGTGATGTTCAAGTCTGCAAAGATGCAATCTCTGAAATCTGGTGAGCTCTGGAAGAAGACAATGAAACTGAGCTACAAGGACATAATTGGATCCGGAGGGTATGGGACTGTGTACAGGTTGATGCTAAACGAGTCTACTGCATTTGCTGTGAAAAAACTAAACAGGGGTACTGCGGAAAGAGATCGAGGATTCGAGAGAGAGCTTGAGGCCATGGGGGATATAAAGCACAGGAATATTCTCACTCTCCATGGATATTGCACTACCCCTCACTATAATCTTCTCATATATGAGCTAATGCCTAATGGAAGTTTGGACACTTTTCTGCATGGTATGCGCATATTTAATCATCTTTCTGCTTAAATGTTTGTCAGCACTGAAACTCTGATCTTCTCTAATTGAATCCCTTGTTCAATCTTTCATAGCCAGCTCTGTGATTTCTGTGTAGGCTAGAATTTTATCATAAGTATGCTCGATTTCAAAGGTATTTCAATACTGAAGTGGATGGTGATGCAGGAAGAACAGCAGAGACTAGGATTTTGGATTGGCCATCCAGATATAATATAGCACTGGGTGCAGCAAGAGGAATAGCATACCTGCATCATGATTGCATCCCCCACATAATTCACCGAGACATCAAGCCAAGTAATATATTGCTGGATCAAAACATGGAAGCTCAAGTTTCTGATTTCGGATTGGCCACGTTGATGGGACCTGACAAGACTCATGTTTCCACATTGGTAGCAGGAACGTTTGGATACCTTGCTCCTGGTATAACAAAGCACCAGATAACTGTAAACCCAGCCTCTTCCCTTACTTTGATTTTAAAATTTAACATATTCAAATATGTGCTTCTGCAGAGTACTTTGATACAGGGAAGGCGACTGTGAAAGGGGATGTATACAGCTTTGGAGTTGTCCTGCTCGAGATTCTAACCGGAAGGAAACCAACAGATGAAGAGTTTTACGAGGAAGGAACCAAGCTTGTAACATGGGTGAGTCTACTGAATTTAGCCTAGACTCTCCTGTGGTGCTTCTGTAGGGAATGTCTTTTTGATTACCATGATAATCTTTCAAAACTTGTCATTGTTAGAGAATAATATAAATCATATTATGGGGTCTCACTTACAAGCTTAAGTTTTTAGATGAGATGGTTCCTTAACATGGTATCAGAGCCTTATTGACCCAGCGGTCACGAGTTCGAATTTCACCACCCCTATTCTATTTGATAAAAACACAAGCACAAGGTGATGTGGGTCTGTGCACGTTTCAAGCCCAAAGGGCTTTCACTTGAGGGGATGTGTTAGAGAATAATATAAATCATATTATGGGGTCTCACTTATAAACTCAAGTTTTTAGGTGAGATGGTTCCTTAACAGTCATCTTAAACAAGTTTAAATATCAAACAACTGGTGCGAGAGAATGGTCTGTGGAAGCCATATTCAATACAGTGAACTCATCCTCAAGTGCATCAGATTCTGAACTGTAAAATAAATCAAGTTTCATGGTACAACCACCAGACATGCCTGTCAAGTTTTTTATATGGATCTAGAACAGGCTGTTTAACTGGGAAAAGGGTGCCTCGCCTACTGGTTCCCTCTAATGTTGGTCTGAAAACACCTGATATTTACATATATTGATACATTACCTGGTTGTGTTGATGATGAAACTTGGAACTTGGAACAGGTGAAGGCAGTTGTCGAACAAAAAAGGGAAGAGTATGTCCTTGACAGTAGCTTAAAGTGCAGTCCTGCTGATGAGATTAACAAAGTATTCAGAATTGCATTCATGTGCCTTGAACCAGAGCCCTCCAAGAGACCTGCCATGGTTGATATTGTCAAGATGCTTGAGCAAGCTAAATCAGAGAGGGCTGTGGAAGAGCATGAATATTTACGTATTGACTAATCCTTTTTCTAGCAAATTTGATGTGTACTTTATGGTCAATTAATAGATATTCATTAACAGACAACTTAAACGAATTCTCCATGAGAATAATGAGTAGCTAAAAGGATAATATCGTTTGTTAAATAATACCAACCCCAGAATTGGATTCATAGGACTGGCTACATTTTACGATGGTTCAAGTAAGAACTACAAGGAAGGAGGCCCTGTAAAGATAATTCAAATCTGCTAAGCTATTTTTCTTTCAGAATCTTTGGCGGTACAGACAATGCAGAGACATTAGATTCCCAACAGTCTTAAGTTAAAATCACACAAGAGATTAGCAAGATTTACCAAAAGCCTCAAGTAATCAAGAAGTTAACATGAAACAATGAGAAAATACAAAATTGAAGAGACTAAAATGCAGAAAATTGAAGCTGGAACTGGAGCATCCACAGAAATTACGTCAAAAAGTGCAGAAGTACCATTTTCCGACTCAGTTTTCGCATCTAGACTAGATGGAGTTCCATCAGATGAGACACAAACCTGCCCATCACAATACAGTGTGAATTAATATGCAGAAAAACTGAAACAGAAGAAAAATGAAAGAATTAACAGAGAAGAATTACAAAAGTGTTTACGTGTGCATGCACAAATTCACACTTGCTAGCATTTTGGAGGTGTCCAGACAAGTAAAAAATATCGAAATTTCTTTTTTAAGAGGTCGTCGACCTTGGAAGATGCTTCGAAATGTTTTCAGATCAGACTTGTCAGCTGAGGTGGCTTCTTTGATTATGGGGATTATGGCTTCATCCAAGGCATCCCAGAAAGTTTTGCCATCAAAATCTCTAAATAGAACAATCTGTAATGATTTTTTCTGAAGGAGCAGCGATCAAGGAACAAGGTCAATTACATCAGCGATATTCAAATGCTCTTCCTCTTCAGATTGGAAAATGGAACTAAACAAAGCTGAGTTCTCTTGAATCTCACTGGCTGATTGTCCTTTCCGTGTGCTCAACGTGCTGAGGATGGACGGATTTACATATATCCCTGCAGCATAGACCTAAACACGAATTATTGCAAAAAACTTAAGTAAGATGCGGTACGAATAAATAAAATTATAGGCTGGTTTATTAGATATTAGAGCTAAAATCATACTTTTGAGAAGTTTTTTTCTATTTAATAATTCACATTAAGAATTTCAATCTTGAAGGAGATTACTAAAAAAATTAGGCTGGGTAAGGGTATTATAGATATTTCAATTTGTTCATGAATAGTTAAATAATTATTTTACTCTTAGATGAGACAAAAAAAAAAGAGTTTATGGTGAGGGTATTGTTTGTTTTTCAAGTTTGATGAACACTAAAAACACTAATGCGTCTTCGGAAAAGACAAAAGCAGAGAGTTGGCACTGGGATATGTTGGTATTTTCATGTGTTTTTTTGTTATTATCACGGGTCTCAAAGTGTGTTTAAGTAATTTCATATTTTTTATTCTTTTTTTTGAAAAAAAATGTTGGCATGTGTGTCTGGTGCATCGACAGTTTTTTCTCGTCTACGCTCTGTAAACAACACACATGGTGTTATACGGTAGTTCAAAATATTCAACCAACATCTTACTGGATGCTTCTCTATAGTCTCTTGAATGGTAGTGTGTGTGTCAACTCATGGTGGTCAGAGAATTGTTGTTGGTTGGTTGTTTTTTTTCCCCCTGTTTTCTCTCTCCTACAACAAAAAATGCATACAGGTCATCTTTGTTTATAGATTTTTCATTTCAGTTTTTGGTCTTTTGATTTCTATTTTTGCCCTGATTTCTTCTTTAGAAGTTTTGGTTTATTCAATTTTATTCTTTAATTGAAATTGATTATATATGCTATTTTTTTTTGTCCTCATTCTTTTAATATTTGGTTTGTTTTTAATTCCTTTATTTTTTTTCATCTCGAGGTTTTGATTTGTTTCAATTTTGTCCTCCAATTGAAATTGATCATATATTTTGTTTTTCATTTTGGCCCTTATTCTTTTAATTTTTTGTTTGATTTTGATTTTTTTTTGTCCTTCTAGGATAGTCTCTATTTTTTTGTCGTATTTATATATCTATACTTTTAGTTTTTTTTATTTTTTATCATTTTCTCTTTTGTTGGGGTTTTATTTTTATTCAATTTAGTCCTGAAATTTTACTTTATGTTGATGATCATTTTAAAATTGATATTTCTTCTTTTTTTCCCTTTGTTATTTTTTTTTTACTTTTTTGTTATTTTTATTTGTTCTTAAAACAAATGATTTTTTTATGTTAATAATATTTATTTTGGTTTTTTCATTTTTTGTTTTCTCTTTTATTAAAGTTTTTGGGTTTTTTGTTTTTTTCTTGTATATGATTTTGTGGTTTTCATTGTTTATGCAATAATAATGATAATTTTAGTGATTGTTTTATTTAATTGTTTCATGCTTGCCCTTTTGTTAAAGTGTGTTGCTTTTTTATTATTCTTCTGGGATAATTTAATAACATTCATTGTTTAAGCAGTAATGATAATTTTAGTTATTATGGTCATGATAATAATAGTGGTGCAACAATGGATTTTTAATGATGTTTTTCTTTTTTTATATATATATATATAGGTATAAAATGAACAACTTATTTTTATTGTTTAATTATTATACAATTTATTTATTATTAATGATAATAATTTAAATTAAATCATTAAATGAACTAATCTTAATACAATGAATTCCATAATTCCAGTATCCAAATCTTCTTACATTTTTTTTTAATAATTTCTTTATATGCTAAAATCAATTCAAATCTATTGCGGCAATGTGCAGATTCTGTCTAGTGTGTGTGTGTGTATTTGTATTTTTTTTATATCCTTTTAATTATTTTTTAAAATTTTTAAATTAATTTACAATATTTTTTTAATCTATTAAATTATAATTGTTTTTTAATTTCATACCTTGTTATTTTTTAATCAATATATAATGTCTCAAAGTACAAATATTTCTTAATTTCAACCCCCTTATAATTCTTTTATATTTTAAAATGATTGTCATTCTTTTAGTTGTTATTTATTTTGTTGGATATTACTTTTTTTATTTTTTTAAACAAATTGCATCCTCCTTAGGTTTCCTTCTATCAAGTTTTATCACAATTGTTTTTTTTTGTTGATTTTTAATTTTGTATTTTTTTTATTTATATATTTTTCTACAATTTCATCTTTCAAAATTAAACTTGTTGAGATTTAAACATCTTAATTATAGTTCCATCCTCCTTAGGTTTTTTTCTTTTAATTTTTTCCTTGTCAGGTAAATTTTTAATATGTATGTATTGAAAAAAAAATAAGGTAAGAAAATGTTTAAGAAGAAAATCATGAGAAAATATATAAAAAAAAACAAAAAAAAAGAGTTTTATTTCCGAACATGTTTCGCCAATGATTTTATTCCAAAACGTTTTGGGTGTCAAATTATTTCACTGAAATTTTGCAGCCGGTGCATTTACAGCTAGCTCAGGATAAGGTTATCCTATCATCAACAGCAAAATAGGGTTAGAGTGGGGTGGGAAAGGTGGAGATCTAAATGAGGCCTGTTCATCTTCTCTTCATTACAAGAAAGTCAATTAATGAGGATTTGTTTTTTTCTGTAATTATTAATATAATAATCACTAAAAATTTACATCTCATTAATTTTATATCCATATTAATAATAATAATAAAGTTTCCGTCCACCTTTCCGACTTCCATAACGGCTATGCAATCAATATAGCCGTTATACCTTCTTTTTTATTTAACCTCCTTTTACCCCCTCCGCATCTCCTGCCTTTTCATACAAACCTCAAAAATCAAAATCATTCTGCTTTCAGTTCCAAAGTACAGCAGAAACAAATCAATGGCTAAAGCAGTGGCAGCTCTCTCTCTCTTGCTCCTCGTACTTTACCTCAGTTCAGGTACAATGACGTCACCGGTACTTTACAGGATTTCCTTTATTGAAATCTGAAACCTCGATGTGGCGGGTTTATTTGTAGTGATTACACAATAATCATTCTGATTTCTTCTCTGTTCATGTTTCTGCAGGTGGGGATTCGGCCATGGCTAATGAACAGGTAGTTAGAACTATCAGCTTCTTTCAGAGCATCATATCCAGCTACCTTGTCCTTGTTCTGAGAAATTTTCACTGACCATGAATAATAATAATGCAGAAAACCTGGTGTGTGGCCAAGCCATCGTCAGACCAAGCAACTTTACTGGCGAATATCAATTACGCATGCACTCACGTGGATTGCCAGATTCTACAGAAGGGTTGTCCTTGCTTCTCTCCAGACAGTCTCATAAACCATGCATCGGTAGCCATGAATCTGTATTACCAGTGCAAGGGAAGGAACCAGTGGAATTGCGATTTCAGGAACTCTGGCCTCATTGTCGTCACTGATCCAAGTAAGAATTATATACAAGTATGATGGATTATGTTAATCTGCTGGCAATGATGAACATACTGTTAATCATGAGCTTACTGCAATTTATTGTGTACATTTGCAGGTTATAGCGACTGCATCTATGCCTGATCCTTGGTCCAGGAAGTAGCATTAGGGATGGTGCCTTTCTCTGTTCTTGTTTGAACTTGTAATTCTCATTTGCAGCAACTTGGCTACTGGCAATGAATGTATTGCTGCAAAGAAGCAACAGAAATAAATCAGATATATACTTTTTTTCCCAATTTTTTCGAGCCTCTTTTAGTTGCCAATCATCTTTACGAGTGATAAGGAATCCAAGCTCGTCAAGAATGTAAATACCTGAGTGAAATGAAGGGGAAAAACCCACAAATTCACACAAGTGCTTTGCCTAAACATAAACTATGATAGAAGTGTCTTCGGTTCAGGGTTAGGTCTTGTAATATAGCCAGAGTTATGCTCATCATCCATTTTCGAACTATAATCCATGTTCTTGCAAGGACATTAATGGATCGTGGAAAATTTTAGCTTAGACATTTAAATTATACTACTTTCGAAAATGATTGTGCCATTGGACCAAGTTGTGTGTGTGTATTGATCATTTACTCCATTAATGTTGACTTTCTTCATACTGTTACAAACATTCTTTTTTTGACGTTGCATTTGTTTTTATTCAAAAATAAAAATGGTGTTAATGAAAATTTATGTGAAGGAATGGGAGGTAGTTAAGGTATTTCTAATTTTCTATGTAGCCCCAAGTGATATTTCTTGATGATTTAGCATAAAACTTAGTTATTGAAGCGTTAAAACAAGATCAACTTCCATATAAGTAGCCACGAAATATGTTTTTTTTGGCTAAAAACTCTATTTTAACTGGGAAAATAATTTTAAATCATTTAATAAAAAAAACATTAAGAACATGTAATTTTCATTGAAAAAAAGTGACCAAGGTAAACTTTTTTTTATCATCATTGTTTTCAAATTGACTTTTATTTCTTCATTTTTTTCCCTCTAACCAGGTACTAAAATGCAAACAAAAAATGAATTTTTGAGTCAAATTTGGAAATCGAATGTAGAGAAATAGAAAGGGAATGCACTATGACTATAAAGAAAACTTTTTTCCAGGAATTCTAAATTGATTTGTCGTCGTTTTACTTCTTGATCCCTTTCTTGAATTTGATCCATCAAACCAGGCATATAAAGCTACAATTGAAAGGAAAAAAAAACATCTTTGAGGACAAAATTGAGGGGGGAAATAGTGTAAGTGTCAACTGCTAGTGTTCTAATTCCTTGTCTTCTTTGCAGACCTCTTTAACTCAGAAGCTGCAACTCTTCAAATTCCAGTATTTTTGGATTGTGAAGTCATATTTATGTTATCACCATGCATTGTGAAAGTGTTCCTCTGCAAAATTGGTGAACAACTGACAATTTATCTGGAGGTTATTTTAATTATTCTGAATTTTTCCTGTAGCTGTGTCAAATGAAAATCTGGAAGTCCGGCCTCTATAGCATGTCAGCAGCAAGGAGGTCCCAAGTAAATTATCACAGGTGCCATTACACTTCATTGAGGTGACAGGGTTCCAACTACAAAATCCCAGACTGGCTTCTTAACTTTGAAACACTGCAACAGGATAGATTAGGAACCTGGTAAAGGAGAGGAAGCATGGCAGCATTTTGAACAGTTAATCATCAATTGCATGTGCGATATTCTGCAAAAGAAATTAAAATATGAAGCTGGATACGACTTTAGGATAATGGCCTGCTTCAAACTTGTTCAGCAAATGCAGAAAAGTACGACCATAAAACTGGGCAAGGCATAACTGTAAAGGAGAACTGGAGATGTCTATAAGAACAATTTCAACCTACTCTATAGCAACTTTTCTTTTCTTTTCTTTTTTTCATCATTAACAGTTCTTCAACCTTTAAAAACCTTTCACTTCCAAACTGGCAGCGCCAGCTGACATTAGTTCATGCAGGAATGGTGTGCAGTGGTACTGCTTCCCGGCCAAATAAATAAATTTTCAGTGAAGAACAACACGCACATGGGACGATCCTTGAAAGAACTAGATACAGATAAACATGTAAACTCAACATATCAATGCAAAATATTGATTATTAAACAGCAGTAAAAACCAATAAATCCCCAAGGGGCATGGTGTGATGGTAGAATATCTACGATCTGCACGACAGAGTCTCAAGTTCGAGTCAAGGCATGCACCCCTTATAAAAACCTGAGACAGTCAGGGTTTTATTCACTCACCTTAGCCCACAAAATACGCTTCCCGAGGGTGGGGTTTCCTCGCAACCCATAAAAAAAAAGTAAAAAACAATAAGGCATTTAAAAATAAACATGCTTGCATAAACTTTGGCTAATGTTGCTGCGTATTAAACACCAATTAAATTTGAGCAGAGAAGGAGAAACAAATTGAAGACAATTTAGAATGCAATTATTTTACTTGTTATCGTTATCAAGATCATTTCTTCCTTGAATAAGTTCTTAAAATAGAGAGATGAGACCATCAGGAGCATTGGATAATTGAATCAACACTGAAAATTTAAGAGTCTGCTCTCCAAACATACATAAGCAATAACAGCAGAGGAAGTGGAGTGAGTGAGGAGATCAGAGACCTCACGGAAACTCCAATTTACTAGTAGCAATGCCTAAGAGTAGAACACAAAGCTCTAAATTTTTTTCACACTAAATTACAGTCCCAGTAAATAATTTGATCAGGTTATCTTACAAGAAATGCACAACTCTCAGAATTATTTTCTTCATCAGCAGATATCAGTCCACTACTTTTAAATTTCAAATCGTTCATCACAGAGATGTGCAATGTTGAATCTAGCATTGAACAATAAATTCTGATAGGCTCGAGTGAAGAAAATGGAAGCACGCATAACAACCGTTTTTTTTCTGAACATATCCACTAAACTTTCCTTTGGTCATAATAGCATAATTCCACAAAGGCATTTCAGAATCCGTTATATCCTAGGCAAACAAAGCCCCCCGTTCCAACCTAAACTTTTCCATTCAACAACTCATTTAAGATGATATGATTCAGCAATGAATATCATATAACAGCACACTATGTCACGTGGATACGAAACAGGAAATTGCAAGCCGAACGGTATGTTATAGAAAACAAGCAAGAGTGTGTGATCTTGTATAAACTTAAGATGTTATACATAGCCTGTCAGATAAACAAGAAAGATAAAATGTATCTCTCAGATACGTTGTTGTTTTTTCCCCCTCAGATACATTGTTCATCAAGCAGAATCAGTCCACTACTTTCACTTTTAGATCTGTTCTTCATAGGGACAGAAAACAACATCACCAGGAAACCAATAGCAAATGGAGGTATACGCGCGCGCGCACTTTCATTCAAGAAAACCACACATTTTCCACTGTTTATCTTGGACAAGCAAATATTCCTGAACTTTTCCGTATTGGGAATCAATAAAATGATTCACCAATCCAGCTCACATTGTAAAATCCATCAAATCAGACGATAGAATCTATAAATAAAAAATAGACGTTTCCAATGGGTCCAAATCATGAACTTTTTATGCCATTTTGAACGAACCCAGTAAACAAAACCCAACTCAAAGCAAAACCCAGGACTTTGTTTAACAAGAAAACCACTTTGCAAACATATTGAAAAAGGAAATGACTGAAACCAAACAGAAGAAGTGCCACATCCCTCAGAATTGGTTAGTGATCATCAATGGAGATCAGCCCACTACTTTTAATTGAAAAATCAGTTCATTCTTCATAGGGATACAAACCAAATGGAAGATCTCGTTATTAGAGTGTTAGTGAAGAAGATTGATTAGCTTCAGTATTTGTAGATAGAAGTACAAAAATGGCAGCGCTTGTGAAGAGAAGCTGAACTAGTTTTTAGGTTTAAACTTTAAAGACTTTAGAGGCAGGATACACAGTGAGGGAAATAAGAGGGATAACTTCCATTTAGTCCCTAAAGTACGAGAAAGTTACATTTAACATAGAACACTTGTAAGAATACCTTTTTATTTTAATCGTTATATATAAATAGAATTTAAAAGGGTTGATAGGATAATAAGAATTTTATGGTGTTGAGAAAATGATTAGTTATTTTTTATATTTATTTTGAAATATATAAAATAAAATTAAAAGAGAAATTCTAGACAGGGATATTTTTATTATTTATTCAAGTCTATAAAATAATGTTTTTTTTTATTATTATTTTGATGTGTTGACAAATTGATATAAAAAATAAGTGCCTTGTATAGGTTTCACCTCCATTCAAATTTCTCGGCGAGCATTCGCCGGTGGGTATTTCGAATATTCCGATTCTGCTTGCGTGCTTCCATCTTAACCAACGGATTTCTCCCCTGATTCAATAAGAAACTCCTCAGATAGAAAAACTTCAACCATTCAGTGATTGTTTCAAATGTTCTTGTGAGCATACCATATAGAAATTTGAAGAACAAAATAAAACAGGTAGAAAATAATAAAATGCAGTTGAAAATTTCCATGCTTGATCTACTACAGAAAGAAAAGGAGAAGGAGTGAACCTCTCGCATTTAGAGCAACTCCAATAGCAAGAGTTATTTTGGACGAGTCAAATTTTTAAAATGGTTCTTTGAATAGTATATATATATAATTTTTTTGTTGATATGTACTCCAATGGTAAAAATCATTTTTGAAAGCATTTTTTTATATTATTTTAAATATAGTGCAATTATTTTGTATGTAGTTTAATTATGCAATTAATTATACAATTAATAGGAATATGTTATATGATTAAATAATTGCTTTTTAAAAACCCTAACATTAGCTTTGGTTAATGTTAAATATTCAAAGTATTTATTTTCCTTAAGAATTAAGTGTGTTGTTGCACTATTTGCAAGATATAAATCTTCATCACGAAAAGTCATGAAATTATTCAAAATACAATTAAAGTTTATTATTTAACTTAAACCAAACTGATATTGTTTATTAAAAATATAATAATATAAGTATTTTAATACAAATAAAATTATTAATAATCTCTAAGGATTCCACTACTAAGCATATTTTACGTCGTATATGGGTTTTCAAAGAAATAAAAAATATCAAGATAAATATTAACATCAAGATAAGCATTATGATTTTCAGAATCACCTTTATAAATGAAATTAGTCTTACCTGTATTTTGTTTTAGAGAGGCTTGAAATCATTCAGTAAGATATTTTGGTATTGACAGGTAACACAACCAATGACCGTGCATACCACACCTATGACACTTATCTTTCAGTTTATGCAAATTCTTGCCCTTTTTTTTATTTGAGTTCATCAGTGCCTCCATTTCTGATAGTAGGATGAGTTGTTTTAGAAGAATTATCTCTCTTTTTTCCATTTATTTTTTTCATACCTATATCTTGGTTCTTTCTTGTCTTTTCAATAAAAGGTTTCATTCACTTTAGAGAATGATTTAGAACCTGCAGGATGAAATTGATGATTTTCATCAAAAACTCATTATTTTGTTCAATCACAAGAAGATATTAAATTAGTTTCGAGTATCTTTTGAAATTACTCTCTCTATATTATTGATATAGGACAATGTTTAAGGCATGAAAAATAGAAAATATTTTTTCTCTAACATTTGAACTTTCTGTGATATCTTTACCAAGCAGCTTTAGTTGTGAAGTAATTTTAAAAAGAGCATAATTATATTCACTAACCGATTTAAAATCTTGCAACCTCAAGTGCAATCAATTATAACGAGCTTGAAGAAGTATGACAAACTTTTAGTGGTCATATCTTTCTTTCAAATTTCACCACATAACAAGATGGTCTTTTACTATGAGATATTCATTTTTCAATCCCTTCATGGAGATGGTGGCGAATAAAAATCATCACTTTTGCACGGTCCT
Organism: Salix viminalis; assembly: GCA_029228465.1. Classification (NCBI taxonomy): domain Eukaryota; kingdom Viridiplantae; phylum Streptophyta; class Magnoliopsida; order Malpighiales; family Salicaceae; genus Salix; species Salix viminalis. Next base: position 23,331,436 of record CM055441.1, on the reverse strand, counting down.
ACAAGGATGTGTTATTTCCTTCTTTGATGGTCTCTAAGGTTCATAACTTCTAGATGAATTTCGGCAACAACAATCCATGATAAATAATTATTTTGAGAGATATCAAGAGTGATAAATTTAAGTTTTGTCATATTTGACATTATATTTATCTATAAAAATAAGAAATAAATTATTAAATAAAATCATGAATATAAAAGAAAAGAAGAAAAATAGTGTTTTTGGTAAACTTTCTTTTTTTATAGCTCATCATTATTACCTTTTCTTTTTAAATATCAATCTATTTAATGTAATTCTTTTTTATTATATAATTAAATAAAAATATCTTATTGGACCCAATATATTTTATGACTCAAGCCATATATTTTTCTTCTTCTTGAAAATATATCATGATATTGGTTTTTTACTTAAAACATTTAGCCCGAACAATGATGAAACATTGATTTTGATTATAAGCTATGGCTAATCAATCAATGCTATAAGCAAGAAAGATATCTTGATTGTTTATTTACAAGCTAATTTTTTTTGTGTTTTAAAAATGATTTTGGGTTTCAAATTAATTTTTTATATATTTTAAAATAATTTTGATGTGCAGATGTAAAAAATAAATTTTTAAGAATAAAAATAATATTTTAATATATTTTCAAACAAAAAAACAATTTTAAAAATAACAAATAATATTAACCTATGAGATTCTTAATGGAATAATAATGTTCTATTCATCAATGAATATATTATGGAAAAATATTAGGGAAATAAGAATTTATAAACTTCATTTAACTTTGGTTTGTTAAAAATGAAAAAGAAAAAGGGCATCTCAAAATGAATGGCAAGACTGAGGGAGAAATCATCTAGTTACGAGCCAAACAGCTAAAAGTTTATAATTTTAAATATACTGATAATATTATATTTGTAAAACCATCAAAATCAAAAGGAATTGTTCATAAAATAAAAAAAATCAATAAAGAATAATGTATTTTATAAACAAATAATATCCCAAGGACCGTAGATACCATACAGGTATCTGTGCCTTTTTCTCTAAAAGAAAATGGAAAAAAAAAAAAATTGTGATTATGAGGATGTATCTGTGGCTCCCATTATTTTTTGAACGCCCACAGATAAGCCCTTTCCTTGCCTCCCTTTCATAAAATCTTTCTTCTCTCTTTGTTTCTTACATGAACACAAACACGACACAACTCTCTTAATGTGCTTACAACTCTGACCTCAGAACTGATAGAAACCAAAGACAAAAACACCGTCTATGTGGGCTTATTGGATCCACTCAAATGCAAACTCCCACTTGTGCTCTCAATGAAATGAGAAACTTCTAAAAAACTGAGCAACCAATTTGCATCATTTCTTTCTTTCTCTTGAGTTTTGAACAAGACCCTCTTGGTTTTTTTAGTTTTACCTTTATTTCCGGTGGCTGCTAGTTGTTATATGGCAAATTGAGCAATATTTGCTAACTGGATTTTCCAATTTGAGAGCAAAATATTGTTTCTTTTTTGCTTTTTCGGGGAGTTGTTATTGAGAATGATGTCAATGACATGCCATAATCTTGATTTTGGAAGGGGTAAACTTGATTTGGTGGCTTGTGGCTGCTCCTCCAACGCTTCTATAGATAGGTATTCAGTGAGGAATTATGCTAAGTCTGTTTCCAAGAGTTGTAACAGAGATTATGGTTCTAGGAGACTGGTTTGTTGCAGGAGAGATATTGCTAGGTGTCGAGTTTTCTCAACAAAGACCCCTGAGACTTTACTTGAGGGTACTTTTCTTATGGCCATAGCACCTCTCTCTCTCTCTCTGTAATTTGGATTTTTTGTTTTGCTAGATCTTTTTGATATTCATGGGTTTACTTATATTGATAGTAGCTGTATTTGCTTTTCATGGTTTGGTTGAAAATTGCTCATTGGGACATCTTGCAGTATTGATTTCGTGTCTTATTGATACTTGAATGTATTTGTATACGAGGAAACAATCTGAATTTGTTGGATTACAGTTTAGTGTCTGTATCCAACAGAACTAACAACCAGTAACTTGTCTAACTAATTCTGATTCAATTTGCTTTAGTGTAGCACAATTTGGTGCCTTTGATTAACTATTTCTTGGCTGGTCACAGTTTAGTGCTTATCTAATTCATGATGATTGTGGTTTACATAGCATGCAAGAGCTTGGTCTCCATCAATAAAGCACCTGCCATTGTTGTAATGATATGTTGTCAATGCTTGAAATGCTGATAATTTTGCTAATTTTTTTGGCTGAATACAGGAGTTGCTGAAGGTCCTACCGAACTTCTTAAATTGAAGAAAGATTCGAGAGAACCAATTTCAATAACAAATTTGTTTGAAGTGGTTGCAGATGATCTCCTGACTCTTAATCAAAATCTTCAGTCGGTGAGTAGCCATTTTAGATTTTTTGGTGTTGACAAATGTTAGGACATGATTATTGCACACTTTTGAGTCATCCATGCCAGATGTGATACCTGCTGAATTTTCATATCGTGCTTTATATCAGCTGATGGTGTTTTATGGTTTGTTGATTCTGGGAACACGAATGTGGTTTTGCTTGAAAATTCTATCTTTGCATTGTTGTGTTAGTCCGTGGCTGTGGTACTTGTCTCTGTATGTAATTTATTTCACTGGGAATTGACCCTTCCTCCTTGGCCTCTTCCTTTAGAATTGTGGTTCCTCGCTCAAGTGCCTGCTCTCATCTCAATTCCATGGATAATGCAATATGATTTATTTAAATGTTAGGACAATGCTTACTCTATGAATAGTTAATGTATATATTTTTTGTATTTTAGAAAATAGTTGTCAGGGCACTTACACCATAGTAGATCTGTGCAGAGTAAACTCTTACAAATCTATTAACAATTGGTTAGCTGATTGACCACTACAAATGTTCAGAGTTGATGTAAGATGGCAGAGCAGGTAGTCGGTAAGAATATAATGTCGGCACAGAGTCCGTACTGAGGTAGAAGAAAACATGGTTATTTTGGCACAAGATGAGCTAACATAAATAAGTTCACTACATAAGGATTTTTACCTGCTTCCATATTCTGCTGTTGTCTGTTTTCTATTATCTGTTGCCCTCTATATATCTGAATCGTGTACCGTGTTGCACCAAATCAGAATAACTTGTCTCGTTTCTTATATCCAGTTCCTATATTTCTGATGAAGATTTTCTCGTAGATTGTTGGTGCAGAAAATCCAGTTTTGATGTCTGCAGCTGAGCAGATATTTGGTGCTGGTGGGAAGAGAATGCGACCAGCTCTGGTCTTTCTAGTTTCAAGAGCCACGGCTGAAGTAGTAGGGTTGAAGTAAGTTTTACCCAGTATTTAAGGGCATTATATGGTGCTGAGTGGAATAGAAAAAAATATGTTGCATTGCTGCTTTGCAGGGAACTTACAACTGAGCATCGACGTTTAGCAGAGATTATCGAGATGATCCACACTGCAAGTTTAATACATGATGATGTATTGGATGAAAGTGACATGCGAAGAGGTAGGATTTCAAAATTTTACATCAAAGCAACTTGAAAAATTCTCATTAATGCCACCTTATTATTCACCAACACATGTTTATTAAAGAAACCCAAGCTATTTTAAAACTTCCAAAATATATGAGGGTCTGATGTTGCTCCAAGCAGCAGCACCCACTTCCAGTTTGCATGCCCTATACCTCATGTTTTTAAGTCTTCCTTGCTGTGGAATTGTAACAGATTATCAACCTCTATTTGGTTATTGTAATATGCTTACATATACTCTTGAATAAGATGCTTGATTAGAAGAGTTCTCGATCAGGTCATCAGCATTATAATCTCTATTTGATTAGGTCTTGTGTCTTACACTAGAAGACCAGCTTAATTTCTTGAACATGTATTGCTATTCTGCTCCTTACATTAGCTACATTTGAAGGATTTCCAAATGAGTACTTTGGACACATGCAAGAGTAGAATATGAAGGTTCTCTGAAATGTATCCAAATTTAATTTCATTCCCCTGTTTAGAGTTTTACAGAACCAGTCCAAGGCTGAAAAGTGAAGGGTTCTAGTAAATGGATGACCAACAGGTCACATATAGTTAGGCCTACTTTAGCTGTGAGATGGCAAATATGATTATATGAAGCCAGCCTTCTATTGTTTTGGACCTGTGCATCAACCTGGGAATGTACCTCCCTTTAAAAAGAAAACCGAAACTATATTTTACTCTCCCAACTAAGGATTGTAAAGTAACCTTTGATTGTTCTTGTATGAAGATCTAAAAATGCCTATAAACTTGTGGGACTGTGAAGTGTTCCATCACTGTATTAGAGAGTATGTCATAGATGAGTGAGCTCAAGCTTTCTTTCACTGTATATCATTATGCTAGAGCCTATTGACATGACATGAGCCTGAATGTGCACATCCAATGAGATGTAATACACTGCTTCCACTTATGAATGAATTGCTACCTAAGCAGAGATTATAGACTGAAGGAAGTATACTATAGGTAGTAACTGGTATTATTGAAGCTCTTATTTATCACATCAAGTATAGTCGCCAAACTGAAATATTTATTAACCAGTTTTGTTGCATTTTGCAATTTCTTTTTGTTTTTTCGTTTTATAATATTTATTAACCCCCTCTGACTTTCAGTTCACTGCTGCTAACCTGCAGGGAAGGAAACTGTTCATCAAGTCTATGGTACAAGGGTAGCAGTTCTGGCTGGAGACTTCATGTTTGCTCAGTCGTCATGGTACCTCGCAAATCTTGAAAATATCGAAGTCATTAAGCTTATCAGCCAGGTAGGTCTGCAATTCCATTCTAAATAAGAGTAGTAATAGTCCAGTCCAGTGTTTGATATATAATATGGAGTTTTTGCACTTCACTATATGTTGTTAGTCTTACAAATTGAAATCTGAGAAACAGGAATGGGGTAAAGATGGTGTTACTCTGGCGAATTGAAGTTGATTTACAATTATACATACTTAATGGCAGGTTATTAAGGATTTTGCTAGTGGTGAAATAAAGCAGGCATCTAGCTTATTTGATTGTGATGTTGAACTTGAAGAGTATTTGATCAAGAGCTATTACAAGACAGCCTCCTTAATTGCCGCGAGTACCAAAGGAGCTGCTATTTTTAGTGGGGTGGACAGTAGTGTTTCCATGAAAATGTATGACTATGGTAAGAATCTTGGTCTGTCCTTCCAAGTTGTGGATGACATATTAGATTTTACACAGTCCGCGGAGCAGCTGGGGAAGCCGGCGGGAAGTGACCTAGCTAAGGGGAACCTGACTGCTCCGGTGATATTTGCGCTGGAGCAATCACCAAAACTAAGAGAAATAATCGAGTCGAATTCTGTGAGAGTGGTTCCCTTGATGAAGCTATTGAGTTGGTTAAGAACTTTGGGGGCATTGAAAGGGCACAAGAATTGGCAAAAGAGAAAGCTGATCTTGCAATTCAGAATCTCAGTTGTCTTCCTCAGGGCTCCTACCAATCAGCTCTCGAGGAAATGGTGCTGTACAATCTCGAACGGATTCAATAGGATGATACTTTTTGTTGTACAAGCTATTCGTTGATCATCGGAAACGATATAAAATGTACAAGAACCGCGGTGCCGAAAATTCCATGTAACAAGTCTGTAGGGGTGCAGAATTCATACAAGTCTGGCAGAAGAGAAGTCCTGAAGACTCATTCTATATTCTTTAAGCTACTGAGCTAAGACTTCAGCTAATAATACTGTGTATTCAGTTACAGGTTGATCACAGTTGGCCAAAGAAGAATCATTTTCTACTACTGTGGTATAATAGTAGGCAATCTTGCTAATGATACTCTGTATTATGATCTTTCTGTTAATTTTAAACTTCTTTGTTCCACAAATTGTTTGTTTGTCGGCAACTGTACTGGACAACATTATGATACATCATTTATAGGGTAACAATATATACATTATCTGAAAATTATTGTGGATGGATTGTGCAAGAAAATTATTTTTATGGATTTGATCCTCAATCATTTTTTCCTTTTTTCCTAACAACTTCATCCTAATTAAAGATCAATTGATTTGATTTCTTAAGAAAAGGGTGAGATTGAAAGAAAAAGGACTGAAATGAAAAAGACGTTAAACATGGGTGACATGTAATGAGTTTAAAAACTTTAAAAATCATGCAAATTATATAATTTTAGTACCTTAATATTTCTCACATTCACTTTTGGTATAAAAGTTCTTTTTTGTTATTTTTCAATCTTTGACTGAGAGAGAAGAGAGATGGGTCACTAGAGTCTGGTGGTAAAGAGAAACATATCGTTGACATTGATTTTAGTTTTTATCATTTGATGAGAGTTCATATTGAGTGTTTTTTTTTTTTTACTTTTAGGGTTCGTCATAATACAGATCTGAGCTCAGATTGATTTTTAAAAAATAAAGACAAATGGAAGGGCTGTTTGGAGGTGTTTCTCTTCAATTTTATTTTTTTATTTAAATTCAATTTAATACCAATATTTTAATGTATATTTAAATGAAAAATAACGGGGAATAAAAAAGGAATAATGCTCTTTAGTATGGGTAATACAGTCATTCCACCTATCTCACGCCACACTTTCCTCCTCTCTCCGCCGCCGCTGGCTCACCATTTCTTCATCCCCGACTAACACCAGCACCGCACAGCACCCATATGCATAGAAAGAAAAAGAAGACGCAGTAGATAGGCACCCACTCAGTTTCCCCTGAGAGATTTCTTAGAGAAATTAGTTGATCACTGAAATCCATGAGCGCATGGAAAAGCATCGCCAAAGAAGCATTCACCCAAACTTGTCTGGTCGCCAAGTTCCTTGGCTTCCTTCACCTCACCAACAACTACCTCTTCTCCCCCACTCTCGTCCGTACCTCTTCTTCTTGCTTGTAAACTCACTTCTGGGATTCTTTATCTGACCCATCATCGTCCTCTGCTTTCAGGTTTACGGCCCTAGCATGCTCCCAACGCTAAATCTGACGGGCGACGTCTTACTAGTGGAGCACGTGTCTCACCGCTTCCAAAAGGTGGGTCCAGGAGATGTGGTGCTGGTTCGGTCACCTTTAGACCCTACAAAGATGGTCACTAAACGCATTGTTGGCATGGAGGGTGATCAAATCAATTTCTTGCCCGATCCCTCCATTACTGACATCTGCCGCACCATCATGGTATGGATATGACAACGTTATTCGTTTGTTCTTAATCTCATATCATGGTTGTGTTTGAAGCGTGCGTGAATTTGATTAATCAATTTTCTGGGAAATTGGAATTGCTAGGTACCAAAGGGGCACATATGGATTCAGGGTGATAACACGCATGCTTCCTGTGATTCACGGCATTATGGGCCTGTTCCATACGGTCTTGTTCAAGGCAAACTCTTTTTCAGGGTAACTGTCTGTTCCTTTACTCCTTTGTTTAACGTCTATGTATGATTCAGATCAGACGAGAGTTGATTGTTGAAACATCTATCACCATATTTTTCAGTATTTTTTTTAGGCTTTATTTCAAGCCTTATCGATTTCGTGGTCAAACCGCTTCAGACCTTTGTCGGGACCGGACCTACTTGTTGGGACTGGACCACAATCAGATTTAAATTGATACATCTGTTTTGTAGATGTGGATTTCAATTTTAAAGAATGGGATATGAGTTTTTCAGGGGTCTGGGAGGATACTCCAATGGCTATCTGACTTAGTACTATTTCTGATATTAACTTTATTTCTTTGTAAGTTTTCTTCAACACTACGTGACGGGTATATTGGTTAGTTACTATTTCTAGTTATAAACCTTCTTTTCTAACCTAAGATCCCATAGGCACGAGGGCTTGGCAATGAGAATCCCTTTCTTGCTCTCTCAAGGGTTCTTGATAAAAAAATAATGAAAAAGAGCCGTTTCTGAGTGTATGTTTTCAAACCTTGTAAAGTTCTATATTCACGAGTACGAGTCAAACTCTATTCCCCTGAGCATTGCATGGTAGTAACTCTTGGATTCAAATCTTGAATGAAATGATTACCTTGCAGTATCAGCTGCATACATAATACGGGTCCTGATCATTTGATGACAATTTTTTTTTCAAGTTAGGTTTCAAATTATCATTGATGGTTTGAGTGATAGTTAATACACAGTTTCTTTTCCTTTTGTTTTTTGGCTAGTTGAATATTGGTTGTGTTAGTGAATCATTTTGTAAAATTTCTGTTTGTCATTAGGTATGGCCCCCTTCTGGCTTTGGATCTTTTGATCAGTGACTAAAATGAAGAATATAAGTTGGAGGTATGTTTCTTTCCACAGCTCCACTGGACTTTTTTTAAATTCTGTGCTTGATATCCATTTGTTATGCTGATAAATCAAGGGAAAACTTGTTAATATGCTTTCATAAGAATCATCATAGCCTTGGGAGCAGCAAATATGATTATTGCCTATTTATCGTATGATATTTTGTTGTCTTCAGGTCTTAAGTAATTTCCACCTTTTTTTTTGGCTGGTCTGGCTCTGCACAGCAAGGTCATGCCCTGAATTTCTAAAGAACATTGATCAGGGCAAGTAATTAGTATCCGTTTTTTTGACTTGTCATCTCAATTTGGAGCATTTTGTGCTCTTGTAATGAAGCATTTAAATAACATGTCCTTTTGAGCTTCTTCAATCATGTCACCAAGTTGTGAGATGCTAATTTACATGTCATGAATGGAATGTGGACTACCTCGAATATAGAAGACTGGAAACCATAGTTGATGATTATGTCCATGTGTGGCAGCATTGTGGTGAGTATTCATTGCTAGTAACCCCATGAATCATGGAAGATCCCGGGATTGGTTTTCCTTCGCACACATGATTCTGAGGTTCAGGAGGGGTATTGGTAGTGATCCCAGATTTTGTGCTATTCTTTCAGAAAAAGAATCTCATGGTTGCAGGTTTAAATGGCTTCAATGCCATTTTGTAACCAAAACTACGAAATCTTAAAGGGATCAAGCACTAAGTTACTCCGTTTTAATATTCGTTGTCTGTTTTCTTGAAGTAGCATTGCTCTCTAAATTCTCATTCAGCAGCCATATTTTTCTGCAGGTTACCTTTTCTTTTGTTGATTTGATGAAATGTGTCCATCTAAAATACTGATACTCTTCATTTTCTGATTCTCAGGAATTCCGTGAAGCAGAGGATCCCAATAAACCCAGTTTTGCTCAACTTGTACATTACAAATCTTTAGCTGCTATACACCATGACAGTTTTCCAACTGCCGTTTCGCTGGGGTACAGTGGCAAGAAGTAACAAATGAATCAGGCTCCCGGAATTCTTGATGTACATTTTTTCTTTTATGAGAGACGACGAAGTTGACCTGCTTGTGGATTGTTACGGTTAGTAGTTGATTCCTTTTTGAGTAGGATAATGGCTGCACCATGCACTGTTTCTCAATTTTAACATACAGTTTTCCCATGGAAGGCACTCTCCTATTCAAATCATTGAACAGTAGGAGCGTGCAGTCATAACAGTCTTACTCTGCAGAGAGCCTTCATAAATTGTAGTCTTTCTAATATTTTGTAGTAAATGGGTCTTTCATAATTCCAGTTTCTAGTGTGAATGTCTTTTTTTAGCTTTGTAGCAGGGTTGACTTCCTACTTGATGATTTTTTATTTTTTTTATTATTAATGCAGTATTCCATTCATAAAAAAACAGTGGTAATATTCTTGAAAAAAAATATATGTTCATGCTTTTCACTTTCAGTCGCCCTAGTCGAAGTTGAAATTCATCCAACTTGGTCGGTGATAAAGCTTTTGTTCTTTTCTTTTTTCTCTTTTCTCTTTTTTTCAGAGCTTCGTTAAATCTTGGACTATATAGTAGGGTAGTTTTTTTTTTTTCATAATATACTTTTTAAGAAATTGGCTTAGCGCCTGTTTGTTTCTGTAGTTGTACCGCTGTTTGCTCAAAATTTGAAAAAAAAATTCATTTTAAATGAAATTTTTTGGTGTTTTTAAATCATTTTAATGTGCTGGTATCAAAAATAATTTTTAAAAAATAAAAAAAAATTATTTTAATGTATTTCTAAATGAAAAATATTTTTAAAAGCAACCGCAATTGCACTCCCAAACATGTCCTTAAAATAACTTGGAGGAGATTATGTACCCGCTTTGCTCAAGGAAGCTAACCTTACAATAAAAATTACTATTTTTATCTTCTATGTGGGAAAAAAGTTTCTACATTTTAAAAAAATTACTACATTTTATATTTATAAAAATAAAATAGTTTAAAATTCTCCAACACTTTATTGTTTTTTTTTAATAAAAATAAAAACTGAATTCATCCATCCATGTTAACTCTTGAGTTGTGACCAAAATCCTAAAATCTTGATCTATACCTAAAAAATAAAAATAAACGATTCAAATGAAAAAACTTGAGAGGTGAGTGTCATTATTAAAATTAAAAGTATCTTAAAAATTAAAATTCAAATGATTTATGATGAAGTTAAATAAAATAAAATAAAGATTGGAAAGAAAAAACAATAAAGAAAAATATTTAGGTTTTTGAGAATATTTATAGATGATTTTATTTTTCCAAAAATTTGAAATTTTAAAAGTTAAAATGTCGATAGTTTTTTTTTTTCCATATTTGAAATCCAAAAAAAATAAAAAGTTGATGGTTATGTTTTCAATATTTGAAATTTTAAATAAGATAATTATTTAATTATATAAATTATTCATATTAATTATATAATTATATTATATGTAAAATAATTATATTATATTTAAAATAATATACCAAAAAGTCTACTCTAAATAATTTTATCATTAAAATACACATAAATAAATAAAAAAACTATATTTATATTATTTAAAAAGTTATTTTATTAATTTAGCTTTATAAAATGGTATTTTGTTGCTCTAATGGCAAGATGGACAATTCGCCCGGAGCCGAACCAGCTATAAAAAGAGCAGCAGTAGGGTTTCTACATCTCACTGCCTTTGAGAGAACAGAGCGTGAAAATCTATCATGCCGCTCTAGTTCCGTTGCGGGCATATAGCAATTCCCATGATTCCTTTCACTCATCTTTGCAAGCAGGTTGATTCTCTCTTGCAATTCCATGAAAGGTGTTATACATCTTCTTTTCTTCTACATATTACCGTTTTCTTGATGTTTTTGAAACTTTTTATTTTCAAAACCTCGCCGATCCCATGATTCCTTTCACTCATCTTTGCAAGCAGGTTGATTCTCTTGCAATTCCATGAAAAGGTGTTATACATCCCCTTCTTTTCTTCTACATATTACCGTTTTCTTGATGTTTTTGAAACTTTTTATTTTCAAAACCTGGCCGATCCAATGGGCTCTCGCCTTGAAATTTGCAGAAATGCGCGAGAACTCAATTTCACCCGGCCTAGAGTTGTGTAATGGGGCAGCCTCAAGGTTTTTACATGGTTTTCTCACTCGTGTTTTAATTCAGGAAGCTGCCCTAAATCTCTATAATATTTTTCTCTCTTTTTTCAAATCCAGCATTTATAGATCGAACCCCCTTTTTTCTGGTTTTGTTCAGCTCTGTAGGAAATTAACGGGTTCTTGCCCTCGTAAAAGCTTGTTTGCATCACTCACAATTTTTTTGTAACTGTATTTTTTAGCAATGCCCGAGCTTGTTGTTTTCTGCCTCCATTTGAGGTGTCCTGGAATTGAGATGAAATCTAGTATGTTTGATCAAGGTTTGGAGGTAGAGCTACAATTTTCATTAGGATAGATGGAGAAGTTTTGTACAAAATAGGGTTTGAGTTAAAGGAAGGGTATTCTTGAAATATTGTTTTTAATGTCAATTGCAAGTGGAACTACTATAACTCTCATTTACTTTACTTTTACTTATTGCTTAGAAATTAAATTCCATTTCGAATTAAAATCAATACCCTTAGAAGTATTCCAAAACACAAATTAATTTAACCGAGTGAAAGTTGAAACTATAAGCATGTGAAGATTGCATCCTCTGCTATCAAAGGCCAAAATATGCAAAAGTTGTAGCAACCATCCTAATCATTCATTTAAAAATTGATTGAAAAAAATCCTATCATCGAAAGGGATTAAATAAAATAAAGAAAGGACGTTTACTTGTTGAAGCATTTTAAAACTGATAAAACTTTGTTTCTGTCGAGGGTGAATTTCTCTCTTAAACTCCTGTCCAACCACGGTTGATTTGGGCACAAAATCCACTTTGTTTCTAAAGCATCAAGCAGAAAATCCACTTATTTTCTACTTGGGATAGGGTTTTTTTAGAGGGTTTTGGATTTTATAAAAATATATCAAGAGTTCTTAAAAGATGTTTTATCATTTACCTACGCAAAGAAAATGTTCCAGGGATGCGCTCGAGGCATTATCTTCACCAGTTGATTCATCTAAATACCTAGCATGATAACAAGAAATTTTCTTCAAGCTTTAGCTGCATTTCTATGCCACAGACCTGAACAGATGAACTAACTGCAACTCTACCATAATCCAGTAACTCTCTTCATTATTTTATAATGCAAGGATTCATTTCTATAGCATAACTGCGTCAAACAATTACGGAAATCTCCTTGTAAATAATTGTCAGGTTCCAAAGTTTATGGCACTCATAATAGATAACATAATTCACAAGCAACCAAGTGCACCGTTTTAGTCTTTCACCTTGAAAGTATAATTTGCAGGAATCGAAACATGTTTACACATCCATTTCTTAACCTATACAAACCCTTGCCCAGTAGATTACCACTCATCAGCTCCCCTTGTTGCACCAAGAATAATTGCAAATGTAGCAAGAATTGCCTGCACACAGAATTCTTATATTTTTAGCTTAGAACAGGCAAAAAGACTTCATATTTGATCGTTTCCCAGGAAACAATTAACAAAGCACGCCGACAGTGGGAAATTGCATGAGAGCAAGACAATCTTTATCTGACTAGCCATGAAAATATCCAGTCGAACAAGAGTACATAAAACATCATCCAGGAAAAAAAGTATTAATGACTAGCCATGCCAGGGGAGATCCAATGGAGGTTTATTGAACTGTTGGCATTCCCATGAGAACTGAGTAAGAACAGTTTAAATCAAAAACATTATGCACCATGGACTAGAGCTTCCCCTAACAAATGCTGGATTGATGTACAGGTCCTTTCAAAGAATAAGGTGCCAGGCAAATGACTGAGATAACATTATAATAAAATTTTAATAGGTTCAAATTAAGTAGATGAAATACTTTATTCAGTAAAATAATGGTGTAAAAGTAATCTCACTAAAAATTGAAGGGTGGATAGTTTATCTTTCATTAGTAGTTTCAAAGGGTAAAAACAAGCATCAATTGAGATTCCCCTAAGCGTGTTCCATGTTTGTTTATCTTTACACGGAGAGAATAGACACCTTATTTCAATGTGGCATTCATGCCCGACAAAATGTTTCCTTTGCTAATAGTTCAAAAGTTTTCTACAGAAGCAGCACAGCATAATAGTCCACAAAATAAAAATTAAAGATTGAAAAAGTTACTTACAGCAATGGTGCAAGCAACATATCCAGGTTTCTCCCGGGGATCGATCCTCATACAAGCAATAATAAATAACCCAACATACCAGGGGATGCCACCCAAAGAAAAAAACCGATGATAAACCTTCAGAAAAAGCATACAGCTCTTCACAATCAGTATATGAATAAATAAACTACCAGAATTATAATTTAAAAGTGGAAGTGAAAAGTTATACAGCTCCTCACAATCAGTATATGAATAAATAAACTACCAGAATTATAATTTTAAAAGTGGAAGTCTGAACCGCAAAATGATAAATATGATACACCATTAGATAGTCAACATGAGAAGCCTAGCTTGTAAGTCCAGCCATTTCAAGCAGAAAATCAGAGTCAATTGCTTCTTTTTTTTTCAAAATTTAAAGTCTTCTAAAGGTCATTCACATTCTGGGATGAATATTTAAGCATGTAAACATCTTCTTCAATCCATAATCATGGAACAAGCTTATAAGAAATACTCCAAAAAAAACTAAAAAAATAATAACAACAGAAGTTATAAGAAACAAAAAAGCTGGAATATGATCAGATGGATTGACTTGTCAGTTTATAGTTACTGTGGTAACATAAAATGCTGTACTAAGGCATAAATAAAACTTCAAATCTCTAATTTAAGAATCTAACAGCAATGATTGCAAAATTATTCAGACACAAAAAAATGAAATGGGATAGTCAGTAGCATGTAAACATGACATGATTATTAAATTGGGCACTCAACTTTGGGTTCGGCAAGCTAAGCTATTTCAATTTCAATAACCAATCAAATCTTCAGTGAAACATTTAATTTATTTCGATTCCAGTTACATCACAGTCAAACCTATACTTTCTGAGGCAGCTAAGTGAAACCGAGTTGCCCATCGGAAATCTAAAAATATAAAGCCAATGTGGGAATATAAATATGAATTTCAGAAGGCAAAGCAAAAGCTCATTTAAAACCAGGAAAAAAAATAGAGGGGAGCAAATGTCATATTGACAGCAAACATACAAGAACCAGCCAACACCACAACCGCAGCAAGGTAGGCGACGATGTCTCACAGGTCTTCCTTCAGCAACAGCATAACCTGAACATGTATCACAATCAACCATAAAGCAACAGACTTCAATCTAAGAACAGAGAAAAATAAATAAACATGATCTAAGCACATAACAAAGTCAATCCTTGTAAACCCATTTCACAAGGATTCTTTTATTGATATAAAATAAGCTCTAAACGCCTAAATCTTTATGGTTACCACATAGATCAATGAATCCTCTTTCCAAAAGAAACAGGCCTTTATAGTGACTTTTGGTAAATTAGCCAAGAATCGGCATAAATTGAGCATAGCACTTGATGATTAACAAACAAAAAAATCAAATCAAATCAAACATTGATTGCTGTTGTACCTGGGACGGTTTGGTAGCCGTGAGCATAAGGGTCGGCGGTGATACCAGGAGGAGGGACGGGCTGAGGAAAGCCGATGACAGGGCGTTCATAAGGCTGTGGATAATTGGCAACTCCTTGAAAGGTACCATATTGAGGTTGGGGTGGGGGTGGTGGTGGTGGTGGGTGGTCTTCATGGTGGCAGTGATCTACAACAACTCCTCTGTTTTTCTCTTGGTCGCTCATTGTCATTCGATTTGGATTTTAGAAAGAGAAAGTGGAGAGTGAATCAAAATCAAAATCAAAATCAATGATTGTGGAGGAGAAAAAAAAGCTATAATTGGCATTGACTTAGAGTGCTTGCAATTGATTTTTTTTTAAAAAAAAACATGTTTTTGAATGATGTGAAAAAACAAATTTTAAAAAATAAAATAAAATAATATTTTTTTAAAAAAAAAACTTACAAAATAAATCATCCAAATTAATCCCTATATAAAAAAAATAATATTTTATTACCTCTCATTGACTTAAATCCTTTTTTTTTGTTTTAAGAAAAAAAAGATAAGACCATGTCACCTCTTTAATCCATCCATTCAGTAGTGAAGATAATTACAAAACTTCATCCAATTTTACTTGCTTTGTAAGCGTTTCCATCCACGTAATCGAAATAAACTTAATTTTGTTCTAAACAATAATTTTTGTACAAATCAGTTATAAATTACATATTTATATAAAAAAAGAAAAAAAAAGAAAATATATGTGATTTTATGATAAATTTTGATGTTTGATAGAAAAACTAAACGAGTACAACCATTGTTGTCAAAATCACGAATTGACTCATAAAATTGTATGATTTTACGAGTTAAAAAAAAATCTTGTAAAATCAGGTAGAAAAACCGAACTCCCATTAAAATCAAAATAAAATCATTAAATCAATCAAAATTGTAAAATCATAAAATCGGACTGAATTGGTCTGATTTTACGATCTCAAGGTACTCACTAAATCTTCCTAGCTACAAGATGTCAAAATAATGATTTTACAATCCGATTTTAGATCATTTTCATGCGCTGATATTAAAATAATTTATTGGAGTTGGAGCTAGTAATAACAATATCGGTGTTGGTACCAGTAGTAGTACTAATAATCATTTTCAATAATCATATTTTTGATGAATGCATTAGAAATAGCACGGAAAATGATGGTTTTAACAACCTTGAGCACAACACTAATTTTGCCACACCTTAATAATGTCTTCATAATCATAATAATTATTTTTATATTGACTCGGGTTAAAAGTGAACTCAACCTTGAACTGGGTTTGATCCTGAATTATCTCTCAAATCGGGTTTAAAAATCATCATAATAACTATTTTTATTCTTATATTGACCTAGATTAATGGTCAGCCCTGACCATAACTTGAGTTTGGCCTCGAAGTTAGCCTTAAGTCGAAGTTTTTTAAATAATAATAATTATTATTTATATTTTTACATTGATCTTGGTCAATAGTAAACTTGATTCATGACTTGAGCTTTGCCCTAAAGTCAGGTTTTATGGCATGTTTGATATTTTGGTAATGATTGTTTTTTCAAAGTGTTTTTCACTTATAAATACATCTTAATATGTTTTATTATTTTTAAAAAATTATTTTTGACATCAGCACATCAAAACAATAAAAAAACCAAAATATTAATTTAGATCAAAGAAAAAAAAATGTTTTTTCAAAAAACACTTTTTAAAATGCATAAACAAACGAGTTATTAAAACTATAATAATAAATAATTTTATCCTTATATTGACAATAGTCAACACGACCCATGACCTGAGCCCAGCACTGAGTTAGTTTTGAGTCGGGTTTTAAAACTATGATAATAACTACTCCTATCCTTACATTAATCTAATTGAACCCCAAGTCAAGTTTTAAAACTATAATAATAATTATTTTTATCCTTACATTGATCCAAGACTCGAGTTTGGCCTTAGGTTAACTCTGAAATTGAATTTTAAAATTAATATTAAAATTATTTTTATTTTTATATTGACCTAGATTAATGAACAATTTGATCTATAACTTGAGTCATGTCTCATTGATCATTAGTTCGAATTTTTAAGTTATGAAAATAATTAATTAATTTTTGGTATATCTTTGGATAGTACCAAACTATGATAACTATCATGTTCAATCCATCTTTGTCCACCATAACACTTTAAAAAAAATGCAAAAAGAAAAACTTTTTACATACTATTTCTTACATAATTAATAACACTTTACATGCCAAGCCAAGCGAGAGAGAACTCAATCAACAATATAATGAAATGTATTAATATATAATGAAATAAAATACGTTACAAAAATACAATTAAATTTGATTTAATTTTTAAATACCCTTATAATTTATATATCTTCATCTTCCTTCTACCATTTTAAATTGTCCAAAGCAAAGAATAAAAAAGGAGCTCTCGAACTCAATTGATTTTGGGATATACCAAAGAGTGAGGATTTCAATCAACCAAAGCACCTGACGAAATTCAATTGCAAAACCCAGTATTCATTATCAGCCTCCCTTGGTTTAGGATCATCCGTATCATTTTCAAAACAAATGCTTAAAAGGAATTACATGCTGCACAAACCAGATTCAAATGCTGTAAACAGGGAATCGGGTTTATGTTTCCTCAGATGTAGATTGCACTCATTTCTGCAGTGCTAT
Source organism: Salix viminalis (assembly GCA_029228465.1). Lineage (NCBI taxonomy): Eukaryota > Viridiplantae > Streptophyta > Magnoliopsida > Malpighiales > Salicaceae > Salix > Salix viminalis. The sequence continues at coordinate 23,313,872 of CM055441.1, read as the reverse complement.
CAACATCAGAAAAGAAACAATAAAAGCTAATACAATTCAAGATGACAGATGAACATCAGGATTGAAACAACTCATCAAAACGTGCTGAGTCACATAAGAGATCCACATAAAAAGCTTGAGGCCAGGCAGAACACATGATGGACCAAAATGCTAATGAAGGAAAATGCCAAAATGATTTCAATCATGATTCTGTCTCCTAAAAAATGAAGAAAATACTGTTGAAACTAGTTTGTGAATTGAGCCTATTAAACAATATACAATTTCTTACGAATATATGATCACAACTTACAATCATCACTTGAAATGCTCATGAAACATTTTCTGTTCATTGTTCACTTTTTTTATTTTTGTTCTTTGTTTATTCAATTGTGCAGTCATTTATTACATTTCTTTGTCCATCAAGGGCCATTTTACCATCAGCATGTCACAGGTTGTCATCTCCGAAGTGATCCAAACCCTGACTATTTATCCCATGAAAAAATCCATCAGGCTTAAGAAGTCATATCTTGCAAGCCACAAACCATATTTGCAGGGACTGCAATGTCCATCATCTTTGGATATGCCAGGTTCAGATCTGTAGTTTAATTATTATAGAAGTTAGTGTTCTAAAAAGTACGTTATACCTACTGTAAGGAACTTCACTACTTACTTTCCATAATGCCTTCGAATGTTTCCTGCAAAAGTAAATGGAATGTAGCACATTAATTACTATTGCAATGGATGCCTGGTTTTCGTAGATGCCTAATAAATAATACATCTTGGTTCATGTCACAAGTAAAAGAAAACCAAGCTAGTCATGGTTGGTGGTAGGATCCAATCCATGACTAAGCTTTGGGTCATTGGGATGATTAGAGAGACGTGGTATGGAGGGTTCAGAGCAGGGTCTATCAAGGATGATCCATTCATACTTGACCTTTAGCAAGTAAGAGATCATAACATGTGTCTCTCTAGAAACAAGGCAACAATCTAGCTGATAACCACCAAAACATTTGACAACATCCCAGTGTGGTAGCAGTGTTTTTCTGTTTTTTGCTCATAAATGTATCAAAATAATATATTTTTTATTTTTAAAATTAATTATGATATCAGTACATCAAAATGATCAAAAATACATAAATAATAATAGTTGTAAATAAAAAAATCAAAATTTTAGAAAACATGATTTCAACCGTGTTCCCAAACTAGCTCTAAATGTCCTCCCTTATCTAAGTCATGAGAGGATAAAGATGCAATTGACTCATACTCTCTCTCACTAAAACCCACACTTTTACTCTCTAGCACGGACTCTTTCTTGGGATTAGTGTCTTCCAACGTACATTCCTAAGAAAACCATCTTTGGGTAGCCTTTTACATCATTATTCTTCAATCATTGAAAAGTATTCCATTTGCCCCCATAATTCACCCTATCAACCCAAAGTCACCCCTGCCACCCACGCTCTCACTTGCTAAAGTTGCCTGCTCTTTCTAGCATTCCTCTTCCTATTTCATCTTTTATGTAGTTGCGAGTCGTCTTTCATACTCAAGTATTGCTACCATCCTATCTTGTTTGTTGATTTCCATAATCAAGGCTTTCTGTCATCCATACTTAAAGTTTTGGTGCCATCCTAATTTGTCTTGTCCCTTGTACTCATGGCTTGCCACTATTCTCCACACTCAAGTATTGCCCCCATCTTATCTCAATGTCGTCATCATCCATACTAAAGGCTTGCCACCACCCTCCACACTCATGTAATGCCTTTGCCCTCCATTGTATTTATGTCTTCCATTGTGCACATGTCCTCTAATGTGCCTTTACCCTCTAATATGCTCACTTCCTCCTATATGATCTTGCCTTTCAATGTGTAATCTCCACTTAGCATTCAAGGGATTATTGAGACACAACCCTACCTCACCAACTTTCATATCTAAGAACCCCCTACAGTTTTTTTTAACAGAGCTGAACAGGGATCAGTCCTCAATAGTCCAGCGCTTCTCAGAATATAGCAGAAAAAATAATAATTTCAAGGTAGCTGTTACAGTGTGAAAAGAAAGTGAAATCTTGCATAGAGAACTTATGAACAAGTTAGATAAGGAGCTTATCAACATGATTATGATCCTGTTAGATAAGTTATGAAAGTGAAATCTAACTTAGAGAAGGTATGAAAGTGTTAGATAAGGTGCTTATCGACATGATTATGATCCTGGGTTACTGAGCAAATGGTGTCGCCAATAGGATGAAAAGAATATTTCAGAAAAGTGGTGGGCAACCCAATCCTTCCTTTTCCCTGTTCCTTAAAGAAGGATCTTGTTTATCCTTGTTAATTTTATGAACACCACATAGCTTTTATCGAACAAAATTATAGTCCATTCAATTCTGCTGCAAGCATAAATGCTACTGCAAAATCCCTAAATTCATTTCTATAATTATGATTTCACTGCACATTCAGCCATTTATACAGTGAACATGTTTCTGCATAAATACAAGATATAGCACCACAGAATTACCTGATTCTTTGTTAGGCGAGGATTATAGAGCATTTCTTCTTCGACTGTACTTACCTGCAACCAATAGATGTCAGCTGAAGCTACTACCTAACATTCAGCTTATAAGAGGTGCTAAATATTTGCTTTCCCTAGTAGAAGATCAGGTATTGTATGTATCATTACCGAAAACCCTTTGTAGTCATGAGCTGGATAGATCAATGTGTCTTTGGGCAATGTAAAAATCTGGTCACAATACAAAAAACATAATTCCATCTATTTGCTTTTCCTCTAAAGAAGAATAATAATTCTCATATACTTGCCTGCGAATGCACTGACTTGTAAAGCTGCAGTGAACTACCACCCTGTGACAGAATTTCTGGTATTAAACCTTGATGCATAAATATTCTTCCTCGACATATAAATGCCATAAAATTACTACAAGCAAATTTGACACTGTAAGAGGAACAGGGAATTCAGGATGGTCATTCCTATCACTACAGAATTTCAGTTTCCATAAACTGTCCAAATGCGAAATTAGAATTTGCACTTTGAGAACAGTTTAGTCAAACTCAAAATGAGAAATAAAAGGCGAATGAAATCCTTATTTTATACATTTTTCAGTGTCCTGATGACTTAACATTACAAAAGGAACTGGTTAATTCTTTCCACTCTGCAGATCAGTTTTGAAGATACCATACCTGAAAATCTGTTCTCCCACATCCACGTATCAATAGAGCATCACCAGTGAATGCCATCCGAGGTTGAGGCTGATCAGGTCCATCCCCAGTGACATAGGTAATGCAACCCAATGTATGGCCAGGTGTTGCACGAACCTGAAATTATTGTATCCTTATAATATTGTCAGACAGAATAGGTTTACTATGCTGTCAACTGTCAACAATCACAAAGTGTAAACAATATCCTATTTACTGCATTAGTACTGGTCCTGAAAAAAAAACTCTTAACACATTATGCATAAAGAAAATGTAAGGAATATAGGCTTCATAATTATAATAAAACACCTCTACAACCCGGCTGGGCATTAGAAAAAGAAAGAAACATTGAAGGTTGGTGTAAAACATTACTGTGCCCTTCAGCCTAAAAAATCAGTTTCTATTGTAGTAGCTTAAAACTTCTAAGAACTTGCAACAAAGACCAGATGAGATGATGTTTTGATACCATGACACGCAGTCCATGCTTGCTTGTGGTACTTAAGAACATGCCATATAAGCTTGTTAAGCATCCTTAAAATGAAGACGACGCTCGAAAGTATATTGAAGATATAGGCGTATTTAGACAGTTAATGTACAGTTTTGTTTCAAACTTTAAGTTCAATCTAAACATGGAATGGTAAGTTACATAAGCCAAATCTTTTGAAGTTATCTTTAAAAATTCTATCAATGCACAGTTATGAAATCCATAAAGAAGTTGTTATTTCTAAATTCAATTAGTTCAAAATTCTCTGATACGAAAACCTAACCATTTGCAGGGACTAAAGCAATTCTATTCCTCACACAGATGTCCAGTCTTTACTTAGTACCTTTGATTTAATCACTTTCATCACGCAATACAACCTTTTGCCTCAGCTTATTTTTAGGCACCGAGACTCTGGTTATCAATGAAGTTACAAATTTTCAAATTGTTATTGATAAAAACAAAATCATAGATTTCCTTGTGAAACCTTTGATATCCTAGTCTATAATCAACCATATATAATGGCTTTGTTTTAGGAATAGCTCACCATCAGCACAGCACACTCATAGATCCTAACAAAGAGTAAATTCAACGAGACAAGCATCATCATGCCTACCTCAAGGAAAAGATCCCCGAAAGATACTTTATCGCCAGGTTCAACCAGAAGATCAGCTTTGGAACCACTTGCTTTTGAAATAATAGATTTCACACCTGGAGATTTAGTCTGCAAGAAAGAGTAGCATCACAAAGAGCAATACAATAAAAAACACTAGTATTGCAAGGTAATAGCAAAGTTATAGTAAAAAAATGATGACAAAAATGATCTGTGGAAAACCTTAATGAGGCCTGTTCCAGTGACATGATCAGCATGAACATGGGTGTTCAAGGCATATATTAGCTTCAATCCCAGTTCTTTAACAAGAGACAGGTCTCTATCAACAGTCTTGTCTACAGGGTCAATCAACTGCAAGATAAACCAATACAATTCCACATCATATGTAAGAGTCCACCTGGTAAATTTGAATCAAAACTAGGACCCACCCTTAATTTTTTCAACCATATGTTCCCTTCTGAATGCAATACTACCATTCAAATTTGAGATTTGACCGTGTACATCAGCAGAAAAGAAAGTCATGGCTTCATTTTTCTTTTGAATTAAGAATTTGCATAGGACATGATCTTATACTCGCTGATCAAAGACCTGACATTAGTTCCGCTAATTGAAGCAATCAAGGACATGGATCCACGAATTCAAAACTAAAAAATATTTCTTTAAACCCCATTAACGTTTGAAGTTTCTAACACAAGCGAATCAATTCCATCCCAGAAATCATGACCATAAAGGTTAATCCACAATTCCAACTAATTCACATACTAAAAAGACAAGAAGAAAGGGAATCAAAGGTAAAGAACTCACAAGAGCGGGTTTATCAGGATGAGAAACATCAGCCAGAAGGTAAGTGTAGGTAGAAGACTCCTTTTCAAATAGCTGGCGAAAAATAAGCTTCGATGACTGAGAAGAAGCCGTGTAAGACCCCATTGCTTGCAATCTGAGCTTCGTAACCAGAAAAGGAGTTCGTAGAAGATTTCTCGGTAATGCAAACAAAGAGGATCTTACGAATTGAAGTGGCATTGGATTTTATTATTGTTTTATAGATGGCTATCCAACAAACAAGAAAGGATGAGAGGTTTCATTTATATATTGTTAATTGTCATTTGTTTTTTTATTCTTGAGAAAATAAAAATGATGAGGAGGTGGAAGACAACGTCATTGGCGGGTGAATCATGTTTGCCTGTACATTGTATTTTTCCGAAGCAAGAAAATATATATTTGTGAAAGTGAGGAGCACCTTTCAAGATATAAAATATTTTTTTTTATTTTTTTTTATTATATATATATATCAGTTTACGTATACCTAAACTAGTTTTATGAATAAATAATGATATAAGCCTCACTATCCATCATATAAAAATAAAGACTTTTTATTTATTTTTATTATTATTATGGGAGGTCTATTGGATTGCATAATAAGCAGGAATGATTCCAGATTTTTTTTTATCGCATAATAACCTGCTTTTTCCAAAAGAATAACTTGCTTTTGTGATAAAGATGCTGTTTGTTTTTGCATAGGAGCTGTAAATTTTTATTTTTTTATTTTGAAAATGAATTTTTATATATATAATTGATTTAATGTGTTTATATTAAAAATAATGTTTCAAAATTATATTATTTTCATGTATTTATAATTTTATATAAAAATAAATAAATAAATCACTGAAAAAAGAACTAACTTAGAGGAATTGATTAGCTCTTCCACATCTTGTAGTAAGCTTTTCAATTAATTTATTATCCTTGTAAATAAGATATAAAATTAAAACTTTTAGCGCAACATTATCAATAAATCCCTATATAATCCACGCTAAATCAATGGAGCAAAGCTCATAGTTTTCTAGGTGAAAATCTAAATGAAGCTTAAAGGTATGTTTAGTATTGCGGTTGTTGTTGTGATTGAGGTTGAAAAAAATATATTTTTACTGCGGTTCAAAATAAACAGTGAAGTATTTGGTTAAAACTGTGATTGAGTTTCAAGTTGAAAAAAAAAAACAGTTTTGTGTGTTTGGTTACCAAACTTTTCACTTTGCTTTTACCAAGCTTTTTTGGAACGTGAATAACACCACAATACCAAACGGGCACTAAGAAGTATGACCAAGCCCTAGAGGTTTTGGGTGGAATGAGTTTGGGGTTTAAATTTTTAAAATTGTAAAATAGAGTTTTCATAGATCTACGGTAAGGAACACGTTATCCTAATGAAAACGATAATATCACTTTTAAAACATCCTACCTTAAATAAATTGTACTATTGGTTTTGTTTCAATTAGTAATAATTTGTTATATTATACTACTATGGTTTATTCTCAGATGAATTTATCATAATAAATTAAAATTTGATTGAGGGTTTAAGCTTAATTATTAGATAAAGAAAAAGTCTAAACCTAACCCAGATTAATAAAGCCACATCCCAGGACCCACTAATGTTAGATAAAGAAAAAGCCTAAACCTAACCCATTATATTGAAGCCCACAAACACTAGCCCACATGTAAACACAGCCCAACTCTACAAAACATTTATGAGCCCACAATAATTATCCAAACTCAATCCCTTAAATATCATAATGTCGGCCAATTTGACGATACAGGGTTTTGGTTGATACTTTGTTTTTTTAATAGAAATATAATATTTTATTTTTAGAGCATTTTGAGATGTTGTTTTGAGGGTTATACTATTTATGTGTATGTGTGTGTGTATATATCTATATATATATTAATTCAATTTTTTTTTAGTTCAAATCCAAAAGTAAAATTATTTAGAATTGTAAAATTTAATCTTAAAAAAGACATAATAAAATGTTTTTTTCTAAACAAAAATTATGAACATATATAATATTAAGAGAATGCTATTATCAATCTCGTGAGATCATTAAATTATATGATTACTCTGAAATTATAACATAATTTATATAGATATGTCAAGAGACTTCTCGTAAAATTTCATCTCAATCTAATAGCCGGATTAAGAGATATGATTGATATTATAAAATTATTTATTATTTAAAAAAATACTATTTGGCCGAAACAAAATGGGCAGGATGAAACCGGAACATTTCGGCCGCTATTTGGCTGAAAAATCCAGAATGGGTCAGAATTTAAACCAAGATAAAAACAACATCATTTCATCTCATTTTTTTAATCGGTACAAAACGTTTTAGCCGAAACAGAACAAAACAGACAACCACTGGTTATTACAACTTGCCTCGTGTATCATTTTGTCCATATCTTTGTCCCTCTTTTACTCTTTTTTTTTCTCATCATCCTCTCCCTCATCTTGTGTGTTGTGTGATTGTTTGTGAGTGTAGTTGTGGTTGTTTTTTAAAGTATTTTTTGTTTAAAAATACATTGAAATAATATTTTTTTTCAATTTTACAAAAAATATTTTTGATATCAACACATGAAATGATCTAAAAACACTAATTTTTTTTATTTAAATTAAAAATAAAAAATAAAAATTTCAAAATTTTTGAAAAGAGTTTTTGGCCTGATTCTTTGTTTCTTCTATAAATGTAACACGATATTAGCAGTATTATTGAAACACCAAGTCAATGGCTTTATACAAGATTGGAAAACAACACCATAACCGAAAACTATAACAGAAAGCTAACACCTGCAACAAACACCCGCAACTACTGCAATCAAGTTTCTTAAAATCATTTTCTTACACGACACGAAATATAATGTAAAATTGAATGGTTAGATCGCAAGTATATTTGTTTTGACTATATATATTGATAATTTCAGCTAATAAATTAAATTATATTTACATTTGATAAAGAGAATCAACAATATTATAATCAATAAATGATTTAAATAAATAAGATAAATAAGATAAATAATATAAATAAAGAAATCAATGACAAAAAAAACTCAAAATTTAAATTAGAAATAATTTTTAACATTAAATAAATAAATAAAATATGATAATAAAAACAAAGTCTTTACTCTAAAATTCTTCCATGTAGTATAAATATTTATTTTTCACAAATTCTGGGTAGATTTCAATCATGGTTCTCTCTCGTATGAATAAATTACCGAGTTTATCATATATATTTGAAAATATTGAGATGACTAGTTTCTCCAATCTAGAATCGCATAAAATTTTATTCATAACTTAAGATGTGTTCAAAACAATACATGAATGTCTAGTTTGATAAATTTGACAAGATTCATCTAGTAACTTTGACTTTCTGAAATAATATATTTCAAAACTTTATTTAATCTAATAATTTAACAAAATATATGTTCATGTATCTAATATTTCCCTATAAATTTCAATCAGATCCAACACGTAGTTTGAAGATATGTTTGATCTCATAAAATTATTAATAAATATTATAAGGTCAAATTCAAAATTAACTTGATTGTTCATATCATAAATTCAATAAACTCATAAAATCAGATCAATTTAACTGATATTTTATCGATTTTGCATAAATCAAATCTAATTTTACTAATTTTTGAATTTAGTTGATGTTAAGAGTCATGAATGCATTAACTGCACACCTAACAATCCGCAAGTAATTCTTATCAGCTCGTGAGTAAGCTGGCAACCTAAGAACTCAACAGCAATAAATTTTTTTTTGGGTCCCCTCTAATTAATAATGGCGTGCCTGCCTCTTTTTCAACTATCATTGCCGTGTGTGTTTGGGATTATAGTTTAGGTTATTTTAAATTATTTTTTTGTTAAAAAATATATTAAAATAATATTTTTTTAAAATATTTTTAATATCAGAATATCAAAATAATCTAAAAATATAAAAAAATTAATTATTTTTTTTTTAATTTTTTTTCCTTTTAACTTAGTGACAAACACTTAATTCTCTGTGCTGGAGCCGATGTTTAAAAAAAGGTGAAAGCAGAGTAGGTATTGGACAGGTTAAACTTTTTTTCCTTTGTTTGGCTCCCTTCTTGAACTAACGGTTGACCTCCCTTTAATTATATTCTTTTTTCTTTTTCTCTTTTTTTTTGTTTATATTTTTCTTAAAAAACTTTCCTTCCCTTTTTTTTTCTGGAAAAAATTGTAAAATGAAAAATAATTGTAAAATGGGTCTAAAATTATGAAATTGCTGGAAATTAGCCGAATCATATTGAAACTATATATTTTTTTCTCTTCTTGACAAATGCTTGATTTCCAAATCATTCACGATTGAATATTTGTGATTATTCATTTTGATTCAAAATTTAAATTCATTTTTATTTTTATATAAAATATTTAATATTTCCTACATAAAATATTTTTTTTATTTACAATAAACACTTTCCAAGCAAATGCAGTTCTCATTGTTTTTGTATTTATTATATAAAATATTTTCTTACAATAGATCCTATATTTTTATCTATGAAAAAATTATGATAAGAGCAAGAGTAAAGCAAGGGTTTAAGGGTCTGTTTGGTATTGCGGTTGCTGTTGTGGTTGAGGTTGAAAAAAAACAGTTTAAAAAAAAACACTTTTTCTGCGGTTCAAAATAAATAGTGAGTGTTTGGTTAAAACAGTGGTTGAGTCTGAGGTTGAAAAAAAGCAGTTTTGTGTATTTGGTTACCAAGTTTTGCATGTAGCTTTTTACATATACACACATATTTTTAGAACTCTCTCTGTATATATATATTTTGTATTAATAATCATATTTTTGTAATGGAAGGAATAGATCAAGTCAAATTGGCACTTATTTATTATTTGTTCATCAAACTATTTGCAATGCTATCACGAACATTATCCATACGTGAAGGCCTTTGCAATCCCTGACTATTATCTCGCGCTACAATATCTGGTAAAACATTATCTGGTACATAATTGGGATTACAATCATATTGAACAAAATCAACGTCATGTTGCGATCTCCTTCGAATTTGTAAGGGAGAAGAGGGGACGCTGAGGGATTTGGGTACTGTCGAATTTATAAGGGAGATGAGTTTGCAAATTGTGGAAGATGGGTTCGCTGGTCTGAAATAACAGAGAACTCGACAATTTTGTCGAGTTTGCAAGGTTTTGGGAAAATGGATTTGGATACTGCTGTTTTTTAGGGAGATGGGTTTGCTGGTCTGAAGAAAACGAGAAGACGATTTGTTTGGAAGATGGGTACTGCCGAGTTAAAAAGGAGGTGAGCAATTTGCTGGTCTGAGATGAGAAGTCTGCAAAAAAGAAAAAGTCGATGTAACAAAAGTTTGAGCAATTTATAGGTCTGAGATGGAGAAGTCTGAAAAAAGACCCGAAAAGTCGATGACAAAAAGTTCAAAAAAGCAGCGTCAACCTGCTGCACATAAACCACGGGTTGAAACGCCAAAATGGTGAGGCCTACTTACTATTCACGTGGTTTAAAATCACTTCTGTATATTACCAAACACTGAGGGCGTGGCTTTTTTTCAAACGTGGGCACAACCTCACAACCAAACGGGCACTAAAACGAATGACACAAATCGGGGGTAAATGTCTAAAAAGAAAGGTGATAAATTATAAATATAAAAAAAAAACAAGGGCTAAAATGAGATTCTTTAAATTTTACAACATATGATTGTAGATATATGTAAATAATTAAGATTCCATTATTTGCTCCTTGTCTTAAATTAGATTTGTCAAAAAAAAAAAAGAAGGCTACTCTATTGTCATTTCAATCAACCCAGCATGTGTGTTTTAAATTTCAAATAACCTTGCAATATACTATATATTAATATTAAAAATTACGATCGGTTTTCTTACTCTTGCTATACCATTGTTTTTTAATAACAACTTAAATTATACCTACTACACTACTTTGTCATACTAGTCTGCAACAATATTACATGAGAAATGAAATACACAAAAAAACAGTAACCTGTGGTAACGTGCACCTCCAGCACAGCTGTATTTACAGCTGTATTCTTAATCTTAACAATTTAGAGTTCCTCTACAGATGTAACTATCAATGGTTACTTGTTGCCAGCAGGGTATTGACACCCTGGTGATCAAGAAGGGCTTATTTTTTTTTTTACTCCAGGATCAAGTTTTGTTAGACACGCCTGTTATTCTAGTGATACCTTACATATTTATTGGGCTTACAAGATGTTCAATTGACTTAGAGATTTAATTATAATGCACGCAAGTTGACACGCAAGTTGACCCGACACCACGGATATAAAAAATAACAATGGTTACTTGTGCCGATTGACAACGTATGAACTGACCTCACTTTATGGTTTCTCGTGCACCTATATATCTCAACCATTCTGCATTTGATTTTTGAACACCTTCTCAAGAAAAATGGCTACTCTTTATTTCTTCTCTGCTCTACTTTTAACCGTTGTTGTTTCGGCTCCGATCAACGTTTCAGGTTCTGCTTACTGCGGACCGGTGGAGGCCACCGACAAGGATCTGGTCCAGTTTCCTCTCAACCTGGAGTTCCTCGAAGCCGAGTTCTTTTTGAACAGTGCGCTCGGTCATGGTCTGGATGCCATCGAACCAGATTTTGCCGCCGGCGGTCCGCCTCCAGTTGGTGCCCAGAAGGCCAACCTTGATCCTGTTACCCGTAAAATCATCGAGGAATTTGGTTACCAGGAAGTTGGCCATTTAAGGTAGTGAGAATATCATGAACTGAAAACATGCACGTGTCATTTTAATTCATCCCATGATGTTGTGTTGATTTTCAGGGCTATCATAACAGCTGTCGGTGGAATTCCAAGGCCTCTATACGATCTCAGTCCTGAAGCATTTGCACAACTATTCGACAAGGCAGTTGGTTACAAACTGAACCCTCCATTTAACCCTTACTCCAACACAGTCAACTATCTCTTAGCATCTTATGCCATCCCTTACGTGGGGCTCGTCGGATATGTTGGCACCATTCCATACTTAACCACCTTCAGTTCTCGAGCAGTAAGAATCACGCATCTATCTCAAGCAAACACAAAAACCAAACACATGAAATAACATTTTGTTTTGTGTTTTTGTTTCTGATGTAGCTTGTTGCGTCACTCCTGGGCGTGGAGTCTGGACAGGACGCAGTAATCCGAACGCTGCTCTATGAGAAAGCTGATGAGAAAGTGATGCCTTATAACATAACTGTGGCTGAATTCACCAACGCAATCTCATTTCTCAGGAATAAGCTTGCCATGTGCGGGGTTAGAGATGAAGGTCTAATTGTACCTTTACGTCTCGGGGCAGAAAATCGAACTGAAAGCAACATTTTATCTGCAGATAGCAATTCGATCTCCTATGCACGTACACAACCTCAGATTCTGAGGATAATTTATGGAACCGGCAGTGAGTACAGGCCAGGCGGGTTTCTCCCTAGAGGTGGAAATGGCAAGATTGCAAGGAGTTTTCTCGGTAAGGTTTGAAAAATGGAAGTATATATCTAATAATTTTATAAGTATTATGTAATTCAAAGTATAATAAAGTTGTGACTCTTAAAAGTGTCACCGGAGTGAATCTATGCCTTGTGTTAATGTATATCACATTTTAAGAAGGTGACTTTTGGTGAAACATTACAAGAATTGTTGATCATCCTCCATCTGATGATGAAAAATAAGTGTATAGGTTCGAAAAAAAGCAACAACATAATGATCCAAGCTAAGAACTCCCTTGATATTCCAATAATAAAAAGTTAGGTTTTAGTTATGATAATGAATAAAGAAGCCCTTATTAAGAAAACTTGAAAATCCCAGCCCTTGTAAAATGAATGCTTGATGGGGTCTTTAAAATTATGAAAGTTTATTACTTTGGTTGGTTTAGATTAGTAGATTTCGAAGAAAAAAGAAAATAAGATAATTTATGATAAGAAGAAAACTTACCTTGAACTTCAAATTAATGAAAAATTATAATGAAAATTACCTTGGTTGGGTTTTCAAGTTCCTTTTCATTAATTAAACAATACTTTAAATACACACTAAAAAATAACTGCCTCCTAGGTCATGGCCATACCCCCCCCCCCAACTACCATGACTCTTTATGGTTCTATTTAAACCGAATAGATAACATAAATTGAACACATAATATAACTAAATACTGAATTAAATAACAACTTTGGTTGCCATGTGTTGATTATCGTGTCCATCACCAAGCTGCCATGTGTTCATGAGTTGATCTTCAGATCTCCTCCTCGTGTCCATCACTCAGTTGCTATGTGTCCATGAGTTGATTATTAGATCCATTCCTCATATCCATCACCAAGTTACCATGTGTCCATGATCAGGCTCATAACAACAACCTCTCTCTTCAAAAGAACTCCCCCATGAGTTCAGGATATTGTCTGCGAAGTTCATCCACATCCACCGAAATTGCATCTTCTTCGTTCGAACCTTCCTACTAAACTAAGAGTTCAATTCTTGCATGGTTATCCTTTTTCTTCATTCTTCTAGCTAACACCTACCCTAACTCGGGAGCTAAAGTCCCATTTATCATTAGTGTGGGTACGCTAGGGTTTGCGTGAAATCGAGCACCGATCTTCTTTTTGAGGCACGATATGTGGAAGATCGGGTAGATCTTCGAGTTTTGGTGTAGATCACTTTGTAAGCCATCTTCCTCACCCTCTATGTTATCTGAAAAGGGCTAAAATATCTGGTCGAGAGCTTCAAGTTTCTACGAACAACCATTGACATCTGATGGTAAGGACTCAGTCTCAAGTAAAACCAGTCTCTAACCATGTATTCCCTGTCTGATATGTTTTTATCAACAAAATGTTTCATACGAGTTTGGGCTTCTTGCAGGTTTTCACGAACTAGTATAAGGATGAAATCAACGCTCTTCATCTCATCTTTAAAAGCCTGAACAATGGTGGAACCTAGCTTATACGATTGAAGTCGTGGAGGAGCTTTACCGTACACCACCTCGAAAGGACTAAGGCCGGTAGAGGAGTGAACAGAGGTATTGTATGACCATGCAGCTACGGCCAACCATTTGGCCCAATCCTTGGGTCGGTCTCCGATGAAGCATCTCAAGTAACCTTCTAACCATTTGTTGATGGCTTCTGTTTGACCATCCATTTGTGGGTGGTATGCTGAGCTCATCAAGAGTCGTCTACCACTCAAACAAAATAATTCCTTCCAAAATGAACTGGGAAAGAACTGCATCTCTATCACTCACAATGCTATGTGGAATGCCATGCAATTTAAATATATGCTCCATGGATTGTTGTGCTATGGTTACTGTCATGCAAGCATGTGAAAGTGGAATGAAAATGGATGTACTTGTTGAGTCCATCAATAACCACCATGATGACAATGTATCCCATGGACATGGGTAACCCTTCTATAAAATCCATATTGAAGTCACCACATTCTTCATTTGGTATGGGTTGGGGCTGCAATAGTCATGCAAGTTTGAGATTTTTTTGATTTGTTGCGTTGACATACATCACATTCCCTTATAATTTTTTTTTGATATTTGTGTGAATACCATGCCAAAAGAATTCTTTTTTTTATCCTTGCATGTGTCTTCTGAGTGTCTGCATGTCCTCTAATAGGGTTCCTATGGTATTGCTGTAGCACAATGTTGTGATAGTTGTTCAGAGTCCCTAAGTGCAACCTCCCTTTATAGAATAATAAGTTGTTATGGAGTCTGTATTTATGAGGATCAAGATCACCTTGCTTGTTGCTGACTGATAAATTGATGTAACTAAGGGTCCTAGGTGTAGGCTTGTCGAAGTTCATCCCACCAATTAGCTTGCATCACACTAAATGCATGTAGTTCCCCTTCTATTGATGTTATCCCTTGATTTAGGTGGACTGGTTTCATCAACCAGTCATCATGATAGAGCATCAACAACTCTATTCTCCTTCCCACACCTGTACTCCATCATAAAGTCAAACCCTAGTAGCTTTGCAACCCTTTTTTTTGCTGATAAAAGGGGTGCCTACTCTCTGTTCTAGTAAGTACTTCAAGGTTTGTTGGTTTGTTTTGACCTTGAATCGATGCCCCTAATAGATAATGTCTCCACTTCCTAATAGCCAAGACTAAAGTCATGAATCCCTTTTCATAGGTTGATAAAAATAGGTTCTTACCCTTTAAATCTTGGCTTAAATAGGCTAAGGGTTGTCCCTTCTCATTAAGACTACACCAATCCCATACCCTGAAGCATCACATTCTACCATAAATGGCTTAGTAAATATTTGGTAACCCTAAAACTAGAGGATTTACCATAGGCTGTTTTAAGGGCTTTCAAAAGCCTGAGTAGCTTCTCCTGTCCATGTAAAATAGTTCTTTAAAAATGCAGTTAAAGGAGCTGCAATGCTACCATATACCCTTCATAAATTTTCTGTAGGGGCTTGGGATTCATGGGAATAGGTCAGTTGACCATTGCTGAAATCTTTAGGGAATCAACCTTCACTCTTGATGGGAAATTACATAGCCCAAAATATTCCACTTCCCGAGATCCAAAAACACATTTGGAAGCTTTGACATATAACTGATGACGTCTCAAAATGTCTAACACAGTAGTTAAATGCATCACATGATATATCACTGATTTGCTATATATGAGTATGTCATCAAAAAATACCAAGACAAATTTTCGAAGCTAAGATCTAAATATCTCATTTATCAAACCCTGAAATGTAGAAGGTGCATTAGTAAGTCCCAAAAGGCATGATAAGAAACTCATAATGTCTCTCATGAGTTGAAAAGGAAGTTTTGGGCACATCCTTAGGATTCATCCTAATTTGATGGAATTCTAACCATAAATCAAACTTAGAAAACAACTCATCCCCATGTAGTTTCATCTAGTAATTCATCGATATTAGGTATGAGAAACTTATCTTTGATAGTATCTTTGTTGAGGGCCCGGTAGTTAATGCACATGCTCCAACTCCCATATGCTTTTCTCATAAGCAGAACTAGTGAAGAATAGGGGTTTTAACTAGTTTGAATGATCCCATCCTATACCATTTGTTTGACCAACTTCTCAATTTCTTCCTTTTGATAATAGGGATAACGTTAGGGTCCAACACAAGTTAGGGTGGCAACATTATGTAGCCGAATCTGATGGTCATGACTCTTGGTAGGAGGAAGACCCTTAGATTCATCAAATACTATTTGAAATTTATACATCATAATCTTGTAGCTTGAGTAACACTACCTTACAACAACCTTGACAAGAAAAAAAAGTTGCTTCATTAGCAATATGCACTGGCAAGAGGCTATCTTCTACTAGTAGCCTCACTTTTTCTTGCTACATTCATATCTAAAAAACTATGTGTGTTGCCAGTGTCAATGAGAATGATACCTGAATGCTTTCCAATTTTACCCACCAATCTCATGGTCTTAGGGGAAGGTACCCTGTTATAGCATGCAAGGAAATGACCAACAACTCTGCTGATTGTGGGGGTTGGTCATTCTGCTCCTGCTCCTCATCTATCTCATAATTACCTTCATCAAACTCCAATTCCTCCAACAAATACAGCTTAGGCCTATTGCATTTGTGCCATATTTGGTATTTCTAATCACAATTGCACCATAACTCTTTTCCCCTCTGTTCCTATATTTGACTAGAATTAAGTCTTTTAATGGGGAAAAGTGATATTTTTTTGGAAGGTTTGGGTTATATTATGGTATAGCTGGAAATTTAGGGTAATGAGTTTGGACTTGGTAATCCGAGTGGTGTTTGTTTTTGGTAGTTTGGGGTTGGGTTGTAGTTGCTATTCATGTTTCAAATAAGTAGATCTCCTCCCTCCTTCTTCTTCTTACAATTGGGCCAAACTAAAAGCAGCAGAAAGTATATTTGATTTAAACATGGTAACAATGATTCACAACTTATCTCATAATCCACTTAAAAATGTACTGATACGAAAATCTTCACTTACCCTTGTAATTTTGTTTGACAGGACTTTAAAGGCTATTTGATACTCCTCTACACTCCAAGCCTGCCTCAACTTGGTGAAAGCTCCTATCGGATCTTCATATGTCGAAGGACCAAACCTGATACGAAGTGCCCCAAGGAATTCCTCCCAATTGGCTACTGGACTAGAATCCATCAACCAATAAAACCATGACAATGCCTTTCCCTTCATGTGAAAAGAAGCAATTTGTAATTTATGTTCCTCTGGTGTATGACAGTATACAAAAAACTGTTGTGCTTTCAAGATACAATCATGGGGATCACCTCCATCAAAATGGGAGAAAAATCCAAATGGAGGTTTCTCGCTCGACCCTTCAATTAAGGGATTAGAATTACCTCTTGGGTTGTTAGAAGTTCCTTCACCTGCATTGAGTCTTGTCATTAATTGTACCAAGTTGTCATAGCTTGATGCCAAATGGTTTAATTGTTGTAACACCTTCCCCTATAAGGGCTCCTTGCCTGCCTTGCTCTTCTTTCAAGGCATTTGTCTCCCTCATAGAGTAGTAATGGCTTTCTGTCAATTATGTTCAACGTGTCTCTTCAGCCATACCAAGAACGTCGGCTCTGATACTACTTGTTATGAATTTAGTAGTAATTGTTAGTTTTTAAATATGGAATATTAAGGTTCCAAAGGACTTCCTTTGCACACAACAATATTTGGGTTTTCAAGTCCTTTTTCATTAATTAAACAATACTTTAAATACACACTAGAAAACAATTGTCCCACTAGGTCATGGCCATAACAACCTCTTTTAACTACCCATTACTTCTAATGGTTCTATTTAAATTGAACAGATAACATAACTAAATACTGAATTAAATAAACAACTTTGGCAACCACGTGTTGATCATCGTGTCCATCACCCAGCTGCCATGTGTTCATGAGTTGATCGTGAGATGCCCCTCCTCATGTCCATCACCCAGCTGCCATGTGTCCATGATCAGGCTCATAACAAAAATACTCCAAGTAATGAGACATTGTCTATCTAAATAGATGAAATATTCTTTATTTTATATATAAAAAAAACAAACATATAAGCTTGAGTTTTTTTCATTTTAAATTGAGTGTGGGAGGTTGATTTGTACAAGCATAGTGGCACTTATCTTTTATTTTTTCAAATTAATTTTTCAATCAATATCCTCTCACTTGTTTTATAAATGGTTTAGTTTAGCTATTTTTCAAATAGTAATTAATGTTTTCTATGGTTTTGTAATTTCATAAAACCTCAAATAGATTATTTTGTTTTATTTTAATTTCTCTCTCTCTTTCAAATTTCATATGAATAAGTTACATTTGCATGAACCATTTATAAAAATAAAACTCATTAATACTTTAGAACCACAACAAACCTCCAATATAAATATAAAAAAATGTATAAAATGAAATGGATGAATTTGCATAAACATTTTTATCTTTTATTTCCTAGGAAAAAGATCAAATTTATTCTCTAATTAGAATTCATAAGTTTTTTTTTATGAATTTATTTTTTAAGTCATAAATTTATTGTCTACGTGAAATTGTCCCAAATAATAGAAAAAATAGAAAGTGTAACAGAAAAGTAAGAAGGAAAACAATTATAAAAAAATAATCACTAATTTATTATTATTATTATTATTATTGTGTAAACAATGAAATTATCTTGATGAACGGAACAAAAAGTCAAAAAATATCAGAAAAGCAAATACAAAACAACCAAAATAAGTATTATTAGCATTTAAAAATAATTTAGGTTTGAAGAATAGATAAAAATAAGAATCAAATAGAAAAAAAGAACTAACATAAAAAAGAAGAAATATCAATTTTTAAATGATGATCAACACAAATAAAATTTCAGGACTAAATTGAATAAAAAAACACAATAAAATAGAAAATAATAAAAATTAAAAATCAAAACTAAGAGTATAGAAACATTTTTTATGAACAAAAAATAGGGACTATCCTAGAAGGAACAAAAAAATAAAGGAAATCAAAACTAAACCAAAAATAAAAGGAATGAGGGCCAAAAAGCAAAACAAAAATTAAATAGGACAATTTTTTGTTTTTAATACTAATGTTAAGTTATATAATTTTAAAGAAATAAGACAAAAATTAAAAACAATATCGAGTCATTGAATATTTCCAAATCATTAATCTGAGATATTAGATTTGAAATATTATACATAAAGAAGTTGCAAAATTAATTCTTAGGAAATACAACACCGAATGATAAATTACTTGGATTATTATTCTCATTGTTATTATTATGATTGAAAGTAAAACCAAAAAAATATTAGCAATATTGAAAAAAAAATAATTTGATTATGAATAACAAAAATAAAAATAATTGCAGGAAAAAATTAAAAGACAAAACCAAAATCAAAATTAGTATTATTATTGTTATGAGACATTATCAAACTATCAAACTACAATCTAGTATAATGTGTTATTTTTTTTACTGTTTGCCTAAAAAACTTTCAATTTGTTTTTTATATATTAATTTTATTATGGATAAAGTGTTGAAAATAGTGATAACTATTTTTTTTAACTATTGTTTTTCTTCAAAAATATGTTAGACTAATTATATATTTTGAAATTTGTTTAATATTTACACACTAAAATAATATAAAAAAACCTATAAAAAAACTTTATAAACTCCATTTAAAACTCCACAAAAACCACTACTAGTTTAAAATAAACAGTTTATTATAATACAATGTTGATATAAGCAACACCAATAAAAAACATTGGACTAAGAAATAAATCTTAGTAGAGATATCAAGTCACACGTAGACAAAACACGAGAAGAAAAATACAGGGATAACAGATCACTAACAACAAAATATTCACTATACATGTATAAAAGAGAGTTTCACTCTCATTTCACACCGCAAGAGGTAAAATTATTCTGTTCTTTAACGCAAGTTACATTTAATGCATAGATAAAGAGCAATAAAAATTAAAAATCAAAACTAAGAGTATAGATACATAAATAGGAACAAAAATAGAAACTACCCCAGGAGGACCGAAAAAATTAAAAAATCAAAACTAAACCAAAAATTAAAAGAATAAGAGCCAAAATGCAAAACAAAAATTAAATAAGACAAGTTTTTTTTTATTTGATACTAATGTTAAGTAATACAATTTTGAAGAACTAAGATAAAAAAATAAATAAATTAAAGAGAATATTGAGCCACATAATTTTTTTCCGGATCATTAATCCGAGATATTGCATTTGAAACATGATATATAGAGAGTTGAAAAAAAAACATAAAAAAAAAGTGAAGAAAAAAAGTGAAAAAAAAATATCAATTTTAAAATAATTATAAATATAGATTAAATTTTTCAAGATTAAATTGAATAAAAATAAAACCCCAATAAAAAGAGGAAAATGATAGCATTTAAAAACTAAAACTAAGAGTGCAAACAAATAAATACGATAAAAAGGACTACTTGAGAAGAACCTAAAATATTTAAAAAAATGAAAACCAATCCAAAATGAAAATATTTAAAAAATCAAAACCAATCCAAAATTTATAAAAAATAAGGGCAAAAAAAAACAAAAACAAAATATATAATACTTTTACTTTTATTCTTTAATTATTTTTCATTGATTCTTCATGTCAAATAATATTTTTTATGCTAATAGAATTATGCTCGTGTTGATTATTTGTCCACATACATAATATTATAAAAAAAAATTTTACATTTTTAGCATTTGTATTTTGTATATTTCAAAATACATTTGGTCCTACCTCGACGGCGGAGTGCAAAGCAAGTCACTCGCATTTATCTAGAGTTCCTCTGCATATGTAACTATCAAGTGGTTACTTGTGCAGATTGACAACATATGAATTTATGGTTTCTCTGCAGAAGATTAGTCCCTCGTGCACCTATACTGACCATTCTTTATTTGATTTTGACGAACTTCTCAAGAAAAATGGCTATTGAATTCCAAGATAATGTATATATTTAAGGATCTAGAATAAATTTTAAAAAATAATGTTTTTCATTGTCACTGATCTTTAATATCTAGTGAAATTAGTGTAATAAAACTTATTGTTTTCTTGCAGCGGGACGCATTCCTCTACACATGTAATCATCAAGTGGTTACTTGTGCCGATTGACAACGTATGGACTGACCTCATCACTTGATGGTTTCTCTGCAGATGTTTAGTCCCTCGTGCACCTATATATCTCAGCCATTCTGCATTTCATTTTGACGAACTTCTCAAGAAATATGGCTACTCTTTATTTCTTCTCTGCTCTACTTTTAACTCGTTCTTGTTTCGGTTCCGATCAACGTTTCAGGTTCTGCTTACTGCGGACCGGTGGAGGCCACCGACAAGGATCTGGTCCAGTTTCCTCTCAACCTGGAGTTCCTCGAAGCCGAGTTCTTTTTGAGCGGTGCGCTCGGTCATGGTCTCGACGCCATCGAACCAGATTTTGCCGGCGGCGGTCCGCCTCCAATTGGTGCCCAGAAGGCCAACCTTGATCCTGTTACCCGTAAAATCATCGAGGAATTTGGTTACCAAGAAGTTGGCCATTTAAGGTAGTAAGAATATCTTGAACTGGAAATATTCACGTGTCATTTTAATGCATCCCATGATGTTGTGTTGATTTTCAGGGCTATCATAACAGCTGTCGGTGGAATTCCAAGGCCTCTATACGATCTCAGTCCTAAAGCATTTGCACAACTATTCGACAAGGCAGCTGGCTACAAACTGAACCCTCCATTTAACCCTTACTCCAACACAGTCAACTATCTCTTAGCGTCTTATGCCATCCCTTACGTGGGGCTCGTCGGATATGTTGGCACCATTCCATACTTAACCACCTTCAGTTCTCGAGCAGTAAGAATCACGCATCTATCTCAAGCAAACACAAAGACCAAACACATGAAACATAGCCATTTCAAGTAGGTTATCCTAATTTGTTTTGTGTTTTTGTTTCTGATGTAGCTTGTTGCGTCACTCCTGGGCGTGGAGTCTGGACAGGACGCAGTAATCCGAACGCTTCTCTACGAGAAAGCTCATGAGAAAGTGATGCCTTATAACATAACTGTGGCTGAATTCACCAACGCAATCTCATTCCTCAGGAATAAGCTTGCCATGTGTGGGGTTAGAGATGAAGGTCTAATTGTACCCTTACCTCTCGGGGCAGAAAATAGAACTGAAAGCAACATTCTATCTGCCGATACCAATTCCCGCTCCTATGCACGTACACAACCTCAGATTCTGAGGATAGTTTATGGAACCGGCAGTGAGTACAAGCCAGGCGGGTTTCTCCCTAGAGGTGGAAATGGCAAGATTGCAAGGAGTTTTCTCGATAAGGCTTGAAAAATGGAAGTATATATTATTAAATATTATGTGATTCAAAGTTTAATAAAGATTGGAACGCATTAAGGTCTTGTGTGTTGAATAAACAAACCCCTAATCGACAACTTTGGTTATGTTCCCTTATAAGGGATATACATCCTTATGAAGTTTGTATTTTCTTGAAATGAGCCTTGATGCTTTGGTAATAAAAGAACAGTATGTTACATCATTTTGCAGTAGACTTTTCGCGATAAGGTTTGCAAAATGGAAGTATATAGTATTAAATATTATGTAATTCAAATGTTTAATAAAGTTAGTCACCGGAGTGAATCAATGGCTTGCGTTAATGAAGAAGGTGACTTGTCGTGACTTGTATTTTTAAATAGATATACCGACAAGTTTTATGGACCGGCTCTACTTTTTTTTTCTTTTTTTATATAAAAATGAAAGAAAAAAAAGACGATTTTAATAGAATTTTTATCCATTAAATGAAACCTAACATCAAAACTAAGTTTTATCTTAGCTATAGTATGTCCAACCGACGATTTTTTTTGTTTCTTTCTTTGCTTTTCGATGATTTATTATCTCCTCTCTCAAATCTAGATATTGAAATGTAACAAAATGTTTGGGGATCAAAATATTGACTTGTCAAACTATAGGGATTAAAAACGATTTTGGCCCAAACATTTAGATAGGAGGAATGTTTCCAACGGTAAAAAAAACAAAAAAAAAATCTTGCATCATGGTAAAACCCCTTGATATTCCAATAATAAATAGTTAGGTTTTAGTTATGATAGTGAATAAAGAAGGCCATTATTAAGAAAACTTGAAAATCCCAACCCTATTGAAATGACTACGTGATGAGGGCCTTTAAAATTATGAAAATTTTAGTACTTTGGTTGGTTTGGATTGGTAGATTTTGAAGAAAAAAGAAGATAAGATAATTGCTGATGACAACACCACGTACCAAGATGATATGAAAAAACCAAGAGGTGATTCTATGATTTACTCCATCCGTTGCCGATGGGCAACATCACTTACCAAGATAGATATTTTCTTTTGTTTTCATAACTTTCCAATAATTTGTTGTAAAAATTTATAAAATATTAAAAGCTATTTTAAAAGTTTATCTCATATTGGAAAATACAACTAATCTTTTGAGTATAATAGATTATAAATAAGATTTATTATCCCACATTGGAAAAGAAAGATTTTTCATCAAGTGTTTATATAATACAGCCTGAGATGGGACAATAACCAATAAAGAAAATAGAGTGAGCTCATGCAAATAAAAGTTGAGTTGAGTTGAGCAAGAGGAATTTGCACTCCCCTCTGCGTGTGAGGTAATGACTATACTCTCTTAAAAGTTTTGTTACTTAGTAGAATATTTTTTTATAACACTTAAACCGAAATCATAATATTTGTAACAGTTAAAAATTTATTTTCACAGTCACAAATTTAAAACTTTTTCCATTTTATTTTTTCCAGTAGGTATAAATGTCACATTTACTTAATTTCTTAACATCTATATTTTAATTTGTTGTAATTTCATAATAAATTAAAATATAATTGTTATATCATGACTATATATATATATATATATATATATATATATATATATATATATATATATCATGTAGTTGTTTTTTCAAACAAAACACAACCCAAAATACTTTTCTCTTCTATTCATTTGATGGTCTTCTTTTCTTTTCAAACTATTTATGTGTTGCCCTTTTCTATTGAGGAAGAACTTGTTGAATCCTAAAGGGTACTTTGATGTTAAAGAAATATCCTTAAAGACAATATTCAAGCATGCCTCAAGTTTTTCTGTTTTTGTTCCTTACCTTCATAATTTACAACATAATAATAGAGTAGATTACTAATTATATGACTTTTTTAAGGATCAATTTTATGCAAAACCAGAGAAAATTTTATAAACAAAATTTTTATAGATGGGAAAATCAAATGAATTATTAGCCAACCACGCAAGGTTTTTTCGCAATCATCTTTGATCTTGTTAGTACCACCATTGAAAAATATATTTCAATGCATCAAACATTAACACATAGGATCTGTTTGTTGTTGTGGTTGAGGTTTTAAAAAAGCAGTTTCATAAAAAGCACTTTCTAGCTACGGTTCATAACTGAAATTGAAGTGTTTGGTTAAAATTGTGATTGAGTTTGTGGTCTAATAAAAAACAGTTTTGTGTATTTGGTTACCATGTTTTTCATATTGTTGTCAACTTGTGAAATTACTTTAAATGACACACACACAAAAAAAACATATATATATATATATATATATATATATATATATTGTTTTTTAAATATTGCAGATTTAATAATCATAATAACATTATATAATTAATAATTCAAGTAAATTAGACACTTGTTTTTATTCTCCCATCAAACTACTTGCAATTTCATCACTGAACTAAATCCATACATTAAGGGTCTCTGTAAAGTAGATATCTTTTCGTGAGGGAGTACCTGTGGGTGTATATTATGACCTAATTTTACATTGTATTTAAAAAAAAACCATTTTTATTATCCGTGGGTGTACTTTACAATGTAATTTTACACCCTGATTGCTAAAATAAAATATTTGTTAATTGTTTTGATATTTTAGCCAAATTCCAAAGTGGTTGTTCATAAACTAGTCACGATATCCAATTTTCCTTTCAAAACATGAGAGATATGTTATATTTTGTGTTATGAAAAATATGCTTCAAAAAGCTTTGAAATTTGATTGTATACACGAAAACAACATATTTTTTTTATTTGGTTTTTTAGAAATATGATTATATATATATATATGAAATAAGATTAGGTCTGGCCCAACTAAATGGCCCGACCCTAGCTGCTAAACTTGGGTTAGACCCAGCCTAGCCAACTAGGGCTAGGGCTGAGAACAAGTCTAGCCCAACAACACAAGAAAGGAGATGAAAAAGGATAAAATAAAGAGAGGCAACTGCATTGTTCACGTGTTATGTGCATAGTAACGAGGTGGTTGACCAACGGTGACAAAAAGGCTCACCTAGCGCCGCTGCTGCCGGGTAGAGAAGATAGAGGTGGTTCTTCATGTGGTTGTGGCGTCAAAAATGGTGGCACGTGGTGGCCAGAATGAGTGTCGGAAGGTTGTTGTGTTGTGCTGCTTGAGATAGGAGCTGTGGGGGAAGACTGGACTGGTACAGGTGCTGTCGATGAAGAAGAGAGGTTGTCAATGCCAAAGGAACAGCTACTGGTGGTCGTCGATGACTACTGCTGCTGGAGGAGAGAGAGGGCTACCGACATTGCTATTTTTGAGAGAGAGAGCTATCAAGGCTGCTAGTGATGTTTTGTGATTGATACTATAAAAATATCGTTCCCCGTGTATTATTATCATGCTCTCGTCTGCGTCTCCTCCCCCTCAATTCCCCGTGTATTATTCCCCAATACTTTCTCATCGTGCACTGAGCAACTAAACACAGTGTTCAATGTGTCATCTATGGTGGGCAAAAAGCATCTAAACGATGTTTTTCATGAACCGCAATTTTAGGTGGGACCCATAGTACAAAACCGTGGTCCAAACTTTTACCAAACGCTTTGGCTCTGCAGTGAGCCTCAACCGCAGAAGCCACTACATAGCCAAACACTCACATAAAATAAAAAGATAATCTTTGTCAGGGCCATATTTTATCTATATTATGGATTATTTATTCTAATAAGTTCTATTTTAATAAAACTACAAATGGAATAATTTATTTGCTAAAGAAACAAAATGGTAGAGCATGAATGATTTGATAACTAGGTTATAACATGATAGTTGGATTTTAAGAGGAGTGATACTAATGGTCTATATGGTATTGCGGTTGCTATTGTGGTTGAGGTTAAAAAAAATAGTTTCATAAAAAAAGCATTTTTAGTTGATGCTCAAACTAAAATTAAAGCGTTTGGTTAAAGTGGTTGAGTTTGAGGTTTAATGGAAAAAAAATTCATGTGTTTGGTTACTATAGTTTTTCAAATTGTTGTCAACTTATGAAATTAATTTCAAAGAACACGCATGCACACATACATATATATTCAAAGTTAAGTTTGACAATATTTCTATTTTATCCATTGCTTATCAAATAAAATTATTATCCAAAAATATTCACTTGTTCAAGTTCTATTAAGTAAATATGCATGATATTCGGATTTATTTTTAATTTACTCCTACTAATTGCTACTTTATTTTCCTTATATAATTTAGAAAAAAGGTACCAAATCCAACCCTTTCCCTTTTGGTGGCGAAGCATATGGCGCCACAGATTCCAATCATCCCCCCTGCCCTCCTCTCGTGACCAAATCTAAAACCCTACATCGTAATACTAGCTACCCTTACCAAATTGATTCTACCCCATTTGCTTTCCCTCTTCCCTGCTCTCTAAAACCAAGTTTCGAGGGTTTATGTTCAATTTAAGGCTTCTATGGAATCTTCCGCAGCCATTATTAGACCTATAAACAAAGCCGATGTCCACAGGATCTGAGTTGGTCAAGTGATTTTAGACCTCTCATCCATAGTTAAGGAGCTTGTTGAAAACAACTTGGATGATGACGCTATTGTCAGCTTGGATGCGCCTGGTTTTAGACGCAGATGAACGAAAGAGGAAGGGAGCAATGATTTTTGTTGATACAGATGATGAGGGGCGCATATGTGAGGGAAGAGAAACGGGAGCGGTGGGGATCTGTTGAGTTGGTTTTGCAGATGAACGAAAGAGAAGGGGAGTAGTGATTTTTGTTCATAGAGGCCTATTAAAAATCTAATTATAGTTTTGGGTTTAATTTTTATGCAGATTTGTCTGATAAAAACCTATCAAAAAATCACTTATTTTGATATTGAATATGCATTTTTCTTCATGTTTTTGGCATAATAGAGGTGTGATCGGGCTCTTGAATCCGTCTAAAAAATTTTTAACTTTGTTTTTTTCACTGTATCAGCGCCTTTTAATTATTTTTTTTCTTTCTTTCAAGTAATTTTAAGAATAATCTAGAATTGGGTTATGAAAAAAAGAGTTCTTCAGGAGGGCAAAATTTTGATTTTCAAGAAATCTTTTCTTAACCTTTATTTGTAATATAAATCATTCCAATAAAGCTCAACTGATATTAACTAAAATATAAACGTTAAGGCACTTTTACTATTCACTTCATCATTGTTTACCTTGACACAGTTTATTGTGGATTATTACAGTGAATTGACCATTTTTACCCCCCCTAAGATCGAAAACTTTTAACCCCTAAGACCGGGGGTATTTTTTAAATTTCCATGGGACATAGATAATATTTCTGAATTCTTTGCACTGTAAAACTACGAAAAAAACCTAGAAAATGATAAAACATAACACCCGGGATAAGCGGTATTTTAGAAATTTCCAGGGACATGGATGATATTTTTGAATTCTTTGTACAATAAAACTACGAAACTAGCCCCCGAAAATGACAAAGCATAACCCCCAGATCCGGGGGTATTACGGTATTTTCCATGGTGGTTTTTTCATAGTTATTGTTGGGTCCAGGGGTTTATAGGTATTTGACCATTATTTTATTATTTCTTTTTGAAAACATTGCAGGCGCGTCGTTCGGACACGCCTCCAGTTTTTAACGCATACACGCCATTCAGGCGGCGGTGTCTTATTCTGAAGGTCAAAAATACACTTCTGCCATGTCTTATGGTGCGCCGACATGTTCTCGGCCTCCCGGAGCGGCATGTGTTTTTATACGGTGGCCGGTGGATGGGTTTAAGTTCTTACTCCCTTTTCTCTCTCATGTCGATCCTTATGGTTTGTGCAACTTTTAGTTTAGTCCCCTAGGGCTTTTGATTTCGCTATTATTATTGCTTTTTTCAATGTAAATTTTGATTTGTTGCAATTGTGCCCTTCAAGTGAAACTAATTATATCTGTTGAGTTTCAATTTAGTCCTTATTCTTTTGATTTTTGGTTTGCTTTTGGTTCCTGTAATTATTTCAGTATACAGGTTTAATTGTTTTTAATTGGGTCCTCCAATTGAATTTATCATATATTATATCTTTTCATTTTAGTCCTTTATTCTTTTAATTTTTCAAAAAACATTACACAACAATTTTTTTTTAAATGTCTTTATTTATTTCGGTCCCAAGGTTTTATTTATTTTAATTTTTTCCTTCAATTGGAATTAATCATATAGTTTGTTTAATTTGTTTTAATTGTGTCCTCCAATAGAAATTAGTCATGTATGCTACTTTTCATTTCAATCGTTATTCTTTTTTTTCTTAGAAATATCTTTATTTGTTTCAATCCCAAAGTTTTTATTTGTTTCAATTTTGTCCTTTGATTGGAATTAATTTTATTTTTTATTTTTTATTTCAGTCCATGTTCTTTGAATTTTTTATATGCTATTAATTTCTTTGGT
This sequence comes from Salix viminalis, assembly GCA_029228465.1. NCBI lineage: Eukaryota > Viridiplantae > Streptophyta > Magnoliopsida > Malpighiales > Salicaceae > Salix > Salix viminalis. The sequence continues at coordinate 23,285,099 of CM055441.1, read as the reverse complement.
TTTTTCTATCATTATCGGACAATGTTTATTTTTTATCCGTATTTATGCATCTATGCTTTTAGTTTTTTTTTTAATTTTTGTCATTTAATTTTTTTATTAGGGATTTGTTTTTTATTTGGTTTCATTCTTGAAATTTTAATGTATGTTGGTGATCATTTTAAAATTTAATATTGCTCTCTTTTTTCCTTTGTTCTGTTTATTGTGTTTTCTGTTAATTTTATATGTTCTTCGGATCAGATGATTTTATTGTTTGTGCCATAATAATGATAATTTTAGAGATTTTTTTTTTTTATTTTTTTTCTTTTCTATTTTTTTCTGGGACAATTTAATGATTTTAATTGTTTGAGCAATAGTGTTGATAATAATTTTAACTGTTATAATAATGATAATAATGGTAACGTAAGGATGAATTTTTAATTTATGTTTTCTTCTTTTTGTAGATAGAAAATTAACTACTTATTTTTGTTATTTGATTGTTGCAGGTGTTTTCACATTTTATATTTGGTTTTTATGTTGAATTTAAATTGAATTAACAATGAATTCAATAATTCAGATATCTCAATCTTCTTGCTTTTTTTTAATGATGATGATAATTTTATGTCGGTTATTTCATTAAAACCTACTAAAATAGATAAATTTATATTGATTTAAAATTCATATATTTTATAGAAAATTTGCACTTAATAGGAATTCTATAAAGATTTATTATTTTGCCTAAATTTATATTATAATAAAAAAAAACTCACACAATTAATATTTTTTGCATTGAAAAAAGAATGGTGTCATCCGTGATGAGGTGCGGGGGCATTGGTTAGTATAAAATAAAAGATGAGCTCAATATACTAGTGTTTGTTAATCTCATGTAAATTGAATAAATTATTGTTGTAAGTTAAATCATCTCAATGCTTCTACATTTAAAATCCATGGTAATCCATGGAAATCTAGTTACAAAGTTATTATATCAAATAAACTCAATAGTCATATATATTATTGACATCCATTTCATTTTTGGTAATTATTGTAAAGTTAATCATCACAATACCACAATCAATCAACTCAACAATAATAACCTTTTCTTTTGCATCAAAATTAAATGCATGTTAGAGAATAGGAGCTACATTTGCATCATAAAGTCATAGACTCTCACAAAATGAAAAAGGATAATGATTGACTTTAATGCATATGAAAACCTGTATTAAAAAGAGTCAAATATTACTATACCTTATAAGATCCTTTCATAGATATTTTCATAAGGATTATAGGGATTGCCTAGTTTTTATTTATGGCTTATCAAAATGTATACTAGAAAGTTCTAGATATTATTATCCCTTGTAAGATCTTGCCTCAAATATTTTAGTTAGGATTATAAGGAATGCCCAATTGTATTAAATACAAATCAATACCAATGTTATAAAGTATAGGATGTTTTATAAGGTCCTAATGTAAAAGCTATCTATACTTATTAACCATCCATATCTATTTATTCTTAATTAGAAAGTCCCAATAAGAAAAAACAAATTTAAAAGTTCTAAGAAACTCGTTAGTCTATATTACAACAAAATTATGAACTCATAAGCACCTATAAAATGAAGAAGGCTTACAATTGACTTGAATAGATCTCAAAACTATACTTAAAAACATGGATATTAATATTGTTGGGTTTTATGAAACACATATACAAAATGAAAACAATAATTTTTTTTGTTAAGAAGTTCTAATCTTCTTGTTTGAAAATCTAAGGTTGTTTAGGGCTTGTGCATAGATTACCTAAAAAATAATATATTCTTTTTAGGGTTTGATAAACTCTTCATGTTTGAGTTATTCCAAAACACAAGTTATCTATTTGTCTAGTCTCTAATAATAATTTGCACGAATCACCATATTATGACTATTTTAATATCTTTTTAGAAGAGAGAGATTGATATGTTTTAAGTGTTATCTCCTTTCTTTCTCTACTCTACCTATCTATATAGGTTTATATGATGTGTAAAGTGTATAAAATACATATTGTATATTGAAAAAAAATGAGACATGGTATTTTAGTTATAGAAAAATCCTAATAACCTTATAACTAAAAAAATTCAATACGTCCCTAAATAATATCACATGTTTTATTTAAAGGTAATTTTAGAAACTAATGCAATCAATTCCCTATTTGTTTTATCACATGTTTTTCCAATACGTCCCTAAATAATACCACATGAATTGTATATGTACTAGCTATATTGTCCGCGCGTTGCCGCGGACATTTTTTTGTATATAATTTAACATAATTAAATCCACAACGATAAATTTATATGATATAACTAAATAAAAGTTATAGATTAGGAGATAAAATGTAAAAAAATTTAAGTCGAGTTTATTGCGTAAGCATAGATTACATCTTTTAGAATGTAGATATTACGTCATGAAAGATCACAAAAGAGCGCAAACTAACATTTAAAAAAGAGCAAAATATTTTAATAAGAAAAAAATGAAAAATTAATCACTAAAATCATCATTATTATTGTGCAGATAGTAAAAATATAAAAATCATTTAATACAAAGAGCAAATAAAAAAAAATAAAGGGAAAAAGGAAGCAATATTAATTTAGAATATTATAACAATAGCAACATCGGAGTCTTAACATCTAAACTTATTATTGTTTTTACTATTAAAACAATAAAAATTATCAAATTATACCGAGGAAAAAAAATAAAAAGCATGAACAAAATAGGAAGCAAGAAAAACAATTAAAATATTATTATTATTATTATTATTATTATTATTATGAAAGAATAAATAAATGAATGAATTAAGATTAAAGAAAAAATATAAATTGTGAAAAGACCTGTAATAATCAAATAACAAAAATAAGTTGTTAATTTTTTGTCGACAAAAAGATAGAAATATAAATTGAAAATCCATCCTGATGTTATTTTTATTATCATGGCTATAACATCTAAAATTCTTATCAACATTACTATTAAAATAATTAAATTGCCCAGGAAAATCATAAAAAAAAGGAAAAGAGTTTTCATACAAAACAATAAAAAACCAATCACCAAAATTATCATTATTATTGTGTAAATATTGAGATCATAAAAATCATCTAATCTAAAGAACGAATAAAAACAACAGGGAAAAAAAAAGAACAAAAGGGAAAAAATAGAGCAATATTAATTTTAAAATGATAACCAATATAAAATAAAATTTCAGGATTGAACCGATTAGAAAAAACATCCCAAGAAAAAAAATAAAAAATAAAAATAAAAGCATAGATGCATTAAAAATTCACGTTTTCAGTCTCCCCCGCCCTCTCTCTCTCTCTCTCTCTCCATTTACTCTAACAAAACTATCTTCAACTTGACCTCCCCGATTAACCATGCTTTAACCATTCAAGTCATCTAATCCCTCTATCAAAAAAACATCATGAGCGATTCTCACAGTTCCTCCTCCGATTTCGCCTCCTTGGTTGCCACCGATCAGGTTCTCTTTACATCCAATTATCTTATTTCCTCTCTCTCCACAACAGTCTAATTTTCAATTTCGTGATCTTAGATTATGAGGCAGCGATTTCAAAGTTCATGTTTGATTGATTTTCGATGTTTTTTTCTTTGTTTCTATCAAGCTTGGAAATCTTTCGGTGTTTATGTTTTGGGTTCAAGTCCTTTCAGTATTTGTGCTAGTCCCGTACTACCAGAAAAGCCAAAAACACCTCCCAGAAAAGAAACAAAAAATGCCAGCTCATTAAGGCCAAATTCATCTCGATACTGCCACAATCTACAGTAAAAACACTTTGTGTCTACAGTGAAATGTACAGGGAAAACACCAAGCGTTTTATTTGTTAGTTAATTTCTTGTGTTAATCTAGATTTGCTTACTCTCCTTTCCAATGATGTCGTTTGCTTTATTTTTACAAGTCAACGCCAACTGTCATCACCAAATTCCTTGCATCTCAGCCGCCATAAGCTTGTCTACTAATCTTAACAAAGTTTGTGTAAATTAATTTTAATGAAAAGTAAAAAACTGAAAATTCTCACTTGTAAAGCACGAACGTTGAACTTGAGAGGCCAATAACTCATTCTAATAAAAAGAGAAAATTCTAATGAAAAAAAGAAATTAGAAAGATATAGTTTCAACATTAATGTGCTGTGATATTTGTAACTGCGCAACCGAATTGATTGGCTGTTTCAAATAGCAAAGCCCCTTAATTAATGTTATTTCCTATTTTTTTTAAAAAATAAAAAATAAAATTTATTATAAACTTAGTCAATAAATTTGATCAAATTATCCTACAATTTACCCGAAAAAAATAAAATTGCATAAAAACAAATTAAAAAATTAAATCCATCAAAAAATATGTGCAATGAGTTAGGCCACACAAGTATTTATTAATATTTGTTTTTGAGATGCTAAACTCCACTATTTAATAATATTAATATTAATATTTATTTAGAAATGTATTAAAATAATATATTTTTAATTTAAAATTTACACTTTTAGATTTTAAAATACAGTGGGTTGAGAAGGTCCACATATCAATCAATCAATTAATTAATTAATTACCAACAAGCAAAAAACGAAAAGAAACACACAGCCGTCAGTCACGGTATCTTCAAGTTCAACACAGCATTCATTTTATCCACTGGGCCCATCCACTTAATCTGTGTTCAATGATCCACCAAATGGGTGTTCAAATCGTGTGGGGCCACTTGGGCAGCCGCAGTTATTCAAGATGAGCTTTGATTTTGTACAGTTGCAGAGCACGCATGTAATCTCATTTCTTCCTAGGAGAACCAATTGTTTTGTGCCACGTTGGGCTTCCAACTTACAGCATAAGATGATTGGTTGACGAGCAGTCTAGCAGCGACAATGGCTTGTTTATGCCGCGTGAGATCTTAGTTCTTTTGCCGACGCCAAAAGCATAATAATAAAAATAATAAAAAGGTCTGCTTTACGGGGGAAAGAACGAGTATGACCGAGTGGGACGCGTGGCAAACTAGATAGGGTCTTCTCGAGAATCGTTGTTCAATGTCTCGATTGGCTGTTAATAATAAATAAAAATAAACAAATAAATAAAAATAAACAAATAAATAAAAATAATAATAATAACATCAACATTTTGGGGGAATTTTGAAAAACTAGCTACAACATCACAGATCCCAAAATGCAGGACAACAGTTAAATGATCAAATTAGAAATAAATAAGAAAGAAAATAAATTGAAAAATATTACGTTGTGGGTCAAATTATTTTTTTAACTTAAAAGAATGTTCAGGTTTTCTTATATGTTTTATAGTTGAAAAAATATTTTAAACTATGCGTGCCGTATAATTTGGTTAACTATGCTAGATATTAATTAAAAATATAATTTGGCAAAACAAATATTCAAGATGACATCGTAAAAAGCTGAGATGAAAAAATATTGTATTAATCAAATGAACCCGAGTTAACTTGTCAAATTTGTGACCTCAATTATGTTAAAAGATGAAATTGAAAAATATCAATTAAAAAACCATTTTTTTTATTGGGTTATTTCGATCTAATGACGTGAGTCGTGAGTTTAGTAGATTAACCCAAGTTGACTAGAGATAATTTTTTGTTATTTTTTAATTAAATTATAATTTCAATTTTATTGAGCATTAAGATGATTATAAATTAAGTTTCATAATTTATTTTGATTTGCTTTTTATGATTATTATAGTCTCGTGACCTCACACGCGGCTTGACATGTTAACTTTGGTTGAACCAAATTGATTAAATATATTGTCATCTCAATATTTATATATAAAAAACTTTTATCTTAAATATTTATTATGAGTCAAAACATATTCTTATTAGTTATCTATGTTATTTTTTAAAGCTACAAGTTGATTGACTAGTTCACATTAGATTACTTTCCACTCGGTATTTTAAATAAATTATATTAGAAAAATATCATTAATGTCTAAATATTTTTTTTGACATTAAAAAAATTAATTTATCATGTAACATGATGCGAACCAATAATCTAACTGATGTATCAACAGTGACAACAATATTATCAACCAAACTAGGTGTGTATTTAATACTGAAAACAAACTTTTTGGATATGAATGATGTTAGAATATATGAGTTAAAATGTTTTTTTATTAATATATTTTAAATTATAAGATAAATAGTATAAAATGAAAAATCTCCTAAACTTATTATGACATGTTTTGTCAGGTATAATGAATCATGTAATGCAATCAAATATACTTTTATCTCCAACGTTGCTATTATTTTTATTTGGTTTCTATATAATTATACCTGTCTCATAATTCGGGTCATGAATTTGACATACTAATTCGAGTTGATTGGAATTAATTTTTTTGTATATCATTTTTAAAATTTATCTTTTAGTATTAAATTGTTTTGAAATCAAAATTTTTAATATATATTTTTTTTACAAATGTTCTTTTTTAATAAGCCCTGTAATTAAAGAAAAAGAAAGCCAAAGAGCTAAGATCATTTTGACTTGCCGGTCAGAACGTGTACACTTTGTCTCCGATGATGGCCCGAAAACATCGGCGCATTGCTGTATCTCCTTATGCTTTCATTTCATTACACGTGTCAGTGAAGTATCGCCACGTGGATCCCACATGACAGTCAAAACTCTACCGACTACACTCAACCCTTCCGGTCTTCCGCCACTTAATAAACCATAAATTCAAGAAAAATAATAATTGAGAGGGTAGGAAATTAATTACAATAATCAATTAATTAATGCTGTTATATTACGTGTTTTGGATCTTCGTCTGTCTCCCCGGTTACTTCATAGTCACGACACCGTTTAAACGCAAATAATGCTAATAGGAAGAAAAAATAGTAATAATTATATTATTAGAGATAAAAAAAACCTCTCAATACTCCCTCGCAATCGGATACAGATTTGAAGTAGATGGTAACTGTCGAGTTGCTATAAATTCAAATCTTACGGACATAAACATAGTTAAGGCCCGACTTGAGTTGTTTCATGGTATAGTTTTGTTGTTGCTGCTTTCCTTTTTGTGGACCTATCTGATTTTGCAGAGAAAGTTGTGAATGAATAAACCAGAAAGAACCCAGTGCTCCTCTCCACTCATCTCCTGTGCTGTATAGTATTTCTGTAGCAGTTGTTAGTGGTATTAAGAGCGAAAGTGAAAGAGAAGAAATTGATGCAATAGAGATGTCTATAATTGCTCATGTCGGCATTGTACTGTTTCTGCTTTGGTTGCTTTCTTTCTTCAATCGATGCCATCCTATCGCCTTCATTCTTTCTCTCATCTATCTTTACTTGGTAATTATCTCTCTCTTTGTTTTTACAAGGTAGTTGCAGGAAAAGATCTGATTGATACAATCTTATTTCTTGATTCTTTTCTTTTTCACCCTCTAAGGTTCATGAGAAATATGTTATGAAATTGAGGAGGAAGTTGCAGTTTGAAGAAAGAAGACAAGCGAATCAGAAAAGGGTATTTTTTTCTCTTTTCTTTTTCCTTACATGATTTTCTTTTTGCCCCCCTTCAATTGGGTTTATTACAAACCTTAATCTTATTAATCGTCCTGTTTTATTTCTAGGAATCTTTAAATTGGAAAGGTTAATATATTTTACTTTATCCAGATTTTAATTTTTCTTTGTATTTGGAAAATTAAATGAATATGCGGGTTAGCATTTCTTTTCCCCCCCCTTTCCTTTTGGAGTTGAAAAAAGTCAAATGCTCTTTTGCACTTTTTGTTGGTCTATTCTTCTTCTCTACTGGCATGGAAGCTAAGTTGGGGTTCTTGATTTCATTCCGATGAAACTGCAGAACTTTTAATGCTATGCGGCTTTTCTTATGATCTGTCTGTTTACCTTTTTTTCTTCAGGTTCTTACTGATTCTGAAACAGTACGATGGATGAACCATACTGTGGAAAAGATATGGCCCATATTTATGGAACAGATTGCATCGCAGAAGATTCTGCTTCCCATTATACCTTGGTTCTTGAAAAAGTATAAACCATGGACCGCCGTATGAATTCAACTTTCTTATGCTCTGCATATGTCTTTCGTGTACTTATTGATTTATATTAGTTTAAATTGCCTTTTAGTTCGATTTTTTTTGTTTCGTTAAATGGTTGCTTTAATTTTTATTCTATGCCAGACTAGTCATTTTCAGGCAAATTTGTGCTGGTATTATTATTTATAATCATTCTGCCTTTATATAAGTATTAAGGCTGAACTTGAACTTTGAGGAAAAATCACTTTTCTTTCTGGAAAAAACACCCTTAGATTCCTTATGCTCTTATGGTCAATCGTGTTCTTAAGTGCATCATTAGAAGATATCTGAGGTTGATAGGTTATTAAGTTGTTGGTATCTTCCATGGTGATTGATCATTCGCACAAGGCGATGGTTATCTTCTTTGGCATGTTTGCTTTGGAAATATGACTTCTGATAATATCCTCTGGTACAAAATAATGTGTGTTGTTGATTGTGTGTGCTACATGCACAGAAAGAAGCTGTGGTTCGGCATATGTATTTGGGAAGAAATCCACCACTGTTCACAGAAATGAGGGTTCTTCGCCAATCTACTGGTGATGACCACTTGGTATGTATCATTATTCATCCACCATTTGGTATTTATCTTGTATTATAAACCATGTGTGAGTTTCTTTCTTTGTATCTCAAAGGTTTATTTAGTTGCAACAAATGTAGGTATTAGAGTTGGGCATGAATTTTTGCACAGCAGATGATATGAGTGCGATTCTTGCTGTCAAATTAAGGAAAAGGCTTGGATTTGGAATATGGGCAAGGATGCATTTGACAGGGATGCATGTAGAAGGGAAGGTAATTTGCTAAATACATGATTGCAATCTACAATTTCGTTATGAATAACACTTAACCGATGGTTTTAGGTTCCATTTTTTGGGGGAGGGGGGGATTTCATGTTTGCAAAATGAAGGAACACGCAGGAGTCTTCTTAGGAATGGAAATGTAACTGTACGATACCATTGGATGTAAATGATTGAAAATTGAACAACTGCTATGTACAAATAGACCAATCACCTTATATTTATGCATGGATCTTGATAGGATGAATTGAAGCATTTTCCCTCTCTTCTCTTCCTCTTTCAATGCATATAGATATCCTGTTTAGCTTTTTCCCTGTTTTCTGTCTTGGCATTTTCAGGACATTCCATCTGCACCTTTTCTGTATATTTTTCGTTAAATAAATTCTTCTGTTGTTTTGGAGTTCTTCTATCTGTATGATTTCTTGGCAGAGAGCAACCACTGATTGACTAGTGTAAAGTTTAATGCTAGGAGTAATTTATTAGACATGACTTCACTCACTTGCTGATTTACATAGTCCTTGCTTTAATTCTGATGGAATTTTCGTATTCCCTTCACTTGTATAGCTTTGTTCCATGTGTATTGTCCTATGGTTGGAAAGAGTTCTGGAGGTCACTTTACTCCAATTTAATTTTGATGATAACTGCTCATAAATACTTCAATTATTCTTTTAGCTTTTCCATTTTATGTCCACCAATGTTTTATCAAGAATTTATATCGCTTAAACTTTCCATTTCTTAATTCTGTTTAATCTAAGGGCATTTCTGGGGAGGCTATGGTAATAAGTCTTTAGTATATTTCATATTGAGAAGTAAATGGCTATGCTTTAATTTGTTTAGTAAGGTATGATATCTGAAATGTATTACTTTATTGTTCTGATTTGAGCACTTTAGTTTTGAGGATGCTATCTTAAGAATTTTGAATGTGACACCATGTAGCTTACTTGATGTTGAGCATTGTGTTAGATTTTATTTTACAATTTTCCTCTAATAACCATATATTTTTTTGAATCTCCCTATCTGATTAGAAATATTTTCACTTCATTCTACGCCTTCTTTTTTAGGTCTTGATTGGAGTGAAGTTTCTTCGCCAGTGGCCTTTTATTGGTCGTTTGCGGGTATGCTTTGCTGAGCCACCTTACTTCCAAATGACTGTAAAACCCATCTTCACTCATGGACTTGATGTTACTGAACTTCCAGGGATTGCTGGATGGCTGGTAAGTTTGAGTCAAGTTAATTGCAGATTGATTTCTTGAAGTTCCACCCATTCTCTCACTTTTATATACTGTTTGAACATGTTTGTTTGATTAGGACAAGCTTCTATCAGTTGCTTTTGAGCAGACACTAGTTCAGGTATAGTTCCCTAAACTCTGATACTTGGTTAAGTTTACAAGTGATTGTTTGTTTCCCTTACAAATCATGTTTCTTCTCTTGCCTTCCTCCTGATTGGGAGTATAAGCATGTTCTCTTTTATTTATGACTGTCGACAATAGTATACGAAATGCTGATTCAAATATTTGCTTGTTCTCAGCCCAATATGCTAGTTGTTGATATGGAGAAATTTGTTTCACCAGGGTCAGGTATTTTACCAACAGGAATTGTTTTATTAACCATTTAGGGAATCTTATTCCTTCTTGGTTTCAGCTTTTCTTTCTGGTGTCTGTTAAATTTTACATTTGAATCAATGTCAGTTATTTATTTCATTTTTTCTACACAATGAACATTCATGCCATAATTTTGGGTAGATCTGATGCTACTTAGAGAAGTCTTGATGTGGAGCAGGGTAGCAAATTGAAGGAAAGGGGATGGAGAACCCTAGAATCCACTAGGGGTCTTCCTTTAAATCCACCATGACAATTGAAAACCAGATGATATCCACCTCTCAAAGTGACTACTCAAACTGTCAATTTTATTTAATCGTCAAAAACTGCCCCAAATATAATGAATAAATGTGCTTATATAGGCATACCAAAAGTCCTAAAAGTTCTTACTAAACTAGGACCTACGATCATAATTATATAGAAGTCCTGATAATACTATTCCTAATATTAAAAAACCTAAAATATGGAAACTTCCTAAATAAGGATAGAAATTACAGGGTTAATAAAATCATAAATAACTTGACACCGATTCCTCCTTATACCGCATCAAGTCCTTACTTTTATGTTTGCCTTCTGCTGCAATAAGAATACAAGCCTATTGGAAGAAGAATGAGCTCCAAGGTAAGCATTTGTTTTCTATGGATAAGAAACTGTTTTGAGGGTGTTAAAAAATAGACAAATGAGAGAAAAGTAAAAACAAAAGGAGCATTTGTTTTTGGCATCGAGCAGAAATGTGTCAGTAAGCTATTGATAAGACTTATTATTACCTGAACTTTACCTTTTTCCATGCACAGATTGGAAGTGTATTGTTTGATTAGAACTAAAGATGAAATATATTTGGCACAAGTAGTTTTTGTAATTGCTGCCTCTACTTTGCCACACAGTTTTGAAGATAGCAAACATAAGCAAATGATTTTTTGTCAAAACCATAGTGTCATGGCCAGAGTGTTACCATGAAGTATTGTGCAGAGTCAGCTGTTAGAAGATGATTTTCAGTGAAGCTTAGTTTGTATCTTGCTTCATCTTCTGTTTTAATCAATTAAATGATGATAATGCTCAATATTTTACCATCATGAGGCCTCCTACACATTGTTCTAGAAGTTGTATTTCATCTTATTTTGCTACGTGTACCAAATGTGTAACATTCTTACTTTGTATTTATATGTCAGAGGATTGGTTCTCTGTAGATGAGAAGGAACCCGTTGCTCATGCCAAAGTTGAAGTAATTGAAGCATCTGACTTGAAACCATCAGATCCGAACGGTTGGTGTAGTTACTGCTTCCGTCATCTTTTTCACTACATAATGTTATACATGAGTTCAAAATAATTGTTTTTTATTTTCAGGTTTGGCTGATCCATATGTGAAAGGACAACTTGGTGCTTACAGATTCAGGACAAAGACACAAAGGAAAACTCTATTTCCAAGGTGGCAAGAGGAATTCAAGATCCCCATTTGTACCTGGGAATCACCTAATGTTCTATCTATTGATGTTCGTGACAAGGACCATTTGTTTGATGATGCACTTGGGTTTGTCCCTGATTTTTTCACCCTAAAAGTGTTTGGTTATGCATAAGCCAAATTAATGTTATGAATAATAGAGATAATTTTGTTTTTATAGGATTTTTATTTCTTACCTGTTCTTCTGGGTGGGGGTGGCGGTGGGGTTCAAGCAATTTTTTGCATTCTTTGCTTTTCATTCTCTTGGAATGATGTTACGCTTGTATTGCCTTCTTTTCTTTCCAATTTATTGACACCTCTACTTTCTGCAGGGTTTGCACAGTAGACATAAATGAGCTCAAGGATCTTGGTAGGCATGACATGTGGTTGCCACTTCAGAACATTAAAATGGGGAGGCTGCATCTTGCGATAACTGTACAGGAACAGAAAGCTCAGGTATTTTCAATAGAGTTCAATTCAAGATAACATTATTTGTGCATTTTGCACTGATTCTTTTGTATTATAATTATATATTCAGGGAGGTGATTGTCCTCCTGATGGGGATACATTGACCAAGGAGAAAATACAGGACTCCTGCGCAAGTGATACTGTGAACAAAGCTTCCTTTTCATCTGTATCATCCGAGAAGTCTAAAGTTCCAGATAATTTTGAGCCTATCAACATCGAAGGGCAAGAAGAGACTGGAATATGGGTTCATCACCCTGGAAGTGAAGTGTCACAAACATGGGAGCCCAGAAAAGGCAAGACCACAAGTTCTATCAGTGCTAATGTTGCAGAATCCGGACCCCTTAACATTGACTGCAGCAGTGGTGAAGAAAGTGCCGAGGGTGAAAATAAAAGGAACCGATTTAAGCGTGGTTTGCAGAAGATTGGCTCTGTATTCCATAGAAATTCTAAAAATGAGGATAATTTGAGCAGCATAAATGATATATCTCCTTATGATAATATTAAGGCAACAAATCAGAGGGAGATTGGTGTGAAGTTTTTAGTGGAAGACAGCCTTTCAGTACCGAATTCTGGTACTTTGAGTGAAGTTAATTTGGGTTCTGAGAAAAGTAGTCCAGAAAGCCCCCAGGGAGGAAACTCCAAAGGCATAGCGAAGAGTATTTTAAAACATGCTGAAAACTCTGCTCGTAGCATAAAGCATGCACTTTCTCGAAAAGGATCAAGGAGATCGTGTGCTGATCCATCAGTGGTGACAGAAAGAGACATATTCCCAGAGTCTGAATCTTCCGATGATCAATCTCTTTCATCACTGAAACCAACCCCGCAACCAATACCAGTTGTCTCCAGTCCCATACCCTCCTCCACCTCTTGCAATGTTGATTCTGTTAAACCCATGGAGAATATAATCCTGAGTGGTTCAAAGTGAGCCCAATATAGATTCTGGTGGCCATATGAACAAGGTTGATGTTGACGGTAATCAGAGGGAGATTGGTGTGAAGTTTTTAGTGGAAGACAGCCAATCAGTACCGAATTCTGGTATTTTGAGTGAAGTTAATTTGGATTCTGAGAAAAGTAGTCCAGAAAGCCCCCAGGGAGGAAATTCCAAAGGCATGTCGAAGAGTATTTTAAAACATGCTGAAAAGCCTGCCTGCAGCATAAAGCATGCACTTTCTCAAACGGGATCAAGGAGATCGTGTGCTGAGACAGAAGGAGACATATTCCCAGATTCTGAATCTTCTGATGATCAATCTCTTTCATCCCCGCAGCCAATACCAGTCATCTCCAGTCCCATACCCTCCTCCACCTCTTGCAATGCTGATTCTGTTAAACCCATGGAGAATATAATCCTGAGTGGTTCAAGTGAGCCCCCTATAAATCCTGGTGGCCAGATGAAGAAGGTGGTTGTTGAAGGTAATGGACTACAGTCCTCAAGCCCTCAGACCCCTTCAAGATTTGGAAGAAGTAAAGTCTTGCCAGATGTGAAAAAATAATTGAAGGTTTTAAAATTATGTTTGCTCAAACAAGTTCTGAGACTGATATAATATGCTCATGGAGATCTTAGGAATTGTGTTTGTTATCAGCAGTGGCTTTTGTTCATTGTTATGAGCAATGTACATTAGTTTATTTTTCACAAATATGTAAATTAGTTATACAAGCAGTCTGTTTAGTGATTCTTCTGAACCTTTCTTTTTTGCAGAATATAGTTCTTCTCATTTTGAGCTTACCTATGCAGAACGTATAATAGTTAAAAGAGTTAAAAACATTAAAAAAAAAGCATATGATCTTACGATTTTACAATTCCCCTTGTTTTCAACACCAAGTTAAAAAAAATTAAAACTTGGGGTGAGAGGGTGGGAAGGTTACCCAATTATATATCTATAAATGCCATTCCATCATCCATTACTAAGTAATAGTAACATAAGCTGGTCCACTACTTGAAAGGTCCAGAATAATTTCCTTAGTGATCAAGTCAAAGAAGGAAGTTTTTGTAAGCTCTTTTTTTTTTTTTTTGTAAGCTCTTTCATCAATAGTAATCATACAAGTTCCTTCAGTCAATCAATTATTGCTAGGGCTCCCTTCTGTCCTCTCTTCCACTTCATTTCTTTTCCCATCATCGTATTCACACCCTTCGCAAAGTCAAGAAACCATGGCAGGGGACATTGGTAGGAGGATCAATTCTCTCAGCTTTCCTTCAGGTTTTGTTCGACAGAATAGCTTCTCGCGAGTTTGTGGATTTCTTCAGGGGACAAAAGCTCAGCGATGAGCTGCTGATGAGGTTGAAGATAACAATAAGGTCTATCAATAGGTTGCTGGATGACGCGGAGGAGAAGCAGATTACTAATCGAGATGTTCAAATGTGGCTCGACGACCTTAAAGATGCTGTCTATGAAGCTGATGACTTGTTGGATGAGATTGCTTATGAAGGTCTGCGATCGGAGATAGAAGCTTCTCCTCAAACCAACAACATAGCTATGTGGCGAAACTTTCTCTCTTCTCGTAGTCCATTTAACAAGAGGATCATGAGGATGAAAGTGAAGTTGAAGAAGATCCTTGATAGGCTTAAGGATTTAGTAGAACAAAAGTACGTCCTTGGCTTAGGTGAGAACATTGGAGAAAAACAATCATTACATAAAACGCCAACAACTTCTTTGGTTGATGAATCTGGTGTTTTCGGTAGGAACAATGATAAGGAAGCTTTAGTGAAGCTGCTATTATCAGATAATGCATATGGCAGAAACCTTGGTGTGATTCCTATTGTGGGCATGTGTGGAGTCGGGAAAACCACTCTTGGTCAGCTTGTTTACAATGATAGCAGAGTTCAAGAGTGGTTTGATCTCAAAACATGGGTCTGTGTTTCAGAAGAATTTGGTGTTTTCAAGATAACCAAAGATATCCTGAAGGAGTTCGGGTCAAAGAATTGCGATACCAAGACTCAGAATCAGCTTCACCTTGAGCTAAAAGAGAAATTGATGGGGAAAAAACGTATTTGCTTGTCTTAGATGATGTCTGGGATGCAAAGTACGACGATTGGGATATTTTACTCACGCCTTTGAAATTCGGGGCACAAGGAAGTAAGATTATTGTGACAACACAGAGCGAAAAGGTAGCATCAGTCCTCTCCACTGTTCCAACTTACCATCTCAAGGGGTTGACCGATGATGATTGCTGGTTTTTGTTCGAAAAACATGCATTTGATTATGGAGATTCCAGTGCACATCCAGGGCTGGAAGGTATTGGGCAGAGAAATTGTAAGAAAGTGCAAGGGCCTGCCTTTAGCTGTAAAATCACTTGCAGGTCTCTTGAGGTCCGAAAGAGACTTGGAGGAATGGGAGAAGATACTGAGAAGCAATTTGTGGGATCTGCAAAACAACAACATTCTTCCAGCTCTGAGATTGAGTTATCATTATCTCCCTTCACATCTCAAGCGCTGCTTCTCTTATTGTTCAATATTTCCTAAAGATTATGAATTTAGAAAACAGGAGGAGATGGTACATTTATGGATGGCAGAAGGTTTTCTAATCCAACTCAAAAGCAATCAGAAAATGAAAGAAGTGGGCGATGAGTACTTCAGGGATCTTGTGTCGAGGTCATTTTTTCAACAATCAAGCAGTCATCCTTCATGCTTCGTTATGCATGACCTCATGAATGATTTAGCTAAACTTGTATCTGGAGAATTTTGCTATACATTAGGTGATGCCAACGGATTAAAGCTTGCTAAAAAGACGCGACATTTATCATATATTAGAGCAAAGCATGGAAACCTTAAGGAATTTGAGGGAACCTATGAAACAAAATTCTTACGCACTTTCTTGCTAATGGAGCAATCGCAGGAGCTTGATCACAACGAGAACGCGGCAATGCATGATTTACTGCCAACACTCAGGCGTCTTCGAGTACTTTCTCTACCTCAATATTCTTATGTACAAGAGTTACCTGATTCAATTGGCAACTTGAAACACTTGCGATATTTGAATTTATTCCAAGCATCACTGAAAAATTTACCTAGAATTATCCATGCTCTGTACAATTTGCAAACCTTAATCTTGCGGGAGTGCAAAGACCTTGTCGAGTTACCCAATTCAATTGGCAAATTGAAGCACCTGCAGCACTTGGATCTTTTTGGCACATCGATTATTAAGTTACCTAATTGTGTGATTGGCTTGCGCAATTTGGAAACTTTAATCTTGTGTC
This sequence comes from Salix viminalis, assembly GCA_029228465.1. Classification (NCBI taxonomy): domain Eukaryota; kingdom Viridiplantae; phylum Streptophyta; class Magnoliopsida; order Malpighiales; family Salicaceae; genus Salix; species Salix viminalis. The sequence continues at coordinate 23,268,592 of CM055441.1, read as the reverse complement.
AATGCAAGGACCTCACTGTGCTGCCAACCAACATGGGAAGCTTGATTAACTTGCACCACCTTGATATCAGAGAAACAAATCTGAAGGAGATGCCATTACAGATGGGAAACTTGAAAAATCTTAGAATTCTAACTAGATTCATCAACACAGGCTCAAGGATTAAAGAGCTGGGCGAGCTTCAACATCTTCGAGGAACACTAGAAATTTGGAATCTTCAAAATGTTGTTGATGCTCTAGATGCTTTAACAGCCAATTTGAAGGGTAAGAAGCACCTTGAAGATTTGCAGTTAAGATGGCACGGTGATACTGATGATGCATTTCATGAAAGAGATGTGCTCGAGCAATTACAACCCCATACAAATGTGGAATACATTTCCATTATTGGTTATGGGGGTCCAACATTTCCAGAGTGGGTGGGGGACTCTTCTTTTTCTAATGTTGTGTCATTGACACTTAGTGAATGCAAGCGTTGCTCAAGCTTACCACCACTTGGGCAGTTACCCTCTCTAAAATATCTTCTTGTCCAAGCTTTGTGTGGAGTAGTTGTGATTGGTACTGAGTTTTATGGAAGTTGCATGAATCCATTTCGAAACCTGGAAGAGTTTAGGTTTGAAAGAATGCCTCATTTGCAGGAATGGATTTGTAGTGAAGGTGGGGCTTTCCCTGTTCTCCGAGAGCTTTACATAAAACAATGTCCTAACATGTCAAAGGCCTTGCCTAGTCATCTTCCTTCTTTAACAACCCTTGAGATTGAAGGATGTCAACAGCTTGCGGCTGCACTTCCAACGACACCGTCTATTTGCAGATTGAAGTTGGATGACGACTCTCGTGATGTGCTTGTAACTAAATTGCCTTCTGGACTGCACGGACTCAGAGTTGATGGATTCAACCCCATAAGCTCCCTACTCGAGGGAACAGAGCGAATGGGTGTACCTTCCACAAATTTAGAAGACATTGAAATCAGAAACTGTGGCTCACTTGTGTCTTTCCCATTGCAAATGTTCTCCAAGTTGAAGAGTTTCCAGATAAGTGAATGTCCGAATCTTGAATCCCTTGATGCATATGAGAGAAGTCCTGAGAATTTCACTCGCAGTTGTTTGAAAATTTCTGTTTGTCCTGATTTGACACTGCTTCGCTTATGGAATTGCTCAAATGTGAGGTCTCTGCCCAGATGTATGCACTCCCTCCTCCCTTCGCTTGAGATTTTGCAACTTGTTAACTGTCCAGAGCTTGTGTCATTCCCAGAAGGGGGCTTACCTACCAAACTACAGTCTCTTCAGATCAGGAATTGCAGAAAGCTCATTGCTGGCCGTATGGAATGGAATTTGCAAGCTCTCCAATGTCTTTCACATTTTAGTTTTGGTGAGTATGAAGATATAGAATCCTTTCCTGAGAAGACACTGCTGCCCACCACTCTTATCACTCTTGGTATCTGGGATCTTCAGAATCTGAAATCTCTAGACTATGAAGGCCTTCAACACCTCACCTCTCTTACACAAATGAGAATCTCCCACTGTCCCGATCTCCAATCTATGCCAGAAGAGGGGCTGCCATCTTCTCTTTCTTCTTTAATTATCTCTCAATGCCCTTTACTGGAACGAAGGTGTCATAACAAAGGAGAAGATTGGTCCAAGATATCTCACATCCCAGACATAGATATCAACTGGGATAGCTGAAGAGGCACTAATAATCAGCACTTTTCATCTAAGGTGTATTCATCATCTGGTCTTTCAGTGGTGGGAGACAGTATGATACCTCATTTTCATCTTGTTTTCCTCCAACCAAAAGATTGAGTGCAGTTGGTGATCTTGTTCATCTGGTTGTTTCCCTGTTGGTTATATCTGTTATTCTCCAACATAAAATCTTCACAGTGACAATTCTTGAACTGTGTAAGGTCTGTATTTGCTAGAGGCAACTCCATAACAAGAAATTGTGCTGCATAAACCTCAAGTATCATCATCGCATTAAAATACCGGTACATAAACAGATATAAACTCTCATTTGTTTGACTTCTTTCTTGCAAATGTACAGATAAAATTAAGAGACCAAACAGCTAAATAAGACACCAGACTCCTATATCTAATATTTCAATCCATTAGCAAATTTAAGCAAACAAAAAGAGCCACAATCTCCACATAAAGCCTTGCACAGTAATGAGGAAACTCAATTGTTCAGCTTCTATCTGCAAGTTAAATCAACAGGAGAATGAAGAAATATACTAATATCATATACCACATTCAAGAGTTGCAAACTCGTCGACTGCAGGAAATTATGTTACTTGATGCTCCCATGTAGCTGATCAGGCGCAGGAATCACATTCTACAGAAAGCAAATCCTTTGATCCGCATTCATGTCTGTGTTAGAAGAGTTTCTGATCAAAGGCCGTCAACCAGAAACTTGCATTAGCTGCTTCCATAATAGTCACAATAAGATGTATAAAGATTGTCTTCACAGCCAACTCCCCTCCATTTCCATTGCTAGTTAATAGACAATCAGACAGAGCATGGCTCATCTTCTTCCATCTTATAGATTAAATGTGCAACGCTTGCCATCAAAGTCACTGCCCCTCCCGTAACAACCAATGTGAGAGTCAAATATTCTCACAATTAACAATTTTACTTACTGAAACATGGTTGAAACTATAACTGACGGAAACCACACTTTGAACCATCTCCACCCACATTCCCATCTTGGGAACAAAACCTTGCCTTGCCATTTGCTTCAAAACCCAATCCAAATCCCTCAGTAATCTTTCCTTGCAAATTCCATGAATCAACTTCTTGTAGGACACAAAACTAGGATCAACTCCCTCCCCAATCATCCTAACCATAAATTCTTTTCCCTCAACGTACTTCTCTGCATCAAGCAGACCATATAATATCTCTTGATAAGACCCTGCATTTGGTTCACACCCTTTAAACTTCATTCTCTCCAACAACTCCAGCCCCTCCACAACTTTGCCCTGCTTTCGTAGCCCAGAAATCAAGATATTAAAAGTGATCGTATCCGCATCAATACCCTCCTTTTGCCATCCTCTCCAGCAAACCAAATGCCGCCTCCACCTTCCCTGTCTCGCACAACCCATGCATTAGAGTCGAAAACGTTCTCACATTGGGCTCACACCTTTGTTTAGGAAATTCATCAAGCACATTGAATGCAGCCTCCAAATCCCCATTCTCACATAACCCTTTAATAAGAATATTAAGAGAACAAACATCAATCTCTATACCCAACATAGGAGCTTGCAAATACACCTCATGAACTACTTCAAAAACTTTTGCAGACACAAGCAAGTTCAATACAAGATTGAAACTTTTCACATTAGGCCAACAGTTATACCCTTTTGGCATATCAAAAAGGGTCTCCATTGCTTTCTTGATTCGACCCGCTAATTGGCCATAAATCTTGATCACATTGTGAAAGAAATCGTTTGATAAACGACATGACTTGTCAAGTTTGATTTTTCGCATTATATCTTCAATCGCATCGAAGTTTTTGGCTTGTGCAAGCTTGTTTATGACCTGAGTGTAAAGGGCTTCATTGGGTTTATAGTCTTTCCTCTTTGAGTATTGGTTCCATACTGAGATTATTGAGTTTGGGTCTCTCAGATTCTCAAAGATCTTAATGACCTCATTTGGAGATAACCAGTCCTTGTGGGTCAATTTGTATGTGGAATCAGAATTTTGTGATGATATTGAAGAAGAAAAAGAAGGAAATGCTGCAGAGAGTGAACAAGGAAGGATTTTAGGAATTGGGTTTGGAATGGTGGCTCTTGAATGAGCTAAAACATAGTTAAAGACTGACTTTTTAGAGGGAAACGGACGTGAAATCATGCCTGTAACCTCTTCTTCCTTTCCTCGACCAACCAGCCCAGGTTCAGTTAATGGAATTTGAAGATGAGAGGGAGTGATCTTTGTTGAGGTTGATAATCCTCAATAGTATAGTTTTTGTTTTCTAGCAATTAATGGTCTCTTTTTTTTCTCTCAGTCATTGTTCTGCTATTAGGAGTTAAGAAGGAGAGAAAGCAACAACAACGGGAACTGAAAGGGCTTGAATCTATGAGCATCGATGAAAACTATCAATGATGGAATGTGAGCCACACTTACCACCTCTAATTAAGAGATTGATTTTTCAAAATGTTTTTTATTTAAAAAATATATATTAAAATAATATATATTTTTATATAAATTATTTCTGATATTTACATATAAAAATAATTTAAAAAATTAAAATTCTTTAATTTTAAAATAAAAATAATATAATGATTTATCAAATTAATATCTCTAGTATAATCTATTATAATGACCTATAAAATTAGTATCTCTTTTTAAATATTTAAAGTCGGTTAGACAATTTCCATGTATTGTTGAAATTTTGTTTAAAATTTATGAGCATATGTGAGTCTTAAAATTAAAAAAGAGATCCGCTAACTTTTATAGTTTTTGTCATTTAATCTTTTTACATGAACTTTTTAATATTAATATAATTTATATAAATTATTGACGAATGAAAAATTAATTTTAAAAAATATTTGATTGATATATTTTAAAGAAATCCAAAACTCTATAAAAACTTTTATCCTAAATAAAACAAAAACAAGCTTTTCTAATCGTTTAGTTAGGGAGAATATAAAAAGAAAAAGGTTAGAATTAGAACCAAAGCTTTTACAAAAGAGTTATGATGTAATATAAAAAGAAATATATATATTTCACGGGTTATTACAAAAGTATTGGTCGGTTGTTTAAAATATTTTTCTTTTTTATTAACCTTTGTAAGAATTTAAATACCCTGTAGTGCTATAAACTCAGTCTAGAGATTAAGAGTTGTATTATATTGTATATAGAATATGTGGATGTCTAGTAATAGATCTGACCTCGAATAATAAATTACATCATTAATTCGTGTAATTTGACCCTATTAAATCAATTGCTCTATTAATAATGAAGGACTGATAACTCATATTCTCTTCATATAATAAAATAATTATTTAATTTATCCTTATATTGTTAATTAAATCAATTGAATATAAAGTTTATGTTTTTATGACATATATAGGCAAGACCAAATATTAAACACAACTTGAATTGTTAAAAATTATACGGGCCTCCTCGCCAATCTATACCCTTCAAATTTACAGCTATTTGAGATTTCAAGAGAAAAAAAAAGAACAGAAAAGAGGGAAATCACAACTTAATTTTACATCATTATATCGTATGATTCCTGCCACAACGAGCTATAGCCATGCTCATCCATGGCGGCTTCATGACCAAACTGAAAATAGTTACTGAAACCAAACTCAGTGACATAGTTTTCTGAAGGTTCCATGCACCAAATAAAATTCATTTCATGATCGCTAGGCGAGGAAGGCACCACCTCCATATCAACCAGTTCGAGGTCAAGACCAAGTGACTCCATCTCCGCCATGTTGAACAGCTCAGTAGTATCCTCTCCATCACAAGGCATCTCAGCTGGATCCCTGCCTGTATCACAGCCGTCCGATATTACACTGGGGTTAATCTCAGCTTCAAGAGATTGGATCACGCTCCTTAATCTCTCTTCGTTGCTCTCATGTTCTCCCTGTGATTCTTCTAGCAAACACATGAGAAGGGCACCATGATCATCAAACCCTTCAATTCCTTTGAATTCATCATCACCAGCTGTCGATGCTTATATTTTCAGGCAGGAAAGACGCCATTGTTGTGCTGGAGAAGCTAGGGAAACGAAGAGAGGATTGGATGGATTAATCTCAGTGACTCGCTCAATCTGAAGAGTACTGTATTTAAATAGGGAATGCACAGAGGGCATCCCTCATGGCCAGCTTCTTAATTTGTCGGTCCACCAATCATGTCTTTGCATAATGGAACTTATAAAGTAAGTGTGCCAATTAAGTAAAAAAGATAAAGAAAACCAAAACTAGGGTTCCATGCATCCATTGCTGTAATGTTGCTTTAAGTCACAACATCATGTTTTCAGAATGTTATATTTTTATATTCAGCTTGTTTCTTGAATCGACCGTGTTCAATGTTTCTTCTGATCACAAAAGCCGACATGAGAATATAAACTTTTCTTCTTCAGGTGAAATGGGATTTCGAATTCCAATTTCGAAATATATTCACTCATCACACAAGCTAGAGCCAGATAGAATTTGAATAGCATTTTTCTTTTTTGGCGTGCATCATTTTATTGAACAATTGTGTTAGAGATTAATATAAATCATATTATGGGCTTTTGCCTAAAAAATTAATCTTTTAGATGAGATGATGTTTTAACATGATATTAGAGCCTTATTGACCCAGTGGTCACGAGATCGAATCTCACCATCCTCATTCTATTTGATAAAAAAACAAGCATAAGATAGTATGGATATGTGCAAGTTTCAAACTTAATGGGCTTTCATTTAAATAGATATGTTAGAGAATAATATAAATCATATTATGGAACTTCACCTAACAATTTAAGATTTTAGATAAAATGGTTTCTTAACCAACTGAACTCCAATATACTGCTAATTATTTTTCCTGATGCTTAATTGCACCTTCTATGGCTAATTGAGCTTCCGAATAAGCATCACCATTGAAGCAATACTAAACAATAACCACTATATTTTCCTGGCCAATAACCCACAATAATTGTGTTACTTATCATAATCTTGTAAGTGGGGCTTGAATATATGCTACAGGCACAACATCTGTCACATGTTGATGTGGGGTGTTTGCGAGAAAAACCCTCTAGCTATGAGCTTGTCATACAAGTGTCTCCCCATCTAATCTTAAATAATAGAAGCCTGTTGCCCATCTTTCTGGCCACCCAACCGACACATCGTGCCACCACCAAATGTTGAGTGGAGCTTAGATCTCACATAATTGAAAAATCTCTTAATGAAATGGTGAATGAACTACACGTCACACCCATGTGTTAGTGTCCACCAAATGATTCGATCCCAATCCCATTTGACCTGCCATCTTTGAGACTTGGAACGTAAATCTCGCAGGATTATATTGGCAATTAGCCCCCCATTATCTTGACTTGTCAAATTTTAAAGTAAAGCATCAATGGCGCCCCTCCTTTTCCTTAGAATAATTGAGATTGTCGAGATTACGAGACAGTGCACGTTGCACAATATACAAGAGAGTACTGCTCTCTGTAATCCCACTGTTCTTCTGAATAAACTATAGCTTTAAGGTGTTAATTACAGTTGTTAATCAGAACCATAAACTTTCTTGCACATCAATGAGAATATGTTGTATCGTTAAACTTCGTATTAGTATGTTTTGGTGAGAAGATTAATCATCAGTTTTCAATATACTGGAGCATGAAGCTGAGTATGTAGTTGCATCATTTTAAAGAAGATTTTGTGCTGGTGGATGAAGAAAAGGAAATCCTGATTGCTTATTTATGGATAACATGTGTGTATGATCAGGTGATATTTTCAAACCAGTGTAAGGAAACTATTTTGGCAATAAAATAAAAATATTTTGCAATTCAAGACATTTCTTACAAATTGCATGATCATCTTTTTTCTTCTAACCTTGATTTTTTTTTTTTTTTGTGAGGAAATCTCATTTCTTGAAAAGTGCTTTTGTAAGTCTAGATGAGCGAGAAGAACCTTGGTTGTCCCAGACTCTTATAAATAGTGCATGTCCTAACTCAAACTCTAGATCTAATGTACAGATCATAAATTTTCTGTCATTACATCACGTCTCATGGCAACCTTGAAACTTGGTTGATAATAAAATCTAGTGTCGAAGACTAAATAAAATTATTTTTCAGGTTTTAGTGGTAGTTTAAGTTTATGAAATTAATTATTTCTTGAGTTTTATTTATTTATTAAACGATTAGGAGTTTTTGAATTTAATACACTTTTTTTGTGAAATGAGATGCTATTTTATTTTTCTAATACACTTTCTCAAATTCAGACCACATAATAATAATTATTTTGGATTACTCGTTTTAATTAGGTAACCTTTAAAGGTGCACGATTTTGCAAACCTCCTTCCTCAACTCTCTCATTGATACCGGTATTTATTTTTACATAAATTTATTTATCAAGGACAATATAAATAACTTGGTAATGAAATATTGATCGTAATTATGAACAAAAGGGAGTAATCTAGAATATTATAAACTTTATTTTTGAGAATACTTGTACATTTTGCAACTCAAATTATAAATTGCATTTTGGCTAGCTCGTAATAATAATCAATTGGAATTACGACACTCATCTATACATTGTTTCATCCCATGGTTCTTGCCACAAACCAATGCTGCCATTATCAAAATCAACTCCAGAATAAACCTGGGAACAATTTCTTACACCTCCAAACTCGGCCATGAGATCTATCTGGTATCCAATAGGATGATACCAAACTGAAATGTCATCATCACCATGATCACATGATGAAGAATCCATTTCTATATCAGCATCCCAACTAATCAAGTCAGCTCCCCAGCAATCATGGCCTTCCACTTGTCCAGCATCGCATGATTGATCACAAGTGCTGGGATCCATCATTGATGCATCGCCGCCAACCATTCTACCGGGATCAATCTCTGCTTCAAGAGATTGGATTAGAGTTGATAGTCTTTCATTATCATACTCTTCACCTGGTGTTTCTTCCATCAAGGACATTAGAAAGCCAGCGCTGCTGCTCATCTCTGAAACCTCACTCCCTCCAGAACCATCAATGTCGCCATTGATCATTTCCCAGTTCTCAGACACAGAAGACGAAGCCATTTTTCTTTTTCAGGACGACGATTTCATGAAATGGGAAGCAGAGAATTAGAAGAGCCTGAGGTAGGAGAAAGAACAAGATAGCAGGGCTTTTATAGGCAAGAAACAGCACCAAGAGTAGTGTAATTTTTCATGTTGACCCACCATGCATGTGCACCAAATATCTTTAAAATAGTGGGGAAAACATAATGGTGTAGCATCAACCAGACATAGAAAGAGTATTATTCAATTGACATGATGTGGGGCAATAGCAGGATACAGCAAGAAAGATTTGCTTGAGATTTGTGGGATGCTTGTAGTGTCAATCACACAAAGCACTAAAATGAATAGATCACTTCGTTGCAAATGAAAGTTGTCAAAAGAACAAGAGGGAGATAGAATAGGTCGACAAATGTTGTTTTATTAATTTATAGTTGGATGAACGTTCATACCAAATATAAGTAATCATAACTATAATTATTCACTTTATAAATCAATAAAATCAATCATTAATTAGTGAAGATAAATGAGGTCGAATGTCAACCAACCAATGAGATTAGGTTTCAATAATTGATTCATCAACTCTCTATGTGTTTAGAAATTTAACTAGTAAAACTTATTGTATAATATAAACATATACAACTATCATAAACATATATACAAATAACAAGCGTGAGTTGTACTAGGATTTTGACTGTAAAGTCCTTGTTTGCTACAAACATTTTGTATAGATTATGATTTTATTTGTATGTGGAATTCTTTGCTGTGTAACATTATAAATAGATCATCTAGTAGTTTAAAACAATAGCCAACCCTATACTTATAATTTATTCATATTTTTCTTTTATTTAATTTATCAAAAACATTTATCATAATTTACAACTTTCATTATGAGATTATTATTACATAAAAAAAAAATGTTTTTTAATGTTCTTGGTCAAAGCTCTATTAAGATTGAACATTAAATAAAGTTATATATATTATGTTATTTCCTATATGAAAGAAGTTTTCATAAGATAAAACATGACAAATATCTAAAACTAATATGTAGGTACTTATCAATTGTCATATACATTGATCTAACTCATTTGCGAATTTCATTTTGAGAGATCATATATATATATATATATATATGTATATACACACACACATACACATACATACACACACACACACACACACATATATTTGTAGAAAAACTCATATGATAGTTATGCAAGTAATTGTTAAATTTGATATCACTATATTCTCTTATATATGGAAATTTATGCTTTGATTTTGACCATATATTGCCTTAATCAAATGTTATAAATGGTTGGATATTGGGAATAAAAAGATTATATAAAGATACTTAAGTGATTGAGATAGAATTCATTATCATAATTGAATCAAGGAAAACACCTCACATCTTCTCAAATAATATTGATTGTGGAATTATTTGGCAATGTAGAATATGATTTATAAATATTTTCAAATCTAATTCAAACAATCAATAATTATGTTGTTGAGAACAACATTATTTGATAGAGGAGACACATTTCATACTACAATGTTTAAATTAGAATATTATTGATAAAAGAATAATGATTACATTGAGAAAATAATCATTAGAAGGTTAAGTGGGGTCATATATGATTTTTTTTAATATTTAAGAGATTATAACATATTTCTAGATGATACACTTGATCTTCAAAAACAAATAATTAGATTATTAAATTCATAAATAACTAATTTATTTAATCCTGTTTTTATAAATAATTATGGGAGAATCAAAGGTTAAAAATGTTAAGGTGGTCGCTTAGTTTTGGTTCCATGATTTTAGAATCCAAACAGAATGCCAAAATCCAATGAAAAATGATTTCCAAGACAGTATTGAGGATCGACAACTTTGATTCTTTGTCACTGAAGTAAATGGCTGATTGAATAAAGCGATAAGAACATGTTTAGGAATGAAAGTTAAGAAATCGAAATATATTTTCATCAATCATGCCGATTTCCAAAGACCCAGTGACTTGGATCTCGACCGGAAACCTGGTCGAGCAGTAACATTGTTGCGCAATCAGTAATCAAGAACAGGCACCATGGGACCTCTTCAATCAAATAGATAGATTTTCTTAGTACAAAGCAGATCCACTTGTCTAATGAAATGGAGATTTCCAGGTCAGTAGAACAGGGCTGATGGGCTGGCTGTGTACAACATTATTTATTATTATAGAGCTAACGAGACAACCTAATAAACACCGAAACATTTGTCAATATGATTTAATTGGTCGAACAAGATGTGAGAAGATTGAAATTGATTTTTTTTTATTCTAGCATTTCATCAATTTAATAAAACCTAAAAGGTTGTAAAATCTATATAAGTACAAAAAAAAACTTGTATATCTATGTAATTAGTGAGAGAAAACTAAAAATATTGACGTCTGAGTATTTTTGAACTTATAAAATCAAAGTTTTGAGGTCTAATTAAATGATTTAATTAAATATATTTGCAGTCAATAACTATTTTATGAAAAGTCACTGAACTATATGAAATTCAATTGGATGAAATCATGAGTGAAATTGAAAGTTTGAAGGGTCAATTAAGAATTAAATGCATAAATTTGATATTAATGACCAAAGTGAAAAAAGAACGTGTAAATTTAGGGTTGTTTTTTAAATTTATCAAGGGCGAAAACTGCATAAAATTAAGATTTTCAAGTCAATTAAGAATATAATTTAACAAATTAAAACCAGAAAAATGACATTGTACTTTGGTTAAAATCCCCAAAATGACGCCATTTTGGAGAAGGAAAAAAAATAAGGGATGAGATGACATATCATCTAGAATATTAAGAGGAGCTAGACAACACATTGTTTGGTTCATTGTCTTCTTCCTTTTCATCCGACAAAAAATTGCTTAGGTGACTACTTTTCAGAGATTTCATTTAATATTTTATTTTTTCATCAAATTTGATCAAACTTGAACTGAAATGATGGTCTAACATTCACCTACAGCATGGTATGGTCCATTACATCTCTGACCTGAAATGCTTTTATTGGAGATTACATGTCTTCTCTTTACACAAGTACTTTTTACTCAAATTCTCACAAATTATTAATTTTTTTAGTAATCTTAATACTAGATTTTATAATTATACAAAACTTTTTTTCACTATATAGGGGAGCCCGAAAAAAATTATCGTGACAAACAGTCATAACAATTTAGTACCTTACCAAAGTTATTAAAAAGCGAAAGAACATATTCACAAACATCATGTCTTCAAATTTGATTATCAACATTATTTTTTAACAAACACGGAAAACCCCTCGATACAAAAACAAAAATACAAGATAAGGTGAGGTGTTCTAACTCTCTTTCTTCTTTTTTTTGTCTTTTTTCCTTCTCTTTAATTTTGACATGATGCTTAAATCCTATTATAAATTTGTATTTGTATTTTATTATTATGTATCTGATAGAATAATACTTATACTAATATTAAATTGTTCATGAAATTCAATTCTAGTCGTTTTTATGCTTAATATTTTTAAATATATTTTTAAATGATTTTATCATATTTATAATATTTTTAGAATTTAATAACATAAAATATGAACATACTATTTTAATATATATATTTCTTAAAAAATTAATAATCATCAAATATTTGATTTATAAACTATATTTTCGAGTTTAATAACTAAAATATATAATTTTGTGAGACCTATAATACATAGATAAATAGATAGATAGATAGATACATCGATATTGATGTTGCATGTTTATACAAACTAATTACAATAAAAGATCTTGAATGTTGGAATATGTCCAAGTTCAACTCCGACATTTAACACGTATTTTTCTATGTTTGCATGTAATTTTTAAAAAAGAATATTAAACTAAAACTAAAACGCCTCAAGCAATTATTCTTCACTTACTCACAATGAGCTTCTTGATTAAGGTTGAGTCTAGGATTTAACACATATTGAGTTATAGAGATTAACTCATGTTTAGATAAGTTTTCTTATTTTTTCTCTTCTTTTTTTTTAGTTTCATTGTTTGTTTGTGATTTGGGGCATAGTTCAAGTTGGGTTTTAACAAAAATTGATGGAGAATTAACCTTGATAACCTTATCATAAATTTGAGTTGACCCATGATCTGGTCAACCTAAAAAAAATCTGGACAAAACCACTCATAATCCATTGATTTTTTAATTTAATGTTTTCAAAATCTTTTCATTTATACTTTTTATAAAATAACAAGTTTTGATTGACCTAACTTAACCCATCTAATTTATGACTTAGAGACTTGTTTAGGGCTGATCTTTAGGTAAAGTTTACAAACTATGAAATTGTTCACAAATTTTGAAAATAACTTGAATTATCTTGAATCTTATCGTTCCTGTTGAATTTTCTCTTTGGTTAGTTTTTAGAATATTTTATTTATTTCATCTTTTAATATTGAATTGATTAATAATTAAACTTCTTAAAATCTTGCTTAATCTTTTATGAAGTGAAATAATGGATTCAATATGAGTGAGGAATAGAGAATGACAGTCCAGTACATGAGTGAGGAAGAGGTTGTTTTATCTATTGTTCATGGGTTAAATTAGTTATTATATGAGGGTAAGATGAACATTTCACCAAATTAAAGATTTTTCATTGAATCGAAGATAAAGTGTAATTATTTATTTGAACTATGGTAGCAAAGTGTAACTAACACTAAATCATAGGATGTTAAATGTAATTTTTCTAGTTTTACTTGGGTCTTTTTATTTTATTTTTTTAATTTTATCATTTTAATATTACATTTCTGAGCTTTTACGCATCATAAGTTTTGTCAATTTTATTTTTATGAGATTATTTCAATCTCATATCCTAGGTCATCTAGGTCATCGGTTGGTTGAGGTAATTCGAGTTGACTCAAGTTTCAACTCATTCAAATTGGAGGACAAAATCAATACAAATAAGAAGATAATAGAGTGTTTCATCTTAATATTTGTAGGAGAAGCAAAATGTAACTCAATCTTTTCCACATTAGTACCAAAACAATATACCAAAGGCATCAACAATGAAGGCTATACAATTTAAAATGATATTTAGTTTGAAAAACAAAAATGAAAAGCACAGGGCTCCAGGCATGATATTCAAAAGCTTACAGAAGAAGTCAACTTGTAAGGAACATGCTCACCATAAATGCCTCTAATCCTTCTATGCATCCATCACAAAACCATAACTGCAGAAGACAACAGCATTTTGCCTTGCAATAGCAGTACAGGCAGGAATGGTAGAAAGAAGATGATGAAGATAATTTAGACAACAGGTGGGGAAATTATCATGTTAAACTACTGATGGAGAGACAGGCCTTGATATCTTCAGATTATTTTAAATGGAAATGAATCCGAGAACTAGATATAATAAGATTCCCCACACACATTTATCAAGTATAAAGAGAGGAAAATTCTTTTGAGTAATCGGTGAGACTAAACGTTGTTGTTCTTGCATTCTGGACATGTATATCTCCATAAAAAATGAGAAGACACGATTAAAAAATGAGAGCAACAAATAAAAGGATGCCTTTATCACATGGATAGTGAATCCACTCTTTTATAATTTATTTACATATTTGTACTTGCATATCAGTCAGGAACAGGGAAGGCTTTCTTGAGATTCAGCTGAATGAAAGAATCAGCAAACCTCAAGAAATTCATCCCTCATACTTTGGGATTGTGAAATGACCAGGCAAGAAGGTGATCAGGGGAGAAAATTTCTGCTTTCACCTCTCCATCAACATTCAAATTATTTGGTGGCTGAAGTACCCAACAGTTCCTTGTGTACAAGAAAGCAGAAAGAAACATTTTACACAAGAATTATTCACCATAAGCTCAAGCACACTGCCAGAAACATTTAACAGACATGGTGGATGTACTAGTAAATCCTTAATCCACATGTTAAGATATCTAGCCATCCCTCCAAACCAAAAATTGAAGGGATTAGAAGAGCAATGGATGGCCTCTCACTCAGTTAAAGAAACTGTAGATGAAAGTAAAGTAACAGTTATCATAAATACTTCGATATATTTCCTGTAAATAAGCCATTCTTAATTTCCTTTTTTTCTGGTCATAATCCGCTATTTTTAATCTATGGGCCTGATAAATTTAGCAAATCAAGCTTATACGACCTCATATTACAATCTAGTATGCAGTAATTAATACTAGTAACTCCAACAATCTCACATGCTCACCGTTTCAAAGCTCAAGGCAGTTCCCCCCAATCGTCCCACTTTCCTAAGCAAAACCCTCGGTTATCAAAGGATAACATTGACTCTTTTTAATCACTGAAATCCAACGATATGATACTAAACCATATCAAATTCTTTTGTAACTTTTCAAGAACAATAAGAACATTATCCAACATACTTGGACGGCATGCAAGTTGAAGGTTTTAACAGATCCAGCAAATAGCAGCTGCTTAACAACCTGACATTTTACATATAGGAAGCCAGCAATCTGCTACAGCTAGCCTTCCTTAACAAACAGATCCAAAAATTGCTCTGATTTTAAAAAAAAAACAACACAAGCAATTAGTCTCGTAAACTTGAAACTCAAAGATCATATATGGAGAAGGAATCAGTTGACAGATAAATTGGTTTAGTCATGTAGACATCTCATAGAAGCTCAGCACAGCACCAACATATGCTGCACCAGGAGAACATCTAGATATGACAAGCTATCATAAGTACCTGCTTTATTCATCAGTTTCCCAATCTGCCCATTTCTTTATATTTCAATTAAAGAAAAACCCAGAAAAAAATAAGTCAACTTCGACCACAAAATCAAGTTTTTCCATCATTTACAAAGAAAAAAAGAGGACACTCAGATGAGTAAGGCAAACATCAAATGCTGATATAGCAAAGAAACCACCGCCTGCAGCAACAAGCTGGGCAGTTAGCAATTTGGCACAGATTAAGATCAGCCATATTAATTGTTTCCTCATGGTCCGTATTTAAACTTTTGATCTAATACGAAAAAAAAAATGTTCATAAAGTAACGAGCTTTGAAATAGAGAAACCATGTTTTTGAGAAAAATAAATTGTGGGTCAGTGCAATTCCATATCAAACCCATTGATTCTATGACTGACATAAAATTCTAAAGCTAATGCATTGAGTAATCCTATTTTAATAGGGATAGTATGCAAGCAAACAAACACTTATAAATCATCATATTTGTTTATAGTAAGTAAAAATAATTGGGAGTTTTTAGACAAGTGAAATCCGTAAAAATCTCAAATACCAGTGACAATAGAGAGATGTTACTAAAGAAAAAAAATCGGGAGGAGGAGGAGGCAGGCGGTGGAATTAGGGTTTTTTATTTGAATTAGATTGAACGTTCTGAAAACGACGATGTGGCCTGAGGTTGTGCACCTATTTATATGTCGTTTAGTTATGCCTGTTATTACTTATTTGGCCCTACAAAGATGGGTAATCCCCCAATTTAACCAGATTGATAGCCTCCGTACAATCTTGAATCTACTTTCGAAAGACATATACTTTAGAATATACTTTTTATATTTAAAAATAAGAAATATAAAAAACATTAAATAAAAAAAAACTTTAAATGAACAAATACAAAAATAAGATTTTCATGAAAAACAAATGAGAGAGAAGATTTGGGTGTTTTTTTATGTGAATTTATTATATTATTAATTTTATTACCCTTATTTGTTTACTTTTATTTTTAATTTCTAAAGAATTATCGATAGTGCATAAATTTTAATTTTATCTCTATTTTTCAGACAAAATATTTTCTTGAATTTCCCTCTAGCAATGACGCGACAAAGAAAAAAGTTTTAATGATATTTTCTTCTTCATTTATTTTCATAAACGTTTTTTTAAAATTCCAAGTAATATCCTATAATTATTAATTACGATATTATTTTTATGAATCATTTTTCACCCAATGATTCTGATTAAACAAACATAAATCAACTGCACCCTATACAAGCCCTACCCATGTACTCTTCAATTAGGATATGTTTGTTTTCGAAGGTCAAATTGTTTTATTTTAAATGAGAATATATTATAGTGGTAATTTTTAATATTATTTAATGCACTAATAATAAGATTGAGAAAAATATGAGCTAAATATATTTTTAATTAAAAAATAATTTTTAAAATAAATAGATTGTAATTTAAGAGAATCACGAGTTTCTCGGACAAATATATAATATGACTGAGGTTATTATTTAAAATATTTTTAGATTAAAAATATATTAAAATAATAATTATTTTTATTTTTATAGCAATGGTAAACAGTACCCAAGAATACAAGGCGGTTTCAGTGGCCAATCCCAATCCCCCTCATTTGTGGTTGCCATTTGCTTTCTTGCATGAAGATGATAATGTGACACGTGTTTTCATAATAGCCACCGCTATCGATCAGATTTGTAAATCAACGACTCTGATCTCTACAGTCTACACTGGCAGTAAATGCTAGATACTTAAGACGACGTCGTTAATTATTTTTCCAAAAAATCCTATAAAATATCTACCCCATTTCTTCCTCCTCAAACATCGAGCTTCCCTGTTGAGGCTGAGCGCTGAATTCTCAGTATTCCTTCCGCCACTACAAGTATCTGGTTTAAGCATGTTGAAGCTATCATTTCTCCTGACCCTTCTCTCAAGCGCAAGCTCTGGTCTCTGGCATAATGAGGCTGAGAAGAGCAGTGTTGGGATATACCCACCTTCTTGCTCCCGCATAGAATGCCCAGTGTTTGATGTTATTCAACTCGGCAATGGCTACGAAATTCGCCGCTATAACTCTTCTGTTTGGATGTCCACCTCTTCTATCCAAGATATCTCCCTTGTTGAGGCCACCAGAACTGGATTCTTAAGGTTACTTGCAAACCCTCTCTCTCCCTCTCTCTGTCATGGAGTATTGTCTAAATGATACATCCAAAACATTGGTTTTTTCATTAGAGACTTCTTTTATTTTTCAACCTAGCCATTGTATTAAATACAAGTCAAGAAATTATTGATTATCTATGTATTGAGAAATTTGAGATTCCAATGTCACGTGGAGCACATCATTTATTAGAATTGATAAGAATTCTTTATTGTTAGAATTGGTACAAAATAACATTTTTGAGTGTATAGATGAAACTACTTTATAGTAATAGCTATTCCAGTGATAAAAAGCTTGGAATTATTGAGTTTGTTTCTATGGGGTCTCATATTTCGAGTTTTGTAGTGCTAATACGAGATTATTAGAAGTTTATATAGCCGTTAACTTCCAAAAAACTAGTTTAATAGTTGGATGTTAAATTTGAGGTTTGCCCTTTAATTAATTATCTAATTAAACGAGATGGTTGGCATTATTATCAATCCATTTCTTAAAGATTTTAACCCTCTTCCGAGTTAGTAGGTATTATATAAATCATGCTTTTGGAGGTAAATTATTTTATTTTGCTCGCAGGCTATTTGACTATATCCAAGGGAAGAACAGTTATGAAGAAAAGATAGAGATGACAGCTCCAGTGATCACTGAAGTTTCACCCAGTGATGGACCCTTCTGTGAATCCTCATTCACCGTCAGTTTCTACGTCCCAAAAGAGAACCAGGCTAATCCACCTCCGGCGAAAGGCCTCCATGTTCAGAGATGGAAACCAACATATGTAGCTGTAAGGCAATTCAAGGGATTTGTAACTGACTCGAAATGTTGGAGAGGAAGCTGCTGCCTTGCAAGCTAGTCTTGCTGACACCATCTGGGCTGCCGCCATTGAGAAAAGCCTTCCTGATTCCACTACCGTCTATGCTGTTGCCCAGTACAACTCTCCATTTGAGTTTGACAACAGGGTGAATGAGATTTGGATGCAATTTTACATAGAAGATGATCTGCTGGTAATGTAAGAGGAGACCATTGTGCTAGTCATAGCAGTGCAAGAACAGGGGAAAAAATGTATCCTCGTGTGAGAAATTCTAGGCAGCAGCTATTTCTCATATTGAATAAAATTCTCTGTTCGTTTATAGTCAATAACTCTATTATCTAGTTTTCTACGAAAGAGAAATAACAAATCGTATTAATATTCACATATAGGATTTGGGGATTTAAGTCCACTTTCAAGCCAGTTGATGTCTGCTTGCAGCAAGCAGTTTGCAATATTCATATAATCTTCCTGGGGTGGAACCTGGGAATGAGGGACAATTCCATGAATGGGAGGAGAAATTTCACTTGTTCTTCCATGCTTCAAGGTATGCAGTCCAGCTGAACAAAACAGACATTTTTAAACTGCTACAGGTTTCATGCAACAGTTTCTGTTAATTCTTATTCTTGGTTGGATCAGTGTCTTTCAACAAGTATAGCAACGTAGTAATATGTTCTGCAACACCAGAATTTCCTAGGAACTATTCACAATGCCTCCGAGAAGCTCGTCTTGCTTGTTTGATGATGAACATTTCCTAGGATTTATTTGATTTATTTTTACCTTGAAAACATCTGAAACAAGATTTGGGTCTGGAAAGATTTTTGATTTTGGGTTTTTAGTTTTTGAGGTATAGATTGGTTTAACAAGTTCTCAAAGTGTTTCCTGGGTGTTTTTGTAATTAAAATGGGTTGAAAATGAGCTTCTGAATAACAAAAAAATTATTTTTTCAAGCATACTAGTGATTGGATTATGGAAATTCAAGATGAAACGTCGTTTGTTGTAGTTCTAAGCAATTAGAGGTGGGCAACAACCACGCCCCATTAAACCTTAAGAAAAAACTAAAGACCCACATGGAAGCCTTTTCTTATTTGGCCCAAGCGCTAAGCCTAGCTTATCAGTACCTGGCCTCTTTTTTAAAAGATTTTGTTTTTTTTTAAAATATTTTTAAATCTTAAATTTTAATTAATATTCTTTCTCTATGATCTTTTTTTGGATTTTATCATATTTTTTGAATATTGATTATTTTTTAATTACATTGGATGTTTATATAGATATAGATCTTGTTCATGAATCAACGAAAATGTGCAAAAGCTCTATTTGCCTCTGTAATTCTACGAGTCTCTTCCTTTCCAAAGACTTATTTCTTACGTAAAACAGGAAATCACAAATAAACATAAGAAGATGAGATCATTTGTCCCAAGATTGGTTGATTAGTCATCCCGGCTTGAAAGCGGTTTCAAAGAATCAACCTTTTCGAGTTTTTACTATCATCCATACATATACAGGAAATCGATCTGATTCTATCCCACTTCGTTCCGCTTGAAGAAAGGAAGTATCCCAAAGAATCGATCTTTTAGTTATTGAATCCAAGGTTATCAAATCTGTTTTCGTTGGTGATTCGATTTTTCAATTAGTTTAGCCCTCCATTTTGAAGTTGTTCTATTTATTTCTATATATATATATATATATATATATATATTAACACCTTGGATTATATATATTCAAACAAGAATTTAGTCTTATTGTTTTTAATTTCAATCTTCAATAATTCTTATTTATCTCCATAAACAAAAATACTACAATATTTAATATTCTATGTAACGAGCGACAACCTAGTATGAGCTATGCAAGTGAAGCATGGGTTTTCTAACAGGATTATAGAAAAATACTACAAAAGGGGGCACTGGATATGTTGGCACTTTACAATTTTTCAATAATAACAAGAATATTCCTTTCCTATGACAATCCACATGCCCCAATCAACCAAGTATTGAGAACAAAAATTTTGAGGCGCAGCTTCTACCTAGCTAAGTCACTAGACATGATTAGGGATTTACACACTACAGTCTGCAATGACCAGAAGATCAATCAAGACATACTCTGTGGTTCTCCCATTTCCTACAGACATGGTGCAGGAACTGCCCGCAAGGAAGTGGGTTGATGAATCACATACCTGTTTGGATTTCTCTCCTTTTCATGCCCTGAAGATGGGGTTGAGTATGAATCCAAAACATTGCCGGTCTCCGAGATGAACCTAGTTTGTGGCCTACTGTATGAAAATGTTCTACGGCAAAGAGTATTCCGGTTAGATGATTCTGGAGGATACAAATCATTGAAAATTGAGGAGAATGCATCTACATTGCATGCATCAGCATAATCTATAGTACTGAACGAGTCTCTCGTGCTCTCAGTTGTGAAAGATGCCTCGTCTGAGCTTGTAAAAATGGACCGGTCACTTGAGGTGGCGTCAGAGAAATCCATCACCTGTGTGATATTTTTGCCTGCACACCTCCTTGGAATGCCGTTAGCATAGTTGGCAGGGACAGAACCATTTTCTGGTTTGATATCCCATGAAACCTCTGGGCCAACACAGTGGCTGCTGCATTTGCTCTGTCCTTGTCTTGAAGGTTTCTGTGTTCTTGATGTTCGGTGTCTTGAAGATACAGGAACTTGTTGCCTGATCGGTTTCTCACGACTTAGCTTTTGAGGGCGAGTACAGGACCTAAGAAACAAAGAATTGCAAGAAGTTGAGAGAAGCAAGGACAGATGTAAACATTAACTAGCAGTAGAATTCCTGAAAAGAAGAGACCAAGTAATCATAGTGGATTTCAACCCAATTATCTACCTCTTGTAAAATAAGATGTATGCTCCTTCCAACATCACCTGGCTCATTGATACTGGATGAACCTGTTATGAAAGCAAGATCCAAATCATCGAAATCCCACTTTGCAATATAGAATCTTATAGAAACAATTAAAACACCATAATTTTAAAATTCAGGAGATCTACTTCAAGTCAATATCAATATATGGGCAACCATGTGAGTAAGAAAAAATGCAGGCAGAAGAGGAGAGTCCACTTTCATGAATTTCATCAATTGAGTAGGGCTGTTTATAAAAATGGAAAGAAAAAAATTATCCTTAAAAGGAACAGTTTTACACTGGCGATGCAAGTAACCAAAACAATTGAAGAAGATTTATTTTTGCAGCCAGAATGACGGCAAATAGAAGCTCTCATTTCTTGCCACATTGGACATGCTAGACGCACAGCCAGTCCAGAATGCCATGTCTATAAGATGGCATGTTAGTCTTAAAACCATGTATAGATAGTAGTTTAAACATCTAAACTCTTCCATTTAACTAGCATCTTCTTCTATTTTTCATCAAGCCCATGACCCTTATCCAAACTAAGCCAACTCCATCACCTCAAAGTTGGGTCAGCAGATGGAACCAAAGTAGATAAGTTAACCATGAAAAAAATATGAATGAATTATATGGTGAAAAAAAATGTAACAAAGCAAAAGCATCAAGCAATTCATTTTTTTTAAAAAGAAAAAAATAAGGACGAACCAAATACTATAAGGAAATGGGTGTACCTCAGTGTCATCTATCTTGAACCAGCTGCCTCGCAAATCTTTTACATATGCCACATAATGTCCAGAAAAAGATGCATTCAGGGTATCCAAATGTACCACAACAGCATAGAGCATGTAAAGAGGAGGGACATCACCTGATCCAGTCATAAATGGGATCATATCCAGCATATCAGGAAACGTGATACATTTGTTTATTTTCCCATATTTTCCCTCCTGGTGAAGCAAAACCAGCAATCAACGAAACAAAATAGTCAGGCAATTAGAATCATTCATTCATAAGAATAAAAATTGTTGATATGCTAGAAAGGGGATCAAAACCAACAGTCTAGGTGGGTTGGAAACATTAAATTTTCTAAATTGCTGCCTAAAACAAATCAGTGACAGCACATCATACCAAGACTCAACCAATAAAGTAAACTTAATACAGGGGGCAGGCAACATTCTAGACTTCCTGCAAGCAGATTGAATAAATGACAGAAAGAAAGTCACTTTACTCAAATATGAAAGTGATACCTGGAATCTCTTCAAAACAATTGTCAGGATGTTTGGTGCCTCATGTATGCTCAGTTGCTTCCTAGCTCGGACATATGCAGCACACCTTTTCATCAACATATTTTCAGCGCCATTAAGTTACTTGAGTGTTTTAACCTCAAAAAACATGCAAAAAACACACAAAAATAAAGAAAGAAAAGAGAAGGGTTGCCCCACCTTCCACATCTATACATGTTTTCTCCATCCAATTCTTCTGGGGTTGTAAACTGAGTCAATGCATCTTCAAGTGACTCAACCCAACCAAATATCTCTAAAGTAAGGTCCATAATATTCTCATATCGTTCTGACTCATGATGACATCTCAGACATTTGACCTAGTAGCAAAACACAACCTCTTCATGATTGTTGTGTAAGATAACAGTCTTTAACTAAAATCAATGAAATGAAAATGCACAGAAAGCAAGCAAAACATCTGCAATGAAACAAAACAACAGTTCAAAGAACCAAATGAGCAAACACCTTTGACCTAAGACGCCCACCAAAAGTATGCTGTATAAAAGTTGTTTCTTGCAATCTAGGATCAACCTTGTCTTCACCACCCAGTCTCTCCAAGCATATGGATTGCATTGATGCAATCAGAAGCCTGGATGAAGAGAACCCATAAATATGAAGCAAAGTGGGACTAGTATCTCCAAGATGAAACTTGGAACCAAGAGAAAAATATCAGCTAGTAAATCTTTAGAAAACCTTAAGAACTCGTGTGCATCTTCCTGGCTTCCATCACCAATCTGGCAATTAATTTTACGCATATGAAGAAGGATTCTACTAGGAGATAGAGGGCCCCCAGATTCTCTTAACATCATCACATGTTGCTCAAGTTCACACATGAGACACCAATCCTTCCCACAACCTGACACGCAAATGCAGATAAGAAACTTAGACAAGTCCGAGCAAATTACTACTGTTATTTTAAATATCCACAACATGAAAAATGAGAATAGTAGAGTACATGCTCTTGAATGTGATCTATGAAGCAAGAAGATGATCAGAGGTTTAGTGCAGGTTAAACATTGAAGGACAGCATTGGCATAGCAACTGCAAAATAGAAAGAGTGAGTAACAAAAAAAAGGCAAAGGAAAATAATCATCTTGTAGAAGTTCTTTGACATTCAGAAATAAGCGACCAGCTTGTTATAAATTTATATTACCTCACTCCTATCCTTGAATTTATAATAAAAAAAGGCAAAATAAAGTTTTGGCTGGTTTCATCACAAGTAGATGTCAACCTTCATCAATTAAATGTAACTACCTAGCATATAAAAGTGGTCTCCTCACAAGTAGATGTCAACCTTCGTCAATTAAATGTAACAACCTAGCATATAAAAGTCAAAATCAAAACATATAATTTACATTACAAGCAATCCATCATGTTAAAGTTGACTGCTCATAGTCAGTGATCAATGGCAGTAAAATTCAAAACCAGCAGCTAGCCCAAGTTCATGAAAAACAGAAGTGTGTGATATTGACATTCTCTTCATTTTAATTTACTTCACAAACACCACTGCACACTTCTTTATTCTGCATTTATGACACATCCAGTCATACCTGTTTCCACAATTTACAAGTCCTCTGGGTGTTAAGTTAATAACTTCGCAATTGAAGATCTTCACAAATTCTTCATAAGGGAACAGCATCTGAGATGAAATAATATAATAAGTAACATCCCATTATGACCTAATATACCCAGTAAAGTAACCAAGACACACAGAGGAATGATTAAACTGAGCTCTCAAAAGCTTGAATAGAACTAGAAACTAACCCTAGTTGTTTTGTGAACAATATTATTTTCTGCTGTATCTTGTCTGGCAAGTTTTGCTGACTTCCTTAAGCCCATCATCTTCATAATATCAATGCTTGTAGCCCCATTGCTTCCTGGTGCAGGGTTAGCATTGCTCATTCTTGCAACTTCTGCATCACAGATGTATGGTTAAAAGAAGTTCAAAGAACTGATATGTTGGTAAAGGTAATCCATTAAACCTACTTGACTCATCTGTAAGTTGTCCTTTTCCATCTATTTCAGAGTATGATTGATTTCCAGAGACTTTCATCTTCGATTTTGATGATTTAGAAGACTTGTTTCCCATGGGATGCGATGCACTATTAGCCTTCACATTTTCATTCATAACTGGTGTTTCATAAGAGCATTTAGGTCCTGTCATTTCACCATTAAAAGAAGCTTCCGCATTACAGAAATCTGTGATGTTAGTTCCAATTTCATGTGCATTTGTTCCATATTTTCCAGCATTCATTGAGCTTGAGGAGGCGTGGTTGCTTCTTGATTTGGACACATTCTGATGTTGTATTGAATACTTATGGCTCTCATCCATAGCACTAGTAGTGTCTTGCCCATTAGAGATACTACCAGAAGTTAAATTGTTGGGCCTGATTCCTGCAGTTTCTTGGGAAGAATCAAACACAGCCACTTCCTGCCTTCGTAACATTTCTTTGTTTGATTTGCATGAAACTTGCTTGTTTGCACTTCTTCTGTGTAGCATAGCCTCTTGAGAGGTATCGGTTGCAGGACAATTAACAGAAGCAGAAGCACCAGTGCTTGTTATGAGATGGACATTATTGAATGAAGGACCAGCATCCATTGTAGGTTGCTGTTTATTATACCTCAAGGAAAATAAGTCCATGTCATCATTGATTAATAACCTTTCAGGGGTGAATTCATCACATGAGGTAGCCAAAGGAGATGAGCATGAACTGGTAGTTTCCAACAATTGGCACTCTTCCTTGTGGACTTGCCTCCAATGAATTATTTGACACTTTCCAGAACTGCAGGCAGTTTTATGTTGAAAATTAACAAACTTGAAACAGGTTTGTTTAGTAGCTTATGGTTTATATCTAAGAGTAGGAGTTGTACATCACATGGCTTTACTTTGTTTCCCCTCTTCAATGGTTGATGCTAAAACAGACCATAACAGACATGTCTCTTCTTCTTTTTTTTCTTTTTTCTTTTTTTGTGGGGGGGGTGTTCAAAAGACATAACAAGAAATCATTTTACAAGCTTATTAACATGAACTGCACAAACTTTCCACGTGAAAAGACCAGCAAAAACTTGTTTAATATCTAGAACAAATCCCTGCATACATAGTGGAAATTTAGTCTTAAGTTTCCTATAGAATCAAATCTCCTTCCTAGTCTCAGGGCAACAGTTTCCCACAACGTCAATGGTGCAGTCAGTGAACAAGTAGATTTAATGGTTTTTTGAGCTGCACTTAGGGTAAGCATAGTAAAAGTGTGAACAATTTGAATAAAAGATTTTAACTGGTGTGTTTATTTTCCTTTCACTGGCAGACAGAAAATAGACAAATGAATACAAGGAAGAAGATCACTGCAACAAACCCAATGTAGCTTTGGTGATTATTGGTAAACTCGGCTAAGCTTCAGATGAATTCTCCACATTTGGCCCTTTGTTTCATTTACTTTCATAAATTAACACATTAATAAAACCTCCAAAGCTTAAAAAAAAGAGCATTTGGTACTCAGCCTCACAGAACTTGGATGGTTTTAAAGCTGACATATTCAATGTGCAATGCAAATACTTGTCCTCAATTTAGAAATCTTATGACAAACATTATCTAGACAATTCATGATCAATATCTTGGCATTTTTAATTGCTTTCTATAATAGTTTGTTTGTTTGTTTGTCAACATTTCAGAATTTACAAAAAGTATGACAACTATTTCCTTATTGATCCCAGGGAAGACAGGAAAAAGGATAGTATAGTAGTAATACAAGTCTGTATCAAGCACATTTATCTAGAGGAAAAGGACAAGCGGAGTACCAATATCTAACAGACTTGCATCTGGAGCAGCGGGTTGTAGCTGGACTAAAGCATCTAGCACAAACTTGAGTTCCATTCTTTGAAGAAGACACAGGAGGAATGACACAGGTGGTAGCCATCACTTCTGCTCTACAAGCTTCTTCAGCAGCCAGTTGAGCAAGCAAACTTATCCTCTCTCTCTTCTTTGCAGACTCACTCCATTTCCCAAGCAAAATGTAAGCAACCAGAGGAAGCACGACCAAGACAAGAAACAGGACAGGTATATCAGCTTCCCTTGGTTCAAGCATGTCCCCACCAGCATATTCATATCCAATTTCCTCCCTAAATCACTACCTACAATGTAGTCCTTTTGATCTACATAAGCTCAGCTTAATCAACATCAAAAGTCAAAAATACAAAGAACGCCCTCTTCCTTTCAACCTGCCAAAATTTTCAAGCCATAAGTCCTCACAACTCAACATGGCGTTAGAATAGGAAAGCATATTCTCCATTTTGCCTTGCAGTCAATAAAAAAAAACCAAACATAGATCCATAGCAAGAGTTCAACTTCAAATTGGTACTTTTCAAAGCAGTAACTTGTCTTGAATCAGAAGAGAAGAATCAGAAGAGAATCGAGAAATCTACCTTTTTTTTCCCATGACAAAATACCACAAATGGAAAACATTTGCTAAATTTTGCATAATCAATCCAAATAACAAAAACCAAAAAGAGCCAGTGACAATATGCCTTCTAGCACTATCTCTAGAAATCCGATCCGTTGGTTCACAAGGTCCAAACCCTAGTGTCAGTAACTAATAAACTGTAAACAGTCCCATCACACAAATTATAAACCTTTAATTGAATGAAGATTTGCATGACCCATTTCTCTCCAGACCACCCAAAGGAAAAATAAGTTTAACCCAGTAATAAAACAAGAATTTGTGGAAACCCCATCTCAAATTTCACATTCCTAAATATTCTATTAGCAAAAAACAAAAAGAAGAAGAAAAAAAGCACCCAGAAAATCCAACATTGTAAAAGCAAAAACCATAAAAACAACACATGGTGTTGTTTGAGACAAATGAGCAAAGAAAACCTTCATATTGATTCTTTCTGTTCTCAGATTAAAGTACAATAAATGTACAAAATGGTTAAACCATAACGAATAAATGATAAAGAAGCGTTCACAATTACATAAAGCACACATACCTCAAGTCACCTTCAAAAAAAAAAAAAACACTTTCACTTCCTTCTTCGTCTTCTTCAAAAAGATTCCTCCTGTTGAAATATTAAGCACGCGAAACTATACAAAACTGCACCAAATTCTCTAGCTTCACACTTTCTTTGTACTCTCTCTTAATTCACTTTGTTAACATTTAGGGTTGCTTCTATATCTTATCACTCACTCTCAAAACACATACGCAAGATGCTTTTCCAAAACGTGGCAGATTCCCATCTAGCAGTCTTGCATCGGGATGCTGAGAGGATTGTTTGATTGAGTATAAACCGTGTGATGCATTGAATTTTGGGGAGTCCTTGAGGACTCCTAAGAATATAGTTCTGAAAGGGTGGGACCCAGTTGGATGCTGTTCCCAATAATTTTAACTGGAAGCCACGTGTACGGGAGGGATCAAACGTGAAGGATAAATGTATTGTTGGGCAGACAAGAATTTTTGAACTCAGTTAATAATAAAGAAAGGAACAAACAAAAAGAAAAGTTCGTGAGGAGTGAGGAGTGAGGAGAGGTACACTATTACAGTGTGTGCGATGTCTAAAGCTCCATAAAGTGAAAGACAGGAGAGTAAATACTAATAATTAAGCTTTGACCAGTGCCGTACTGGGTGCCATTGAAAGAAAGATAGATAGATAGATGGAGCTCGTGAAGGGAATGTGATCTGCAATTATGGGTTGCACACACCCTGGTTCATATGATTTACCACTCTCCTTTCAACCGGCTTGACCAAAAGTGGTGCTTGATTCTTGTTCATGGGCTTCTTTTCTTTTCTATAAAGCTGGTTTCTGTGCTTTTGTCTGCAAATCTTGTCCCTGTATGGTCATATCTCGTATCTTAAATTTAAGTGTTTTTGCAAACCAGGAACATATATATAAGAGGTTTTCAAAAACAGAGTTATTTTGAGCCATAACCAGCCCATGAGATCCAGGCACGATCAAGAGTAAAATCAAAACCAGTGACGAGCAGAGAATTAAGGAAGAGCCAACCTTCCAGAGAAGAAGAAGAAGAAGACGAGAGAGTTTGAGTAGGGGTCAAGGCATGAATTGACAGGCAATAATATTCAATACCTTCATCTTGTTACAGTGATCCGATTGAGACAGCAAATAGATTAATGATTTATGAAACAAAACAGCTGAACATTAAATAATACCTTAATGATTTGTTTTGGCGATCAAATCTTGGAGCTTCTTCGCATGTAATCTTTCATTAGTGTGGAAGTGGTTCACCCAGTGGGAAGGGGAGACAGAGCAATCTAGGATCCATCTTTGCTTTTTGTCCACGCATAAATACTATAAAAATATGGGGGGTTTATGTCCATACCAAATCCTACCCACCCCTGCAAAAGCTATGAATCAATTTCTTAGCTATTTTTGGGAAAACAAAATACAAAAGAGATGGATAGATAGATAGAGACTATTTTGCCATTTTGGTATAGAAGATGTGGATAGCTTCATAATCACTTTTCATGTACTTGATAATTGTTTTTTTTTAATTGTTTTTTTAAAAAAAATATTAAAATAATATTTTTTTATTTTCAAATTTATTTTTTACATCAATATGTTAAAATAATTTAAAAGTAATAATAATAATAATAATAATTCTCATACACCAATACTAATGGCATCTTCATACACCATGTTAGAGCAACTCTAACGTGTAAGGCATCTGAGAAGCCAAACGCTTTTCTTCTTATTTTTATTAGCTCCAACGGGTAAGGCATTTCAATAGTTAAAATGGCTCATCACGACTTCAAGTGCTATTTGTAGCATCTCCAACAAAAAAAGCCAAAAATTAAAAATATTTGTTGCAATACCATTGAACCTAAATTGAAGGAAGCTCGGGAGCTGAGAGAAAGCTGAGACAGGGGGGAGAGAGGAGATGGCTCTGTGGTCGGGAGTGGAGGAGAGTGAAGGAGAAGCTTGGGGTTGGTCTGTGAAGGAGGGGAAGTGTGTATTTGGCCGGTATGTATCGGGGAAGAGGGGAGAGCTGGAGGAATTGGTGGTGGTGGTGGTGGTGGTGGTGGTTTTTTTTGGTGAGTTTTGGTGAAGATTGTGATGGGGAAGAAGAGGTTGAAAGTTGGTGTAATTTATTTCTAAATTCATCCAAAATAAAAATAAAATAAGAAAAATAAAAATAAAATATATGAGTTTGACTCAATTGAAAAATCAAGTTAAGAATTTTAAATTGATTTGAGAGGACCCATCATATTTTATTGTACTCGGGAATGAAGGATAATATAGATTTAAGGCTAGTATAAATAATTATTTATATTATTGGAGAGTTTTTTAAAAGTAATTATTTAATTATATAACTCCTATTAATTGCATAATTAAATTATATATAAAATAATTATACTATATTTAAAATAATATAAAAAATAGCTCTTCAAAATGACTTTTACCATTAGAGTACACATAAAAAAAAAACTATATATATACTATTTAAAAAGCCATTTTAGAGATTTGATTCTCCAAAATGACTTTTGCCATTGTAGTTGCTCTTACACATCAAATGTGCTTCAATTAGTTCAATCTCTAGACGGATTTGCCTTCAACCTGAAAAGCAAATCAAATACTCATATTTAAATACTTAATTTAATTCAAATATTTTTTTAAAAAAGTTAAATTTAATAAAATAAAAAACTACAAATAAAAAGACCTAGGATAACTAATGTTATTTTCAAAATTAAATTGGTGACAAATCCTAAAAAAAACATATAAAAATAACAAAGTTCAATCTCTAATTAATTATATGTTGAAGAATGAAATTAAAAGAACATGAGCATCCAAAAAGTGAGGGAAAAACAACCTAGAAAACTATCCTAAACTTAGGTTAATCTCCCACACTCACGACTTGTGAGGTCTTAAACTTGAGCTTAATCAAGAAACTCAATTTTCAGTCAATTTAATATTGAAGATTAAAATAAAAAAAAATCAATTTACAAAATTTGTCGAGTAGAAAAAAAAAGTAATAAAAAGAATGAGGGTAAAATTTGATAGAAAAAAACTGAAGGATGGTGAAACCATATTTTTTAAAAAATAATTATCTCAAATAAAACATATAGTGATAAGAAAAATAAAGGCAAAATTAAACAAATAAATTGGAGGATTAAATTGAAAAAAAATCTAATTTTATAAATTATTTCAAATAAGTAATTAAAAGAACTGAAACCAAATTTAAAGAAAAAACAAATTTAAAGGATGTTTTGAAATTTTAAAAGACTAGACTTGAAAATCAAGAAGGGAAGAAGAAAAAAAATCGTTGACCACAAACTAGAGGCCAGCAAGCTGTACGTGTTGCCTAGAAAAGGAAAGGGTCACTGAGAAAATCCAAACGATGTAAAGTGAGGCAATCTTTGGCTACAGTAATACATCACACGGTCAAACATGTTATCATGTACAATGCATGCATTACTATTTTTTCTATTAAATAATATTTTTATGTATTAAAATATTAAATTATCCCACAATCATCCTCATTATAAACTAGTAGGAAAATAAAAGAAGTCCATGGACACCAAATAAAAATATTACTTTTAAGAGTAATTTAGTAATTTATTATGTTTAGAAAAGTGAAAAATAAAAAAAGAACTTCAAGATTAATTGAATAATTTTACTTTTAAGGGTAATTTAATTATGCTTTTTAAATGTGAAAACAATTAGGTTTGCTGGATGAAACTGATGAATAATTAATGCATCATCATATTATCCCCAGTAAAGAGCACAATAATTTTACTTGAGAATGATAAAAGTCACATTACACTATTTAAATCTATAATATAATTTAAACCTAAACTATATAATGATTCGGTATATACAGTAAAACCCTAATCTTTTTCTATAAAAAAAAGATAATTTAAATATTCTATACGCCATGTGAGGACTCTGAAGTTAATTTTATTCTAAGAATCACCGTGAATTTTTTAATGCCTAAATACACGTGATATTGTTTTTTGGATGCAATAAAATTTCATTCTCCAAAAAACATATTTTAGAGGTCTAGGTAAAACTCTGGGTATCTTATGCTCTTACATGAGGTGAACATCCTGACTCGAATTCAAGATTTATTATGCAGATCACAAACTCATTGTCATCACTCCGCGCACAAATGTTACCATAAATAAAACTCTAGCTATCTTATGCTCTTACATGAAGTGCACGTTCTGACTCGAATTTAAGATTTATTATGTAGATCGCAAGTTCATTGTCATCACTCCGCGCGCAAATGCTACCAATTAAAAATTTATACAGGCTGTTATAATTATAGTAATTTTTTATGAGGAAAAATAGTATTCTGGAGAGTGAAAGGGTAGCTTTCCTTCTTGGATCTCATAGGACTGTTTTTATTCTTCTTCTTTTTAAATAAATAAATAAATAAATAGAATGATTTTTTTAGTAGGAGCTGGCAAGCCACCAGCATAACATGTATCTTACCAGTCCCAACAAATCCATTTACGATATCATGAAAAAAGAATCATTATTTAAAATCAAAAGACCTTCTAAGTGAATCGAAAAGATTCGTAGCTTTTCATGCTCATGAAAATAAAATAAAAAAAGATAGTAATTGGATTGCTCGACCATTGATGGAGCCATGAAGGTTTCACCTCTCCATGCTCTTAAGAGACAATTTTTATTTGCTTACACCTAACTAATTAAAATTGGTGTATATGGCTTTCTCCTGCTACTAATTATTAAATATTTAATTTCTAGTTGACCTTGCAACATCTACCGAGCGTGCTTTCATTTATTTAATGTCTTTGTTCTATGTGTATAAGTATGAAGAAGATCGCATCTATATATATATATATATATATATATATATATACACGCACCACAATTTAATTGAATGGTCAACTTGTCAATTAATGTTGAGATGTTGTTCATGTGAGATTTTATTATTTTAATGTTTTCCTTCGAGATTTCATTTTAAATTTATTTAATTAGAAGAAACAACTCCTCATAGTCATATTCTAAGAGTTATGTACAATCTATCCTTATATTTTCAACTATAGAGAGAATTAATTTTTTGGACGTGAGTAAACTCCGGTTAAATATATTTTGTATGTTCAGGTAAGGGATGTACATTTTGGCTATAACTCGAAATCTGTTATGTAGATCATAAATTTTTATTATCACACCACATCTCTTGGGAACTATAGAGAGAATCATGCATAATAACTTTATGTAATTTGATTGAAATTACACATATTTACTTATCAAGTTTTGAAACACACTAGAATTTACAGCTTAAATATATCAATTTATCTCTATCTTCCTGGCATAATTTATCTCTTAATATATCATTTTATCTTTCTTTAAGAGGGTTTGAACCAAAATCAAAATTAAAATCTAGTATATTTAATCAAAACTTAATTAAATCAAAACCAATTAGTTATATTTTTTAAATTAACCTAAAAATAAACCCCAAATTGAAGCTTAGGAAAAACTTTAATATTTTTTTTAATCTCCTCTTCTTGATTTGAGCTTTGGAGTTGTATTATTGGTCTAAATCAACACCTTTAACTCGTCCTTGAACGAACCAATTCGGACCCATAAACAAGGCCATTTAGCTTCTCATGGATCATTCAGATTTTCGCACGTGCGAGGAGGGTATCAACAAGGCATTTTATTCTAGTTTTCTTAAATCCTATAGGGAGAGTAATGAAACTGCCAAGAAGCCCAAGAAGTAAAGCCCATGAAATTTACAGCGAAACGGATCACACAAAATGGATACTGTACCGGTTAAGAAAATAATTAGATGTAGAATATTTTGAGTTTTAAGAATTAATTAAGTTTTTTTAATGATTAATAATGGTTATCGACCACGGTAATGATTAATACAATTACCATGAGAGAAGAAAAAAAAAGACGTTGCCATAGTGCTGCTACATGAAGAAGACGACAATTAAGAGTAGATTTTATTTTTGTATTTAGAAAATATTTTTTGAAGTTCTTATATATATAAATTATTTTGACGTGCTATGTTAAAAATTAATTATATTAATATATTTTTAAATAAAAATACTTTAAAAAATAATAGTAATAACAAATCGACTTAAATATAATTTCTAACTATTTGAGCTAATGAGATCTAATCTCTGAAATAATATATCATTAATAACCAAAAGAATTACCAGCAATATATTCCATCATAAATCCATTAGTAATTTCAGTCATCTAACATTATGTAGTGTCAACATAATTGTATTGGTACAATTTTCTCTAAATATTCCCTGCACAAAGTAACCCCACCTACTTATTTATATTTTAAGTTAATGTGTTATTGTTTTTTTTAGTATTTGTAGTGTATTTTTCTTGTATATTATAGTGTTTTACAATCTTTTTCATTGAGAATTAAAGTTTGATTTTTTTATTTTAGGGTTTGATAGTGAATTGAGAGACTATGAATATGTTTTAATTGATTTTTATTTTATAACTTAGGTGTGTTACATTGAAAGAAATTATGGGTTATTTAAGAGCAACAATCACATTTTGTCAATTTTATTGATAAGTTAAAAATTTTGTAGAAAATGTTTTTTTATGGAATTGAAAATAATTAAATGATATTAATCTATATTGAATAAGTTTGAAATGAGCAAATGATAGATAATTAGTTAAGTTATCGATTACTTGCCATTAATCTAAGAGCTTGTTTTATTTAATTTTTTTTCTTCAAATGGTAGTTATTATTTGTGATTAGGTTTAAGTATTGATTTATTTTATAATCTACACAACTTAGGAGTGACCCTACTCTAATGTAGTTGTATATGGAAAAACATATACAAAGTAAAGATAGACAAAAAAGAGGTGCAATAGTTTGTTCATAATTTATTGTAGGTAGAGTTGGAAACCTTTTTTATATATATTTCTGACTTGTTCTTGGATGTAGGAACAATAATGTTATCATATGTGCCAAACATGGAGATGGCCCTTCAACCCATCTAGAATACAATTTGAATTTATGGGTAGAGGTTGTAACAACTTATGAATTTGATATATGAAATTAATATAAAAGAAAAAAAATCCTTGTCATATGTTTTCAAAATTAATGGCTCAATGATTGCTGAGAATTGTATATTTAACCTCACAAAATTAACAATAAGATCTATATAGGATACTAAAACTAATAAAATTATAGAATCTAGTCCAAAAATGATTTTAAATTTATTCTCAAGGGAAAGTGAATCCCATAATGTTTATTTTGTAATATAAAATGTAAATTAGATATAACAAACATAATAATAAGAAAAGCTTCAACCTACTTTGTTTGGATGTTACCTAAATCATGCTTCAATTTCTCTTTTAAATCATGAAGGATATAACTAAGAAATTTAATCTGGATAATTAATTATACTATTAAATTTAAAAAAATAGATAATTTTTAAACTTGATAAGAATCAAGTTTATGGTATCTTTATGACTTTGAACCGAGATATGAAATTGGATTGCAATGTCATTCCTGTAGACACTCATAATTGTTGAAAATGCTGTAATTAATTAAGCTTTTCAGTTATTATTATTGTTATGTAATTAGTTACATTATACAATCAGCACACACACAAGCCTCATGGCTACTTTATTGTTACAAATACTTGTATAAGTATTCAGCTCATCAATGAGTAATATACACATTATTCAGAATTCAATCTCTTTATTCTCTACTTTCTACATGGTATCAGAGCTGGATCAATAGTTTTTTTTTTCTCAAATCAGAATTTTTTTTCGGCAAAAGTTCACAATCACAAAATATCCAAAATCAACACAATCCAATTCCAGTTCAAATCAGCAGATTCAATCATCTTCAATCAACATTCAAACATCTTCAATCTACCCAGAATCAACATTCAATCATCTTCAATCAACATTCAACAACTGCCCAGAATCAATCCAAAATTCAGAATCAATTTCAATACTGTCTAAACACAAAATTCAGTTCCAGTTCAAGTTAACCCAATACCCAAAATCTACCCAAAATCCAGCCACAATGACTCAACAAACACAATCTGTCCATGGCAAAGAAATTGCCAATTCCAACCCAGAATCATCAAATGTCTCAAGCCCCTATTTTTCTCACCATTCAGACCACCCCGGTCTGATTCTCATCTCAAAACCCTTAAATGGGAATAATTATTCTACCTGGAGAAGGGCCATGTCTTTGGCCTTGAATTCTAAGAACAAATTAGGGTTCGTAGATGGCTCAATCACCCCACCATCACCTTCGACAGACCCTGAGAACTATGCCTCTTGGTCTCGGTGCAATTACATGGTTCACTAATGGATTATCAACACAATTAATCCTGAGATTTCGGACAGTGTCATCTACTACAACACTGCCATTGAAGTTTGGGAAGACCTCCGAGAAAGATTTTCTCAGAGTAATGCACCTCGAATTTTTGAAATTCAAAGAGAAATCTCTTATCTACACCAAGAACACCTCTCGGTCTCACTCTACTATACAAAATTGAAGGGACTATGGGACGAATTGAGCTCCTACAGTGACTCTATACCCACGGGACAACAAGAACAGCAAAAACTCATGCAATTTTTGATGGGTTTAAACGACACTTACAGTGGTGTTCATGGCCAAATCCTCTTGATGAACCCTTTCCCTTCAGTCCGGCAGGCGTACTCCTCGGTTTCTTAGGAGGAGAAGCAGCGCCTCCTCAGCTCAACCCATACCGGAGACAACCATGGTGGAAGTGCTGCCATGGCTGTTCGGAGTGGGGGTAGCAGACCCACGGCCACGGTTGAAGGGAGAAGGATCGAACGACCATATGGGTCGCGCCCTTCTCCAGACGGCTTCCATGGCCGCTCGCAGCGAGGAGAGGAAGAAAGAAAACGGGCTGGAGTAGAGAGAAGGAGGTGGGCTGGAAATGAAGACCGAATGAGGGCTGGGCTAAACATGAAGGGCCGCCCGCAATGTGCACATTGCGGACAAATGGGCCATTGGGCCCAGACCTGCTATGCCTTAAAAGGCTATCCGGCAGGCCACCCAAGGGCCAGATTTTCGGGCCCAAGCCCGTTTTCTAATAGGCCAGCAGATTTCTACAACAGGCCAGTCTCCAATAATGTGTCCACAGGCCCAAGCCCATTTTATAACAGGCCAGCCGAATGCAGCCATTCCAAGGAAGAAAATAACAGTTCAATTATGGGGATTTCAGAGGAGCAGACAAAACAGCTACTGTCATTGCTAGACATAAAAAATGAGGCATCCAGTTCTCAAGCACATACAACCGCAAAACCAGGTCTATCAAAAAATATCTCCCGCAGTTGGATTATTGACAGCGGGGCAACGGATCACATTACTTCATCTTTGAAGTCGCTGTTCAAAACGGACATTGCTTGCTCATTACCTCCTGTAGTGTTGCTCAGCGGAGAAAAAGCGGAAATCATTGCAAAAAGATCTTTGCCTCTTAATTCCGTTTATTATTTGAAAAATGTGCTATGTGTGCCTTCTTTCAAAGTGGATTTGATGTCGGTTAGCCGGTTGACGAAAGGATTGAACTGTTCAATAACCTTTTTCCCTTATTTGTGTATTTTGCAGGATCTGGCTACGAGGAGGATGATTGGTTTGGGTAAACAACGTGATGGGCTCTATTATTTGGTGGCACTGGCGCCAAAGAAACCCGGGCCGAATATCTCACCAACACATCAAGCGACTTGCAACCTCACCGTTTCCTCCGCCGATCTTTGGCATAACCGATTAGGTCATGTCTCACTATCTCGTTTAAATTTCATCGCAAAGAATTTTTTAAATTTTCTAGTTCAGTCAATTAAATCTTGTCCTATCTGTCCTTTAGCTAAGCAGAGTCGTTTACCTTTTTGTCATAGTATTATTTCTTCTGTAAAACCTTTTGAATTAATACATTGTGATATTTGGGGTCGTTATCGACACTCTTCAATTTCTGGTGCTTTTTATTTTCTCACTATTGTTGACGATTACTCGCGTTTTACATGGATTTTTTTAATGAGTCACAAAAATGAGGCACAATCACTTCTGAAAAATTTCTTTAATTATGTTCTTACCCAATTTGAGACACACATTAAAATATTTCGTAGTGACAATGGTGGAGAATTTATTTCTCTTCGCACTTTTTTTAATGATCATGGTGTTATTTTTCAACATTCTTGTTTTTATACACCCCAACAAAACGGGGTTGTGGAACGTAAACACCGTCACATTTTACAAGTAGCTCGAGCATTAAAATTTCAGGCTAGTCTCCCTAATAATTTTTGGGGAGAGTGTGCTCTTACTGCTGTACACATTATAAATCGACTACCCTCACCGGTTCTTTCTTTTAAAACACCTTTCGAACTTCTTTATTCAAAACCATCTTCATTTTCTCATTTACGTATTTTTGGCTGCTTAACTTACGCCACTAATGTCCATCCTTCCCATAAATTTGATAATCGTTCCATACCGTCAATTTTTATTGGCTATCCTGTTGGTCAGAAAGCCTATAAATTATATGATTTATCAAATAAATTTTTTTTTACAAGTCGCGATGTTATTTTTCATGAGATGGTCTTCCCTTTTGCTTTCCCTCCACACTCACAACCCAACCCATCATCAAATTTCGGCCCAATACCCATCCCGGCCCATGAACACTTTGATTCTTTCACATATCCACCAACACCACCAACCACATTACCCGACTCCCCTCCTCCACCAGACAATACTCCGTTCCCACCTTCCGCTTTCGAACATCCACCTCTACCTTCCCCACCTCAACCGTCATCCCATGACTCAGCTCCCATTCGGCGTTCCACCCGACCCACGGCTCCACCAGCCAGGCTTCGTGACTACCTCTGCTCCACCGTTTACTCATCCCAATCATCATCCCCTGTTACAGTGTCCGGTTAAAGGTACGAAATATCCATCGGCTAATTTTGTCTCTTATCACCGGTATACACCGCTCTTCATTATTTTTGCTGCTCCGGATTAGCTCGACCCATCGAACCACGATCCTATTCCGAGGTCGCTTCTAATCCTAAATGGCAAGCGACGATGGCATCCGAATTACGAGCTCTCCGAGAAAATGGTACTTGGACTCTCGTCCCTCTTCGACTGGCAAGTTCCCCATTGGTTGCCGTTGGGTGTTTAAAATCAAACACTAATCGGATGATTCTATTGAGCGGTACAAAGCTTCGGTTAGTCGCCAAGGGCTTCACTCGGTTGGAAGGTGTTGATTTTCGGGATACATTTTCTCCCTACTTGCCAAAATTATTTCCGTCCATGCTTACTTGCTTTGGTCGCTTCTCACAAATGGCCAATACATCGGTTGGATGTCAATAATGCCTTTCTACATGGCGACTTAACGAAAGAAATTTATATGTCACCACCACCGGACTTGGCGACGGGGGAGACCCGACTGGTATGTCAGCCTACAAAAGTCCTTATCACGGTTTGAAACAGGGCCTCTCGCCAATGGTTTGCCAAGTTTTTCAGAGGCTATTTGCTCGCGGGTTTTGAGCAGATCACGAGTGACTACTCTTTGTTCACCAGAAAACAAGGCAAGTCATTTACTGCCCTGTTAATATACGTGGATGATATTTTGATTACTGGAAATGACATTACTAGTATTGATGCAACTAAGAAATTTCTGCATAGTAATTTTCGCATCAAAGAACTCGGTAATTTGAAATACTTTCTTGGCATTGAGGTGTCCACTTCTAAGAATGGAATATTTATTTCACAACGTAAGTATGCGTTAGAAATAATTGCGGATGCAGGACTGCTGGGATCAGCCCCGATTGATACCCCTATGGAGAGAGGATTGAAATTATCAGATGAAAGTGATTTGCTTAAGAATTCCAGCCAGTATAGAAGGCTAGTCGGCAGATTGATTTACTTGACTATTTCTAGGCCTAATATAACATATGCTGTACATGTCTTGAGTAGATTCATGCATCAGCCTCGGAAATTGCATATGGAAGTAGCACTTCGAGTTATCAGATATTTGAAAGGAGCTCCTGGTAAAGGTCTATTTTTTTCTTCAAATAATGATGCTAGATTGAGAGCTTATTGTGACTCAGATTGGGCAGGTTGCCCACTTACTCGGAGATCCACTATCGGTTACTGTATCTTTCTTGGGCCCTCATTAATATCTTGGAGATCAAAACGACAGAAAACAGTTTCTCTTTCTTCAGCTGAGGCAGAATATCGAGCAATGACGGCAGCATGCTGTGAGTTAACTTGGCTTCGTTCTCTGTTGACAGATTTGGGTCTTTCCCACGAAGAGCCTGCTGTATTGTACTGTGATAATCGAGCTGCTCTACACATTGCAGCTAATCCAGTTTTTCATGAGCGAACAAGACATATAGAAATGGATTGTCACTACATTAGAGATAAAATCCAAGATGGATCGATAGTTACGAAGCATGTGAATTCTGCACACCAACTGGCAGATATCTTGACAAAGCCTCTAGGAAAAGATTTATTTGTTCCTATGATTCGCAAGTTGGGAGTGCAAGATATCCACTCTCCAACTTGAGGGGGAGTGTTGAAGATGCTATAATTAGTTAAGCTTTTCAGTTATTATTATTGTTATGTAATTAGTTACATTGTACAATCAGCACACACACAAGCCTCATGGCTACTTTATTGTTACAAATACTTGTATAAGTATTCAGCTCATCAATGAGTAATATACACATTATTCAGAATTCAATCTCTTTATTCTCTACTTTCTACGATAATCCAGCTTGATTCAACCATTACTAGTCATTGTGGAGTTAGTAGAAGAACGAGTAAGTGCTTTGACGGCTTAAAAAACAACTGATTATTCAAATTGTAAGTATTGCCTTTAAATTACTTGGATTTTCTGAGATATCATGGTTTAGAAAATAAAGGAGACTTGAATAAATTTCTCGAAATACAATTGCCACATAAACTAGGACCATTTCTAAACTAAGACATAACGATCCATAAGTCACGTTCCCGTTGCGCCTAATGAAGTTTCCATAAAAAAACTTCAAAAAAAAACAACAACTAATTAAGCTAATAAATTTATTTTTTTTCGTAGTCAATGGGATTTATAGTCTCTAAAACTTGTATTTTGGTCCCGACATGATTGTGATTGTTCAATTCACGTAGTGCTGGTCGACAATTACACATTGAGAAAAATATAACCTTCTACGTGAGTTATCTGATAAAAATAGACAAAAATAAACAAAAAAAAAAGAGAAAAGGATAGAAAGCAACAAGACCAATATGTGGTCTAGGTCCAAGGTCGATTATCGTTCTTGCTTTCTAGTGCTTTTTGCTCCCTCTACGAGACTGCCCCCTTTTGGGGTTCCTCATGGAGCAGAATCATTAGGACTCTTGTCCTAAAAAAAATATAAAAATGATATTGTTGGGGGTAAGAAAAAAAAAGAGCTCTGATATAAAAAGCTTCAATTTGGAAATAAAGCTACCATTTGTCCCCAATTATGACGGATTTGGCTATGAAATCGATATAAAAGAAAAAAAAATCTTTGTGAATACAAGAACCACTATTGAAATTACTATCCAATATGACATCAATGATAAGATACATTTACATCTGTTATTTTTATACTAATATAATTAGTGTGTTTACCCTTAAAAAACAATTTGTCGATGTTTTGGTATTTTCTAATTGTGATATCAATTGTTATGTTACCTATAATATTAATTAAATTTATGTGAAGGTAAACATAGATTTATCCTTCTTTAAACTAAATTCATTGAAAATAGTAATCAATACATGATAATTATTGTCACAATAAGATAAAAAAAGTATACTTCAATTCAAATTAGTTTTAATATAAATTAAGATCTCCCAATTCCCATTACCAACCAATGGAATTGGTAAAAACATGAAGGAATTTGAACTAATTGGTCCATATAATTAGGTCATTTAGTTTGTAGTTGCTTTTCATGAGCATTCTAGTTTAAATTTTTAATTGTACGAGGAGGTTCTCGTTTATCCTTTTTATATTTTCTTGTTTTTGTTTTCTTAATTTCATAGGAGAGCAATGAAAATTCCGAAAAGAGCCTAAAAAGTATCTTAAGGTGTTATTATACAAGTTTAACAAATTTATTATGTTTTTTTAGTTTATTAATAATGGTTATCAACAATGATGATGGTAAAAGTAGAATAATAATATCATGATTATGAGTAAAGAGTTTTTCTACATACTTAACCTCAATATTACTAAGTTAGAAAATTGATCAATCTTGCAGTGGTCAAGAACAAAATTCCATAATTAATAGGATATTATGGTTGATGTTCATTAGTGATAAAATCAAGTTTTAAGGCTCAAACCCCCTTTAAAAAACCTAACCTTTCTAGGATTTAATCAAGAAAATAGCCTACCTCACTTGAATTTAACCATGAGAAGACCCAACCTTTATTGGGTTTATCCAAAGGAAAAACCCCACCTCCATAAGGCTTAGCCAAAAAATAGACTATTCTTTTTAGAGCACAACTATATTTTGGATCATACTCTTCTTACACGCATTATATGTATAAGATTTCTCAAAGGACTTACCATATTTAAATCGATATTAATTTTTTGTAAGAGATAAAATGTAAAAGTCCTTTAAGAGCCCACCATATTTTCATTCATATTGATGCAAATTTCAGCGATAATTTTTTTATTAATATATTGGTAAGAGATATGTTCCCATATTAATACTAAAAAAGCAAAATTACACTTCAGCCCTTCACTACTTTACATAAAAAACTCATGAGCTATAAATAGACAATTAATCCCTTACACGCAAGGTTTAGAACCTCTATTCTTCATTAGATATTTATTTTCAAAGTATCTCTTTATAATAATATTTTAATTTATCTAAAAATGTCATCAATGTAATCATTAAAGTCTTTTAATTCACCAAATAAGATTTTTTATAGGCATGAGACACCTGTCTCTAACGGTTAAAAAGAATGGATCATATTAATAGAATC
The DNA here is from genome assembly GCA_029228465.1 of Salix viminalis. Classification (NCBI taxonomy): domain Eukaryota; kingdom Viridiplantae; phylum Streptophyta; class Magnoliopsida; order Malpighiales; family Salicaceae; genus Salix; species Salix viminalis. The sequence goes on along the minus strand of CM055441.1, from coordinate 23,226,116 downwards.
AATAAATTAACCGCTTATCCAAGATATAAGTTTTACCCCAAGCTACTTGGATTTTTTAAGACATTATTAGTTGGCGATGTCTTTGAGAAATTGATCAGCAATCTGTTAGTTTCTTTCTAATGATATTTACAAGTAATTCTATGAAACACAACCATGACGTACTTGGGTTAGAATACTTGATGGATTTACCCATTACCAGAAACACTTTTGCATATTCGAACTCTTAACAGCTCTTCAACCAAGTGCAACCCTTACAAGGTATTGATCTAAGGTCTCCCTAGTTTAATAACAACACTCTCTAAAAGGATTGATCAAATGGCTCTCTAGACCCACTAAGTGTCTGTTTGACATTATGTTTCAAATCATTTTTGAAAAAAAATAATTTTTTATTTATATTTTGTTTTAAATAATTTTTTTTTCTGTTTTTAGATTATTTTGACATGTTGATGTTAGCAATAATATTTAAGAAAAAAATATCATTTTAATCTATTTCTGAATGAAAAGTATTTTGAAAAGCAATCTCAACCACACTCCCAAACAGACCCTAAATCACCTCAGGATATATTATCCTTGATAACAAGCAAGTTTATTTTAAAGTTAAAATAATTCTCTTTGACATACATTTTCTATCTATAAATTTTCAGTAAGGGCTTCTAGATTATTATATAATTTCCTTGGAAAGGGTTCTCCTCAGTACGATTACACAATCCCTTTAAAAGAGGTTCTTCCTATTACGATTGCATAATCTTCTTAAAATGGATTTTTTTATAGTGAGATTGCATGACTTCTTAGAAACTAGTTGGAACCTGGATAGCTAACACAACTCTCTAAAGAGGCTTCTAGACCTTATACTATCTATAAAGATGATCTTAAATATTCAACTCTCAGGTGTGATTTCTCTATAGAAAGACTGTAAGCCAACCTTTTTTTTTTAATGCAATAACTCTCCAAGAAATGAACTGACTTGATATTTGAAATGCAATAACATCAATCTTTTTGGATTCCTAATACATGTAAATGATGATGATAACAATTAAAACAAAGCATAATTTTTTTTATAGGAGAAAAGGCAATAAATATGAGCCTTACATTCACAAATCTATTTTATAGAAATATCATGCAATCCAAAAATATTAAGAAAAATCTTAAAAAATTCAAAACTAAGGCCCTAATACAATGTTTCTTATAAATTAATATTTGAGGGTTGGTGTAGTGAAACAATGACTAATATAAATTACTTGGATTTTCTGAGATATCATGGTTTAGAAAATAAAGGAGATTTGAATAAAATTCTCGAAATACAATTGCCACGTAAACTAGGACCATTTCTAAACTAAGTGACGGTCCGGATGCGCCTAATGAAGAAGACCATTCAATATATTTTCCATCAAAAAGCTTGAAAGAAAGCAACTAATTTAAATAATAAAATAATTGTTTTTCGTAGTCAATGGGATTTATTTTTAGTCTCTAAAACTTGTCTTTTGGTTCCGATATGATTTTGATTGTCCTCAACAAGCTTCGGTGCTCTGAAATTTCTAATGTCCACCTCTTTGTCCTTGAAATTTTGTGCCTTGACACTTGAATATCTTACCCTACTTTGTCCTCTATATCCGAAGTTACTTTTTATTTATATAACTAGATATTTTAAATGTTTTGATAATATGATTTTATTATCAGGGTTCAATTTTTGAGAACTAAAAACAAATTATATATTTCAAGATAACCAAACAAATGATCCAGGTAATACACATTTCTTTCAAAAGAAAGTTTCGGAAAAATAAAAACAAATTATCCCAAAATAAACTACCTAATTTCAGAAACACCCTTCTTCCAGATTTTTTTTCTGAGACATTGTTTTAATAATATTCATCAAAAAATAAAAAAAAAGTCGTGTATGAAAATATCCAGTGGCTGATTATTTCATTTTTTTCACTGTATATATAAGTGTTACTGTGTTAGGTTTAAGTGTTATGGGATATTCTGTAGTTTTTTTTTTTTCAAGGGGTTTGCTCAAATATTGTCAAATTAATCAAAATGTTGGTTCTAAAGACAATGAAATAAATTAATTACACTGAATGATATCCAATAACATTAATATTACTTATGATTTTACATTGTATTTTAAAAATATTTTTGAAAAAAATTAAAATATTTTTATTTTTACTTTAAATTATAATTTTTTAATGATTTTAGATCATTTTCATGTATTAATGAAAAAAATAAATTTTTTTTTTATAAAAAAATATTATTTTATGTATTTCTAAATATTTTTTTTTCAAAAATAATCTCGATAACATTACGAAAAAGGGATATCTCAAAGCTGCAAGTCAACTTCATGCTCAATACTCGAGCTTAACCTTTGCATCCCACTGATTATAGCATGAATTCGCAAATCATAGGCTTTAAACTCTTGTAAATAAGAACATATATCTTTGATATATTATAAATAACAAGGAAAATTATACAGATAATATCTCAAAGGATGGAACAAGTAGGTTGGCTTGGAGTGTAAATGGCTTCGTACACCGGAGGTGGTTGATAACGATGAAAGCAATAATTTGACCAATACTCCAGTTCTTTCTCTTCCTTTTTCTTCTTATCATCCTCTTTTTTCTTCTCTTCGACACTCACTAACATAACATGCCCAAATTCTTTCTTAAGGCAACGGGCCAGCTTAACCAGATCAACTTCGTCCCCAATCACCACAACTTTGTCTGTCCCTTCGATTCCCACAGAGCTCACACCTGTCCAACATGATGAACTCCGTATCAGAACCTCTCTAGGATCTCGTTTTTGTTCTTTTACATAATAAACATTTAGAAAAAGTTTATTTGACGCGTGTGTGAAGGAAAAACAACAGAGAAAGAAAAAGAAAATTAAGAGTTTATATCAAAATCTATTTATTCTTTGCAATTTGCGGAGCCCAATGTTAGTATTTCTCTAACCATCATACAGTTCTGGAAATGAAGGAATACTAAATACCGTTTGCGACCGCCGCAATCTTCATAGCCTTCGTTCTGTGTTTGCTGGAGTTCATTGGTATCTGCATAACTATTTTTTGCTGCACCATTGAAAAACAAACATTCCCAGTTACGTGAATGTTAATTACATATAATAAAAGCTTGCATTTCTTGTTCTCCGAGCTTAAGGAAATTCAGTCTGACAAAAATGAAGCCGTAGACAGTGTGACAGGTTCTGTAGGAGGAGAAAATACTTACCTTCATACTCAACAGCAACAGAAACCAGAGGCAGTGATTTCTGGTGAAATACTTTCTTAGGTTTCAAGTCTATTGTGAAATGGAGGAAGGGGTGAAGCTTAGCTTGTATTATAGGAAAAGAAAATACTTCTTGATTCACAACTGGGACAGACGCAGTCCAAGCGCTAGACTATTCTAATATAGTATTGTCATATCAGTTCATTGACTGTATTTTTATTTTTATTAATATGGAAATCTAAATTAAATTGTACGCACCTCAACTAATCCTATAAATTCTGAGATTAATGACCATGTAAATCTTCAGTGACCATTATATTAGCAACTACATGATTCAAACCTGAGACCACAAATAAAACAAACCTTTAGTCCCAAGTTCTTATCACTGAACACGTACTTGATAGTTAGTTCATTGACTGTCTTATTCCTAAGAAAACGTGTCACATAAAATTCTTAGCTTATCTTATAAGCAATATATATATATATATATAAAATTATGATAATTTAAAATAAAATAAATATAAAATTTAATTTTCAATCAAATAAATATTAAAAAATAAAATAAAGAGCTCTGTTTATTTTACAAATCAAGGCCTAAAGATTGAGGAAAGGATATACAAAAGAGAGGAGAAGAAAGAAAAGTAGAGTGCCGACCAAAGCGACACACGCTCTCTATTTTTACTCTGCTCATTCAATTTATTCCAGGACCATGCAAAAAATAGGGTTGAACTCTGTTTTGGTTTCAAATTTGGTATTTATGCCTTGATTGTTTTAAACTAATGATACTGACTTTTGTTTTCCTAATTTAAGCATTAACTAGCTTTGGTCCCAAAAACAAAACTGCCCACTACAAAGTATAGGATAATAAGTTAGTTCATTGCTTGTACAAAATTATTGGAAATTTTTATCCAACAGATGGAGAAAGGTTATGCCTAGCATTGTTAGATGTAGTACTGGACTTTTATAAGGCTTTTGACTCAGTTGTTTGGGAGTATCTAGAGGAATTGATGTCATATATGGAATTGATTTCTCTAATTCCATGAATGCATTGCAAGATTAAATTACGAATTCTTATTAATGGTTTACCAAACATGGAGTTTGGATCTCATCGTGGTCTACATCAAAGAGGCCTACTATCATCTTTTGTTTTAGTCGGGGAAGGGTTATCGGTTTTGCTTACGAGAGCTTTAAACTATGACTTATTTAAATGAACTAATTGCAAAAATGACATACATCTGAGTTTTTTGATTTAGCCCTAATGATTTGCAATTTCTATCAAATGCTAAAAGAATCTTGAGGCGGTTTACGTTGGCTTCACACTACTAAAACATTAGTCTATTAGCAATGGAAAAATTCAGCGACTGATATAGCAATGGATCAACATCAAATTGTATTTAGTAACAGAAAATCCATTGTTGTTGTTGAAATAACCTACAACGGATTTTCCATTGCTAAAAATAATGTGTTGCTAATTTATTTGCTCTGCAACAGATTTTTCGTTGCAAATAAATTAACAACGACAAATTTGCATCGGATAGTTTCCGATGCAAATTCCATTGCTCATGTTTATTAGCAACATATTCCTTTGTTAAATGCAACAGGATACTCCATTGCTAATAACTCCTTTTTTAGTAGTGTCAAGTCAACTTCCATAAAAGTTCACTGGTTTAGATGATGAATATACAGTAGGACTAGAGAATTTAATAAATATATTGCAAATAAGACTGATTCCAATCTGGTACTTAGGAGTTCTTTTGGAAGCAGATTTGAAATGACTCTCCATTGGAAACCTGTAATAAATAACATCCGAACAAGATCAGGCCTATGGAAAGGATGCTAATTGAGCATGACAAGAAGAGTGTCTTATTAAAACTATGCTGTCCTACCTCGATCCTCTTATATTACATGTTTGTGTTTCTTATGCCAAAAGAGCTGTTAGGGTCATTACTTCAATCGAAAGGAGATTCTTATGGTGTGGAGATTCAAAAGATGAAAAAATCTATAAAGTAGCAGATTGTAATTAGGGGAAAAAATTGAGGATGTCTAGGCGTTGGTTCATGAGAAGGTTGTTGCACAAGACAATAATCTGGGAGGCTGGCAAAAGCTTGTTAGTAAAAAGTATCAAGTTTCCTTCATTATTGGCCTACCAATACTTCATTCACCTTTTTTCAGAAACATGAGAATCCATAAATCCTCTCATCAGCATAGACTCTATAGTTAAAGAGGCTTTGAAGAATAATTGTTGGTTTCGGTTTTGCAATGGCAGAAACATCCTCTTCAAAATAGAATAATTGGATGCTAAACCATCTTCATCATGCTTGCTAGATATGGAGGAGCAGGTCTCAGCTTAATAACAATGGAGGTCACACTGGAAAAGACGCTTACTGCAATCAGAAGAAGAGCAATTACAGAGTATGACTCAACTGCTAACAACTATAACTCTATGATAAGAAAGTTGATACAAGAATATGGTGATGAGAAACAACTAGTTCTTATATTGTTAAGTCCAAAAGTGAATTAACTGATAACATCTCTTATCTAGGAAACTTTCACTACCCTTTCCTTTCATGGAAAGGAATTTCCCCACTAAGATCAAAATGTTCATATGGATGCTCCTGCGTGATAAAATATGTATTGTTAGAAGATAATGACAAGGTGTGGTAGATAATTGATAAGCACAAACGCAAAAACAAAGCTAGATAATAAGAGGAATAATGTTTTTTTATTAACTGTTCTCTTAGAAGATACACCTTATAGTCCATGGCAATTAATTATTAAACTACTTAAAGGAAATTGTAATCTATATAAGAATTTAACATTCTAATTAAATAAGGATTCTAGTCTACTACAAATCCTTCTTCATCAAGGATTTCTACTTTACTAGAATTTTATGTTAATATTGTAGAGTTATAACAATATTAAAGCACTTACAAACTCAAAATTATAATTGATATATATTAATAACCAATGAAACATATTTCATTGTTCGTCACTGACGTAATCACTCACATGATAAAAATAATTAAAAATGAAGAAATATTTTTCATTAATTTTGTTATTAAGATGAAACGTCATCATTGATTAAAGGATTGACCAGCAATATTTTCCATTACAAAAATCCATCGCAAATCTCATTGGTAAATTTAAAGGTGTTATAACCAAAATTAACCCCACTCTCCCCATCTTCTTCTTGTTCATCTTCTTTCTCTTGAATAACATCTCCCACCTATTTTATGATAAATCTAGACCTCATCATCATAAATTCAGTCAACCAACACTCTATAGTGTCAACATCATTCTCTTGATATTATTTTTTCTAGATAGTCGTTACACTAAGTAAGCAAATCTACCCATTTTGTATTTTAAGATAATGTATTGGTATTGTTTTAAGTATTTGTAATGTAGTTTGCTTGTATATTGAAATGGTTTATAATTGTTTTAGTTGTAGCAACATACATGAAGTTATAAATGATAACAATAATTATTATAGGAGGATGGTGATGGATGTTATCGCGACGAATATTTTTTCGCTTCACGCAGGGGGATGCATGGAAAAAGGTTATTTTGCAACCATAAAATTATGATTATAATTTTTAGAAGTCACCACCTAGCATTAAGGTCCATAGGAACCCTAATGGTATATGCGAGTTTAAGTAAGAAGACTTGTCATGCAAGAGAAAGACGCATAACTCCCTAGTGCACCTTATCTAAGGTAAGCTACATGGTTGTGTGATTGTTTTTCTAGGTTAGATTTTTATTTGTTAGTCTTTTCTAGGTTTCTAAGTAGATCTCTCTCTTCGTGAGGGAGTCTTTATCTCATTGGATTGAAACCTAACCGCTTTAAAGTCCAAGTTTTAGCACTGCATTTATTGTCTTTTAATATCTAATCGTGTATTTTATAATATAATTTTACACCTTAATAATTAAAATTTTCAACTAAAAAAGAAATGAAAAAAATGGATGTTGAAAGGTTTTTGATATTTTGGCTGAACTCTAATTACAATATCCCATTTTTCATTTTAAAACATGAGAAAAGATACGATTTTTGTTCTTGTGAAAAATATGCTTAGGAAATTTTTAAAATTCGGTCATGCACGAAAACAAAGCATATTTTAGAACATTAATTTTTTTTATGTATTTTCTAGGTTGGGCTGCCCAACCAAATGGGCCGAAACAACCCAATAAACTTAAAGGGCTGGGCTGCCCAACAAAATAGACTGAAATGGCCTAAAATGCCTCATGGCCTGGGCTGAACGCAGCGTCCTGCCTACCAATGTATACTGTTCACCATGTGAAGAGTAGGACGTGAATTAATTCATTCCTCACTCTTCACTTATAGTGAACAGTAACAAGAGAATAAGGAGGGCAGAAGGCTCACTTGTTACTACTGCTGTGTTAATGAGGTTAGGTCGGTGCTGGGGGAGAGATTTATGGTTGGTGGCAGCTGTAGGAAGAGGAGGAAGCAATTGCTGCTGCTCTGTGGAGAATAAAATGGCTAAGAGTTTCTGCTGCTTCCGTTGTCTCTAGAGGATAAGAAGAAGGGTCGTTGTTATTGTTACCACTGCTATAGTTGTCAGACAAGAAGAATTAGGGTTATTGCTCCTATCATCGGAGAAGTAGGAGGAATGCAACAGCTACTGTTGCTGCTACTAGCTGCTAGAGCAAAAGAAAAAGGTGTTGCCGTTGTCGCTGTCATCGGAGGAGAAGAAGGAGCTAGCTGTGGTTTTGATGTCACTGGAGGAGAAAAAGGGGTTGCTGCTGCTGTCATTGGAGAGAGAAAGCTAGCTGTGGTTTTCTTATGGCCGGAGGAGAAGAAAGAGCTATTGTGGTTTGCTTACGAGTGGGGAGAAAATGATGGTGCATGGTTCCCATTCATTTTTCTTTCCCCCTTTCCTTTCTTTTTGTTCCCGCCCAGAGGCAGAGAAAATAAAGCCTTAGATCTTTGCTTGATAATCTGCTCTTTTGTTCCCGCTTTTTCTTCTCTCGTTCGCCTCGGTTGAGACACCTTGAGCCACTGGTGCTTGCTGGATGGGGCTGTTGAACTGTTGAGGAAACGGGAGTTGGCTCTGGTTTTGACTTGCAGTTGCTGGTTGTGTTGAGGGGAGAGGCTGCCGGTGATGGGGTGACAGTCTTGTCGGTGACGAGGAAGAGGACGAGGGGAACTGTTACTGGTGGCTGCTTTTTGTTGTTTTTCGTAACTATCTGTAAATTACGACCGGTTATGTGTTTGTTCTCTCTCGCATTTATAGGCGAAGGAGTAACCTTTCGGCTGCATATCGCGTTCAGCGACGTGCTTGCAGGATTTTGGGAGAAGGTGAAAATGTGTTTTGTTCCCTCAATTTATAATTGTTCTAATTGTATTTTTTATTGACTTTAAATTTTTAAATTTATGTAATTGTATTCCCACAAAAATCTCAATAGCAGCCTTAATTCTGCGCGCCTTTTTTACTTCGGTCATTGGTTTCAGATTTATGCAATTCGATCCTCAATTGACTATTAAACTTTTAATTTTCTTTAATTTTGCCCCTGACTTCAAACTTTTGACTTGGAAAAAAACCAATTTGGTCTTTGAAATTCCAATATTCTCAACTTGGAAGAGGACGAGGGGAACTGTTACTGGTGGTTGCTTTTTGTTGTTTTTCATAACTATCTTTAAATTACGACCGTTTACGTGTTGTGTTTTTCCCTCTTTGTTCTCTCTCGCATTTATAGGCGAAGGAGTAACCTTTCGGCTGCATATCGTTGCAGGATTTGGGAGAAGGTGCAAACATATTTTAGTCTTTAATTTATAATTATTCTAATTGTAATTTTTATTGGCTTTAAATTTTTAAATTTATGTAATTGTATTCCCATAAAAATCTCAATAGCAGCCTTAATTCTGCGCGCCTTTTTTACTTTGGTTCTTGGTTTCAGATTTTTACTTTGATCCAAAAGTTTTTTTTTCCCATTCCTTGAGAGTTAGAGGAAAGAAAAGAAATTGGGTAGCAACACCAATTACAACGACAACAAAGTAAAATCAATCGATTGAGTTTTATTATTCAATATTCAAGGTATGAAACAATTACATAAGATCACAAATCAGGATACCATGTACATGGCATCTTTATTCGAAAGCTATTTTACAAAGGAGACAATATAATTAAGTACAATTATTTCTTCCAATTTTATATCCATATAATTTATTTTGAGAAACAAAATAACAAACGAATAGCCAAATCATGTCCGTTTTGAAGTATTAGCTTTTTAATTTCCACCGGCTGAATTAGCCTCACGAAGATGCATCTCCCTGGAGAGTAATTTAGCCAACCTACACACAACAACAAAACATTTACTATAAATAAATAAATATATAAATAAATAATGAAGATGAAAGCAAGAGTATTATTTATATATACTTTCTGAGAGCCTCTTCATTAGTCATCTTATTGATAGGCTCAAAGACTCCAGTAGCCATATTCACTCTTGAAACTGGTTTCTTCAACAATTCCTCACCCACTTTCACAAGATTCTCCAAATTCTCTTTTGTAGCAACATCCACAGATGAAAGTGTTCCAGTCAACGTGTCATCCTGTTTTGATTTTTCACACGTACGTATTAAGGGTTAGATTAATTTCCTCACTTTGCTTCATGAATAAATATTTTGGATGATAGCATTAGCATGATAAACAGGCACCTGAATTCGAAGATAATTTTCCTCGGAGTTAAGGGCTTGAAAAACAGTGGAAATATGAAAATCAACCATGTCAGCACTAGCTTGTGTGAAAACATCCACCAATGGAGTAGAATTATCAGCAGTCAACCATCCCAAGAGACCCCATTTAGCTGCTTCTTCTGCGTCGTACTTTTCTTCTGATTTTGCTGTACCAGTGCCCAGGGACAAGACTAGAAAGCGGCCATATTCCATTGGGTTCATGCAGAAGGAGTCAGGACCCTCCCGATTGCTTGCTTTTGAAACTTCACTGATGGCAACTAAAGTCTGAAGAGATTACAAAATAAAAACTGATATAAGATTCTTTAGTCATACAAGCTCAAGAAGTGTTTTAAGATTGATAAATCATAAACATACCGGATTGTTTGCTGCCACACCACCATCAATAAGATTGAAATCTCTAACTTTGCCTGATGGATCCTTGGTTTCAAAATAATGGGCAGGAAGATAGGTCGGGGCAGCTGAAGTCCCAATGCAGATATCAGACAAAAGGGCATTCGTTGATGGGTTGTTCTTCAAATTATAGCTAGAAAAGATAGTTGGCTGGAGCCGCTTGATGTCAAAAGTCGGGATCACAATATTTGTCAATGTCTGGTGCAACCGCGTATCTCCCAACTTTTCCTTGACAATACTATGCAGGAATTTCCCATCATACTTCGGTCCTCTCAAAGTCTTTACAAGATTTGCAGCCGAGGCAAGCGGAGAGCTATCCAGATTAGTACACAATACTTAAATTAGTACCTTGATGAATAAAAAACAGTTTTAATGAAATATTTCATCATGAAAAGTAATTATTACCCGTGCTGGGGAAATATTTTAGGGCAGTTCTCAAGGTAGAAGTCATTGATGTCATTAGCAGAGAACAAAGGGCGGTTTTGCTTATTCGGTGCCGCTAGCATAGCCGTCACGAGGCCGCCAGTGCTAGTCCCTGAAATCACATCAAAATAGTCTGCTAGCCTTGCATCTGCACCATCCAGCTTCTGTAAATTTGAATAGAAAAACTACTACTCAGTGATAAATAAAGGGGAGAAAACTCTGTGTTTGTGAAAAGTAAACTAACATTACAATTCTATATGCATACATCGATTCACGTAAAACTATCAAGTGTTAAACTTAGATCTTGCATGTGTATTTGGCATGCATTATTAGACGTTCTATAAGAGCTCGTTTTCTTTTCTACCTGAAGCTCAGACTCTAAAAAGGCAAGGATAGTTCCTGGTATAATGCCTCTTATTCCTCCTCCATCGATGCTAAGAACTGTGATCTGGCTTCCATGAGCTGGAAGTTGAAGGGGAGATCGTGGAGTTTGCATATTAACCATATTGATAAACAAATGCTAAAAATGTATAGGGTTGAGAGGGTTTAGCTTAAACTTTAGGCGCGATTGAGAGATAGCTATTACTCAAATGTATACAAGTGTTAGAACCTTGCAATCTCTCAAAGGAGATGTGGAGGTATTTATAGGCTTCTTTCCTTCATGATTTTTTTGGGAGTTTTAAAAACGTTTCTAAGATTTTACATACCAAATTTGACCATTTTGAAGTTTCTTGGATGGGGAACAATTTTGAATGGATCCACGATTTTCTGTACTTATCGCTACACAGTTCTTAGCTGACACGATTCCGTTGGACAACTTACAAGTCGGGTCAAAGGGTAAAATTAAATTGAAGGATGGCAATCTGTGAGAATTGTAGTTTAATTACGAAGTGAGGAGTTATGGCATCAGAACTAATCAATTACATAAACTGGGATTTTGCAGAAGTTGGCAACAAAAGATGAGATAACTTCATGGATGGAAAAACTCATCAAAGCAAAATTACTGATATATGATTTACAAAGAGAAACGTTTCAGTGCAATAATCCTCGATAATATTGAAGGATAAATCCTATATATATTAGATTTCAATGAATATATACCTTTCCGCAATTGAAAACTTGACACAAACGGCCTTCAAAAGGTTCAGATGTTAAAATGATGTGTTTATTAACATATAATAGTGTTAAACATATATTTTTATGATAGTTTTGAAGAGTGCATGTGCTAAAATTATGTGTTTAGCAACATATAATAGTGTGGATAAATATATTTTTGATACAGTTTTGAATATAAATTTTTTAGGTAAGTTAGGATACGTTTAGTATACATGAAACAAATTTTATCGTTGTTTTAACATCAAATAATTACCTTAACTCAAATGTTTAAATTATTATATAAGATTTTAAGATATAATTTATATTATTAGCTAATATATTCTCCCAAATGAAAAAACTTTAGAAAGTTGCACAAATTTATATTACTTTTGTGGTTTAATTAGGTTTTAATCAGAAAAAGAACTCATAACTATTTAAATAATCATTAAAATTCTGATATCATGTTAAAAAATAATTTAATTTGAAAACTTTAATTTTTTGTAAGAATTTTCAGGATCTAATAAATATTTTTCCCCATAGTTTCAAAGTGTATACATAGAATCGGAAAAAAACCTGGATGTTTCGTTCGTTATAATTTGAAATCAAGTTTCCAATCGCCTAAGCTTATGATCATACGTATAAAAGAGATTCGTTTCCAAGCTATATATCATTGAAATCACCTTTTAGGATTTGTAATAGCTTTGAACAAAGGACCAAGCTGAATGAATGATCAATTGGTGCCATACTTCCTGTCATTGGGACCAGTTTGACTTCCACTTCGTCGTCAATATATGCAATTATGGCTGTTTCGTGTTATGTGCCTTAGCCGATGATCAATCGAACAAAACCATGAATATAATATTACATTCATGGAAAATGTGTTTAATTATCACACTTGGAATGTGCGTGTGATTATCAATTTGACCATTGCGACTTTTCATTACATCGTGTCACCTTCCAAGCTTCATTTTGTTTGCGTCTATAAAACATCTTCCCAACTCCCATACATACTATGCCTAAAAAGTGATTTCAATGGATCGAATTTATGGAAAACTCTGTAGTAATTTTTAAGAATTTTTTTTGATAGGTTCTAGATATTTAAATATCAATTTACTTGTAAATTTAATATTTATGTTAGCATTTTTATTATTATTTCTCATGAGTTAAAATTATAAATTATTAGAATAATAGTCAAATTCTCATGAATTTAGTAAACTGATTAGTAAATCTTGAAATGCATGTTAATATATATATATATATATATATATATATATATATATATATATATATATATATATATATATATATTTATATGAACAATATAATTTTTTTATTTTTTAGAAACTTTTACAAATGTTCATATTGATTGTGGCTTAAATATATATATTTTTTATTTTGATATGAAAATACTAAACAATATATATTTTTTTAGAGTTTTACAAATGTTCATATTTAATAGACTGTTTTTAAGGTAACTCGCTTATTAATTTTGAATATGATTTTAGTAATGGACATTAATTTTCTATATTTTATTTTCTCTGTGTGATTTCATTTTACGAATTGAATTTCGTACATCTTAAAATAATATTTGGTTTATCAAATGTAATTATTATCAAATCATATTAACGTAATGTGCTTTTGCGACAAGAAAGAGCAACAATTTACTAAAAATATATTTTCAATCCTTTGGGAATGAGGTTTGACCTATATTGATTGTTAACCCTAATATCAATTCAATGTGTTGCATCATCTAATAATATTCTAAACTACAAGTCTCAGCTGCAAGTCTTGCCATATAGGATTCAAATGTCTAATTTCAACTTTTCCAGCCTGACTTACCTAATAAAAAAAAAAAATCCCGCACGTTTGCTGCATTTTGGAATTATACGTAATATTAAATAGCCATTATAAAATAAGTTTATATTAGTTGTAAGACCACGCAACGCTACGGAGCCAAAGTTTTTAAATATTTTTTAAGATCTTGGAAAATTCTTAAATTTAAAAAAACAATTGTTTTGATTTTTTAAATTTTTTATAAGGACAAATATTTTTTTTTTGTATCAACATATGTCTTATTTATTTTAGCCAACATAATGTTTATAAGGATGAAAAAGCTGGGTTATGACAATTTATTTCAGTTTGGTCCTCAAAAGTTCGTTTTCTATTGATCTAGATATTTTCATTCTCTTTAGCATGAGGTGTCATAAATTATTTATGAACAGCATGTTGATTTGCATGAAAAAAATTAAAATACAAAATCAAAAGAAAACAGGATCCGATTTGACATTGACAATAATTGACAATCTTTTTTAATGTTTACTATTTGAGAGGACCCTAAATTCACACTTTGATCCCTATATTTACACCTTGTTTTCCATGTGATCTGATTTATTTTTTTATCAATCCATGAGATAAAAATCAGCTTTTTCTGAAAAAAGAAAATATTTAAATTTTGGTTGTATATTGTATATATATACTGTTTTACAAAGTAAACAATTCAGTACAACTATATCTACCAATTTAATTGTATATGTATATATATAACAACTGAATTGTCAAATTATTTATTAATCATGTCCATTCTGAAGTAGCAGCTTTAATTTCCAACAGCTGACTTGGTCCCACGACGATGCTTCTCCATCGAGAGTAATTTAGCCAACCTGCACCAACAAAACAATAAATAAATAAATAAAAGAATAATCAAGATGAAACAAAGAGTAATATTCTTTCATTTATACTTTCTGAGAGCCTCTTCATTAGTCATCTTATCGATAGGTTAAAAGACTCCAGTAGCCAAATTCACCGTTGAAACTGCCTTCTTTAACATCTCCTCTCCCACTTTCCCGAGATTCGCCGAATTCCCTTTTGTGGCAACATCTACGGATGAAAGTGTTCCGGTCAATGTATCATTCTGCACTAATTTCTCACGCATGTCAATAGGTCAGATTTGCAGTGTATTATATTTTCCTTTTGCCTCATCATGAGCAGATATATCAGATCACCACCGCATGATATATATAACCTAAGCACCTGAATTCAAAGATAATTTTCTTCACAGTTAAGGGCTTGAAAAAACGTGGAGATATGAAAATCAACCATGCCAGCACTAGCTTGTGTGTAAGCATCCACCAATGGAGTAGAATTATCAGTAGTCAACCATCCTATGATACCCCACTTGGCTGCTTCATTGGCGTCATACTTTCCTTCTGATTTTGCTGTACCAGTGCCCAGGGACAAGACTAGAAAGCGGCCATATTCCATTGGGTTCATGCAGGAGTCAGGACCCTCCTGATTGATTGCTTTTGAAACTTCACTTATGGGATTTTCATTCTAACATTTTACTCACCCAAATTTGACCATTTTGAAGTTTCTCGGATAGGGAACAATTTTGAATCATTCCAATTTTTCTGTACTTATATCACAACACAGTTCTTAGCTGACACGGTTCATGATGGACCACTTACAAATTGGATCCAAAAAAGGGCAATTGAAAATTCCAAATTCTCAAATAACAGAGAGATTGCACAAAAAATGAAATTGTAGGTAATTTGCTGGCAGAAACTTAGATGAATATCATTAATGCAATTGGATTTGAACAAGTTATTTTTTCCAATTCAGGATCTTCTTTTAATGACCAATAAGGTTTAGTTTTCTGCATTAATCGAGTACATTTGAGATGATTAGCAATCAACTATTTAGAAAGAAACAACTCCTGTTAACATGAAAAATCCACCGACAAATCCATGTTTGAAAAAGACAGGTGGTAATTTGTATGATTTTCCTAAGGAAATATCGGAGTCATCGGGAGATTATTAACATTTAACACGACATGACATGTATAAACTTGAAGAAACACGTGCTGGAAAATGTTGCAACATGGAAGTTTCGTCTTGACTAAGGATAATAATAGGCTTAAGATAAAACCAGAATGAATAATCTTCAAAGTATAGAAAGAAGGACAGATGTAGTTATTAAGATTGATATAATAACGTACTGTAGCTATAAATTATTTGCAATTTACAAATATTAAATTGCTTCCATTTAATTTCCTCATGAGCATAATTAACTACCTTATTGAAGAATTTGATAACTGTTCAGTCCGAAATTTAATGTATTAACTCGGTTTTAAACATGGATTTATATTAATTTTACAAATTTAAATAGGAAGAATAGGGAGGACAGATTTAAACTTTAGAAAAATTGATTATTAAAGTTGTAATATGATGTGAACAAACCAGCTCAATCCAAAATTTAAATTATTATATGAGAGTTTCTTGAATAATCTTAAATTATTTTCAAATAGTCCATTGATTTGAGGGATCGATCACAGGTATATGGTTTGGGAAAGTTTTATATTGATTAATTTTATCCTTAAGTTTAAATTCTTCATCATAATTATGCATGTTATCCTCATGTTAGTATATCCTTACAGTTTATGTGATGATATAACAAAATTATTTATTTTTTGTATTTTTAAAACACTTTTCAAAAATAAATTTTTAAAAATAAAATATATCTTTAAATAAAAAATAAATACTATCACAATTCTAAAGTTCATATTATTTAAATTTCCAGTTCAATTCCTTTTTAAGGTATAATTATGACTGAATCACAAAAGCAATGAGTTTCCATGCATGAAAATTGTTTGTTATTTTTACAGGATGGTCAAAATTTTGTTCCCAGCAGCCTCGGATAAGGATAGGGTATGAGGTCTCAAAACAAACGCTGGCTTACGATTTCGAAAGCCGTCAATGGATCAAATCGATGACTGCTCTGTTGGAGATTAAATCTCCAAACCAAATAACAAGATTGGCCGTTCATCATCTACAATACGCAGTTGCATTAAAAAATCAGCAAATAAAAGATTTCAAAACTAGAAAGTGGTGATTGATTAATGAAGAAATTCCATCTAACTTAACTTACCCACGTAACTCTAGATTTTATAATGGTTGTAGAATGAGTGCCTCTACTTTTCTAATGGTATTGCCCTCAGATCATGACTGTCCTGATCAACAGCAAGAAAAGATTTTGTCCAAAATTTCCTCTCTCGTGGAGGTGGAGCATACAATGGCTAGAAAGGATTCTGCATGCAGGTTCTCTTTACAAATAGAATACACTGTATTCTCCTTAGATAAAAAGAGAAAGTAGTTTATAGGAAACATAAATTATTATTTATAGGACTCCCATCCCACATTAGCTTTGCAAATTGATAGTTGGCCATATTTCGAAGGGCTATTGAAAATTGCATCTGCTACAGTGTAGGCATCAAAAACTGAGTAAGTATATCCTTTTAGCTGGTTCTTGAGCTTTATGAGAGCTTTGGGGAGTGCTCTGTTGTGTAGTTTTGCAAGCACTGTAACTTCTTCCATGCAGCCAGAGCCACCTGTGCGGACTATGTTTACTGCTCTAGAGATTTTGCCTTAGCTGCTTCTCCGTATTCTTGAAATTACTTGATTGAGTTTGAAGGTCCAGCACCTTTGAACGAACAAACGGGAAAAAAATTTAAAAAATTAAGAAAATTAAAAATAGTACATGTAATCATGCAACTTAAGAGATGGATAACTTTATAAGAACTCAGTTTTATGAACACAGAGTTATTCAAGCTAAATGAAGTCACAATGAGCAAAATCCAGTCCAAATATTTTAGAAGAAGGAGCACACACCAGTCCTTGATTAGTTCCTGCAAGAGCACCAGCTCCCCCTGATGCAAAGTTTACCCCAAGCTAAGAAAGCTTCATCTCCGCTATGGAAAACTCTTGTTTCCTTGAAAGATCAACTTGTCCAGGATTGTGAGAGTAGCTCATCTGTTATTGCTACTATGACTTCCTAGTCTGCTGGTACAGGTTGTTTCTCGGCTAATGCTTATGAGCACTTTCGAGTGAAGGGCCGCATGATCCACTGGGATAAGATGGTATGGGAGCCATGGTCTTTGCCTAAACACTGTTTTGTGTTGTGGATTGCGGTATTAGGTAAGCTTAGAACCAAAGATCGTCTGCATTTCATTCCCACTGACGTTAGCTGTGTGTTTTCTAGTCAGGACCAGGAGTCGCATAGTCATTTATTCTTTAATTGTCCCTGGACTTTGAACTTGTGGGGAAACATTATTTGGTGACTGCATATTCATCGTCCGATGAGCTCCCTTCCTAGTGCTATTTGTGGCCTCTTACCAAAACGGAGAAATATGGTTTCTAGAATGCGGAGAGCCTCTCTTGCCATCTCGGTTTATCTCATCTGGGAAGAGCATAATAAAAGGTTATTTGATTCTTCTTTATCCTCGGTGGAGAGAGTTTTTTGGAGATTCCAGGTTCTGTTCTTCACAATTTTTCACTTCCATGAAAAAGATCACTTCTCCATTAATGTTGGCTAATGTATGGTCGCCGGTCTTAATGGGGTGGTGTTGGTTGTCGACTGCTTCTCTCCTTGCTTTGCTTGATGTGGCTGGTTGTGATTTGAGTTGTCTTGGCCATTTGTTGTTCTTCTTTAAATTGACTGCTAGTGGCTAGTTTGTTGCCGAGAGTTTCCTTGTGTGCTGCTGTCCTTTGCCTAGGGCATGAGTTTTTTTGTTGTTTCTCCTTATAACTGTTGTTCTTCTTTTAGTTCATGCTTTTTCCTGCCAACTTCTTAGTTGGATTGTAGGCGGATACTATGCTTCTTGTTTTGGCTTCTCCTTAGTTTGCTCCCCTTGTTTGGCCTTGAGATTATGTTCCCTTGAGGTGTCTGCTATTTTTTAGGTTCTTTGACTTTGCTGTTTGCAGCTTATTTTATTCTTTGATCTTTTTTTATATACTTACATTTGATTAAAAAAAAAGTTTACTCCATTTGCAATTTGATGGTCGCAGGGTTGTAAATACAGTGGAATTAATGGTAGCTTTGCAAATTCAGCTGCAACAAAGTTCAAGAATCATTTTGCCAAAAAGATATTGTGTAAAGAGAGAAAATTGTTCGTTTTGCTATTTTTCAGCTATGAAATTTGATATTTTTTACATCAACAAGTTACATTCAACAACAATTGTGGTGGTTTTAAACTTTTATGTTGCTTGAAGAATTAGTAAGGATTCATTTTAATTTTTTAATCTGAAGCAGGCCCCTAGAGCATGGAATGAAAGGTTCAGAAGTTTTTTACCAACATTGGGGTTTCAGGGTACCTACTCTGATTGTTCTTTATTTGTTAAACACTTTGATGTTGGAATTATCATTCTACTAGTTTATGTAGATGATATTATTATTGCGGGGAATTAGTCTTGTGAGGTTTAGAAGGTTATTAATGCTCTTGCTGCTGAGTTTGATATTAAGGACTTAGGTGATCTTCATTATTTTCTGGGTATTCAAATCACTCCTATTCCACATGGTTTGTTCTTATCTCAATCTTAGTATAGTCATGATCTCTTGGTGAAAACTGATATGTTAGAGTCCAAACCATGTGACACTCCCTGCCTTTCGTATCAGAGAATGCTCAAAGATGATGGGGGTACCATTTGAGAATCTCACATTGTACACAGTAGTGTTATTGGGGGCCTTACGATATTTGGCATTCACAAGGGCCCTGACATTGCATTTTCGAGTGCATCGGGGTTTTGCCAATTCATGCAAAAACCTATGGTGATTCATTTTGTTCGCTGTTAAAGCGTATATTACGGTATTTGAAAGGGGACTGCTTCTTATGGGATCAATTTTCAGCATGGTTCCTTGGATCTTCATGCATTCAGTGACGTTGACTGGGTAGGGGACCCGAATGATAGACGTTCAACAACAGGTTTGGTTGTTCTTCTTGGATCAAATCCTATCTCTTGGTCCTCTAAGAAACAGCTTACAGTGTCTCGTTCATCTACGGAGGCAGAGTATCGAGCCTTGTCTTCTACGGCTGCAGAACTTGACTGGATTAACCAGCTGTTGGTATTCCTGCGTATTGATTTTGTGGAGCCTCCCATTATTTTTTGTGATAACCTTTCAGCAATAGCTTTGTCTTTCAATCCAGTTCAGCATCAAAGAACCAAGCATATTGAGATTGATGTGCATTTTGTGCGTGAAAGGGTGGCTGAAAATAAATTGTCTATGCAATTCGTCTCATCCAAGGAACAATCTGCTGACATTCTCACCAAGGGGTTAAGTGCTCCATTGTTCAAGATTCATTGTTGCAATCTCACGCTTGGTTTACCAAGGCATGAGATTGAGGGGGGATGTTAGAGTAGACGTATGATATACATAGTTATGGGTATGAATGATGTATGGTATGGTATTTGTAGATGTTATAGATTACTATAAATACCCGTTGTTACTCACGTATTCTGTTAAGTGAAAATAATAACAGAATAGAGAATTCAAAATTTCCTTCCCTCTCTTTTCCTCTCTGTTTCTCTCGTCTCTTCTTCTGCTTCTAATCTACAAGATCCTTCTCTTCTTCTCTTCAATTACTGAAATTCTCAGTGATTCTTCACTATCTTTACAATTTTCTTTTGATAATTTTAAAGTGTTTCGAGGTTGTAGATGATTTATAAAGGGTTTATTTTAAGAAGATAAAGTAAAAAATCTATTTTTAAAACAAAAAAAACAATATTTTTGAAAAGCATAAAAAACCATCTTTTTTCTTAATAAGAAATAAGAGGCAAAAAAATTGAAAGAAGATAAAAAATCAATGGCCCATGCACGCTGAGTTATGAAATCTCGCTTGCTAGGGTTATTTTTTATGTTTTGTTTTAGTTTTATATTTTAATGTTTGTTTTTGTTATTTTATTTTATATTTTAAAATATTTACTTTTATTAATATGTAATTAGATAAAAAAAATATTTTTAAAAAATATGAAACATAGTGGAATTTATTATTCGGTTTCGGATCAAGAAAGAAATGTGGGTCAGTAAGCACAGTCGCAGTTAGCAATTATGTTTGCACTCATACAAATAATTGAAGTTCTCATTTATTATTTAACTTGGTTACACACTCTAAGATTTAAATTATTTTAGGGTTGCTAATTTGATAACATTTGAAGTGAATTTAATAGTACATTCGATTCGACCATCTAAAATTATTTCAGTTTAAGACAAATCAGTAACATAAGTAGATAGGTTGTCTGATCTTGAATTAGTTGGTGTGCATGTTCAAATTTTGCTTAAATATAAAAACGTAAATCAGATAATTGAAATTGTTTTAAGGTTGACAACAAAATTCAAGCACACTTCAATTCTAGAGTTAGGTGGTAGGGTCTAAAGCCTGAATCGACTTGGTTTTGAAGCATGAAAATTAGTCGTATTCAAAGTGCAGAACATGTTGTTAGGATTGTGAAGATTTGCTGTAAACTAACTGAATTGAGACAGCAGAGAAGGGAAGAGAGAATAAAGGAAATAAAGGGAGAAGAAAATTTGAATTTTACTATTTTTTCACACATATTGTGTGTTACAACAACCACACTTTATACACCTTGCATACTCTCAATTTATACTCTAACATCCCCCTTGATCTCTTGCTTTGGTAAGCCAAGCATGAGATTGCAACAATGAATGTTAGAGAATAATATAAATCATATTTTAGAGCCTCACTTATATGCTTAAGCTCTTAGGTGAGATGGTTCCTTAACATGGTATCAGAGCCTTGTTGACCCAACGGTCACGAGTTCGAATCTCACCACCCCCATTCTATTTGATAAAAACTAAGCACAAGGTGATGTGAGCCTGTGCAAGTTTCAAGCCCAAGGGACTTTCACTTGAGGGGGTGTGTTAGAGAATAATATAAATTATATTATGGGACCTCACCTATAAGCTTAAACTTTTAGGTGAGATGGTTCCTTAACATGGTATCAGAGGCTTGTTGACCCAGCGATCACGAGTTCGAATCTCACCACCCCCATTCTATTTGATAAAAACCAAGCGCAAGGTGATGTGAGCCTCTGCAAGTTTCAAGCCCAAAGGGCTTTCACTTGAGAGGGTGTGTTAGAGAATAATATAAATCATATTTTGGAGCCTCACTTATAAGCTTAAGCTTTTAGGTGAGATGGTTCCTTAACATGGTATCAGAGTCTTGTTGACCCAGCGGTCACGAGTTCGAATCTCACCACCCCCATTCTATTTGATAAAAACCAAGCACAAGGTGATGTGGGCCTGTGCAAGTTTCAAGCCCAAAGGGCTTTCACTTGAGAGGGTGTGTTAGAGAATAATATAAATCATATTCTGGGGGCCTCACTTATAAGCTTAAACTTTTAGGTCAGATGGTTCCTTAACAATGAATACGAAACACATGAGTATTTAATCTGTTTGATAGAAATCAGTTTGGAAAAGAGAAAGAGAAGAGAATAGAAAGATGAATTTGAATTTGATTGACAGATTTTAGAAATTTGAGAAGAAGAAGAAGAAGAACGCTCAAATGGTGGAGAAGAGAGATCATAGACGGAAGAAATTTTTTTTTTCTATTTCTTGATTTGAATTTTATTTGTTTGTGAAAGAAATTGAGAAGAGAGGGACGAGAGGGAAGATAGGGGATAAAATTTGATTGAATTTTATTTGTCTGTGTAAGAAATTAAGAAGAGAGGGAAGAGAGTGGATAGAATTTGTATCTCATATTCTACTCGTTGATAAATTTCTTAATCTATGTAAGAATTCATTTTCTAATTCTTAATGATTTTTTTTATTTTTTTGTTTTACTCACAAAACGACAGTTTGTAGTTGCTTTTCACGAGCCATTATAGTTTAAAATTTTAATTTTATGAGGAGGGGTCTTGTTTATCCTTTTTATATTTTTTTTGTTTTTGTTTTCTTAATTTTATAGGGGATTAATGAAAATTCCAAAAAGAGCCTAAAAAAGTATCTTAAAGTGTTAGTATACAACTTTAAGAATATATTATGTTTTTTTAATTAAATTAATAGTGGTTATCAACAATGGTGATGGTAAAAGTAGAATAATAATATCATGATTATTAGTTAGGAGCAAACTCCTTAATTCCAAGCTCATATCACTTGATCACTTACTAGATGGTTAGTTCATTGACTGTCTTATTCCTTAGATGTGTCACAAAAAATTCTTAGGATCTTATAAGCAATTTATAAATATTATAATTATGGTAATTTCAAAAAAAATAAATATAAAACTTAATTTTCAATCAAATACATACTAAAGGATAAAATAAAAACAAATGTAAAAAATATTTGAGTGCTAACATTCTATATTCACGATTATGAGAACATAATCACTTTATAAAAAAAAAAAAAAATTACAAAACTCAATCCTGAAGGGACAAATTGAAGAGCAGTAAAAAAAATAAAATTAAAAAATCACAAGACTGAAGGGCCAAATATGACGTATAACAATTGACATCTAACTCTGCTATTTTTTACAAATCAAGGCATAAAGATTGAGGAAAGAATATACAAAAGACAGGAGAAGAAAGAAAAGTAGAGTGCCGACCAGAGCGACACTGCTCTTCTACCCTAAGACTCGACACACGCTATCTATTTTTACACTGCTCATTCATTTTATTCCAGGACCCTGCAAAAAATAGGGTTGAACTTTGTTTTGGTTTCAAATTTGGTATTTAAGCCTTAATTGTTTTAAGCTAATGATACTGACTAATTTAAGCATTAACTAGCTTTGGTCCCAAAAACAAAACAGCCCACTAATTTTTTAAAGTATAGGATAATAAGTTAGTTCATGGCTTGTATCATAACCCAATTTTTGGGTTATTCCCTAAAATCTACCCAAAATAACAAAAATAAAATTAAACGGGTTGGTGTTGGTAGAAAAATCAAGGTGAAAATTTTGGATATTTTCGAGAGGCTGGTCGTATCTCTTATTTGCCTAGAAATGAAGGAAAATGTAGATTCAAGGCTAAAATAATTTATTATTGGATAAATCTGCTTAAAAATTAAGTCGAAAGGCATAATAATATTTTTATGGGTCAATTTGATTTAATTGTCGGCCAATTTAATGTGTAATTATGTTTAGGAATCAATTGAGACCTCAATTGAAGAATTTAATTAAGAGCAAGGGCTTAATTTTACTTTAAATAGGTCAAATTAATTTTATTAAGAGCTTAATTGATGAGAAATTAAGTTTGGAAGCCTAATCTGGGTTAAATTGAGCCGATCAGAATTTTTGTTGACAAAACTTTTTGGGTGAAATCAAAAGTCAAAATTGAAGATAAAAATATCGTTCTTCCTGGTTTTTCCCATCGAAAAACTCTTTTTTGTCACAATTTATTTATTTCAATTTTTCAAAAAACAAAAGAATTGCCAAGGCCATCCCCAGGATCCATGCAGCACCATGCCAGGAGCCATGCTGCGCCATACCAGAGCCTCGCTCCCTACAACTAAAAAACACCATACTTTGGACATAAACCCCTTACTTGCAAATTGCAAGATGAGCCTACAAATAGGGGAAAATTACAGAGGAAAAAGGGGGAGATAATAAACAGTCACGAGAGGGAGAAAAACTGAATTTACATAACAGAAGGGAGAAAAATTTACAGAATCAGGAGATACCATCATTAACAAATGGGGAAGCAAATATTTAGAACATGGGGGAAATTACGCAGGAGATAGGAGGATTATAGAGGAAGGAAACGAGCAAAAAATTCTACAGACACTGCGGGGAAGTGACAAGCAATTTTGTTTAGACCATCGTAACTAAAAAAGCTTGCACATGAGCATAACAAGCTAACACTCCCTCCTTCATCTTCGTTGGCGCAGACAAAGTCATCGTCAGTAGCCTTCCCTAAGCAACGTTGTCTCTCCCCTCCACCCAGCATAACCACCGACCTCGGTAACAACAACCAACCATCTCCCTTAGCGGCTCCGAGCTCGGTCCATCGGCACCCACGGCGACGCTTGATAGCGGCTGACAGCCGACCTCCCGTTGCGAGCAACTCTCTCTCTCCTACAGTCTCTATCGGCAACTCTCTCTCTCTCTCTATAAAACCAGCATCAACCATATCTCTCTCCCCTCCATCTCTCTCTCCTCTCCAGATCCAGCAGCAGTCAACCACCACCCAGCCTTCTTCTCCAGCTCCAACAAGGCAGCAACGAAGCAGCAGAGGCGAACGACAGCACAAGTCAACCATTTCAGAAGCTCCTCCTGCCACCACAGGCCATAATTTTTTACGCCACCACCACAGTGACAATCACCTTGGCCTCCTCTCCCTGAAGGTAGTAGCAACCAAGCCTCTCGTTCTAGTCCACCGACCACCATTTTACTGTTCGCTTAACACGAGAACAGTTTTAATTCTTTGCCCTTTTTTTTGTCTGCTTTGTCATGGGCTGGACTACTCTCGGCCCGGCCCAGTTGGCTGGGACAGGTCTAGTCCAAGCCCAGCAGAGTTGGGCCTTTGGCCCACCTAGGCTGGGCCAACCCAAAATTTTTTAATTTAAAAAAAAAAAATTGCATTAAAAAAATGTTATTTTTGTGCATACGAACGAATTCTAAGGTTTTCCAAGCATATTTTTCATTAAAAAAATATATGTTGCATCTTTCTCATATTTTGAACAAAAAATGGAAATCGTAACCACTTTATAATTATCCGTTGGAATTTGGACAATATATATATATATATATATATATATATATATATATATATATATATTGTCTTAGCTATCTCAGTGTATAATTACATTGTAAAGTACACTCGCAAATAGTTAAAAAAAATGTTTTTAAAATGTAGTGTAAAATTCTTTTTGTTAGTCTTTCAACTCCTAATGAGGTAGAGATTCTCTCACGAATAGAGATCTACGTTAAACTTTAGAAAAGACAAAGAGGTAGAGAATCACAGTCTGTTACTAGTGGCTGCTTTTTGTTGTTTTTTCATAACTATCTGTAAATTACGATCGTTTATGTGTTTTTTCTCTCTTTGTTCTCTCTCGCATTTATAGGTGATGGAGTAACCTTTCGGATACATATCGCGTTCATCGACGTGGTTGCAGGATTTTGGGAGAAGGTGCAAACGTGTTTTGGTTCCTTAATTTATAATTGTTCTAATTGTATTTTTTATTGGCTTTAAATTTTTAAATTTATGTAATTGTATTCCCACAAAAATCTCAATAGCAGCCTTAATTCTGTGCGCCCTTTTTACTTCGGTTCTTGGTTTTAGATTTATTCAATTTGACCCTCAATTGACTATTAAACTCTTAATTTTCTTTAATTTTGCCCTTGACTTCAAACAATTGACTTGGAAAAAAACCAATTTGGTCTTTGAAATTCCAATCTTCTCAAATGAACCCGAATTAAGCTCAAAAACTTGATTTTTTTTTTTATCAATTAATCCTTTAATAAAATTAATTTGACCAAATATAATTAAGTCCTTGCATTTAATTAAATCATTCAATTAGACCTGAAATTAATTCTCAAACATAATTACACTTTAAATTGACTGATGAATAAATCAAATCGGCCCATAAAAATATAATTATGCTTTTAGACTTAACTTTGACTTAGATTTATCCAATAATAAATTACTTTTGTCTTGAGTCTGCATTTTGTTTTTCATTTTTGGGCACAAAAGAGGCACGATCAGGCTCTCTAAAACATCCTAAAATTTCACTTTGATTTTTCTACCAACATTAACCCTTTTATATTTTTATTTTATTTTGGATAGATTTTGGGGAATAACCCAGAAATGGGTTATGACATACATTATCAAAATATTATTTTATTTTTATTTTTTTTAATATTTAGAGGATATATAATGAATTGGTTGAATAGTTCTTAAGATATTCACTTAAACGAATTGTAGTTTATGAAATTAACTTAGAGTTTTATGATTCAATCTAACAATACCATTCAAAAAAGTTAACTTAGGTTATTGTTTTAACCCCCTTACAATTTGATGATTTTAGTAATACATCATTATTTTTTTATATTTTCATTCCTATGTGATGACTTTTACGAATTGAATTTCGTACATTTTAAAATAATATTTAATTTATTTAATACAATTATAATAAAATCATATCAACTCAATATGCTTTTGTGACAAGAAAGAGCAACAATTTACTAAATAAATATTTTCAATCCTTTGGGAATGAAGTTGCATCACCGAATCATTCCAAACTACAAGTCTCAACTGCAAGTCTCGCCATATATAAGTCCCATACGTTGGCTGCAAAAATACATGAAGGATGCCTCCATCACTTTTCCAAGACCTTCCCGCTACCCGTTTACATAAAATTTAAAATTTTAGTTTAGCATGCCAAATTTTTTAATTTTATTTAGTGAAGAATTCAAAATTATGAAATTTATTCTTTTTATTAATGATAACACTTCAAGAAATTATTTGGTGATAAATGACTCTATAGTATTCTAGCATATGACAAAACAGTTTAACTTAATAATTTTAAATTTTAAATTATGACAAAACAGTTTCATAAATTTATATTGTTAACTAATATATGAAAGAATCTTTGATACGGAAATAAATATTATATAAGTTAGCCAAGTTTTTTTTAGCATTAGCTTTTATTTAAATTCTTGATTATTATAAAAAGAAAAAGAAGAAGAAGACATTAGGCTTTAAAATAATGAAAAAAATACAACATTAATTAAGAGAGTTAAAGAAAAGAAAAGAAATTGTCGGATCACACCAATTACAACGACAACAAAGTAAAATCAATCGATTGAGTTTTATTATTCAATATTCAAGGTATGAAACAATTACATAAGATCACAAATCAGGATACCATGTACATGGCATCTTTATTCGAAAGCTATTTTACAAAGGAGACAATATAATTAAGTACAATTATTTCTTCCAATTTTATATCCATATAATATATTTTGAGAAACAAAAAAACAAACGAATTGCCAAATCATGTCCGTTTTGAAGTATTAGCTTTTTAATTTCCACCGGCTGAATTAGCCTCACGAAGATGCATCTCCCTGGAGAGTAATTTAGCCAACCTACACACAACAACAAAACAATTACTATAAATAAATAAATAAATATATAAATAAATAATGAAGATGAAAACAAGAGTATTATTTATATATACTTTATGAGAGCCTCTTCATTAGTCATCTTATTGATAGGCTCAAAGACTCCAGTAGCCATATTCACTCTTGAAACTGGTTTCTTCAACAATTCCTCACCCACTTTCACAAGATTCTCCAAATTCTCTTTTGTAGCAACATCCACAGATGAAAGTGTTCCAGTCAACGTGTCATCCTGCATTGATTTTTCACACGTACGTATTAAGGGTTAGATTAATTTCCTCACTTTGCTTCATGAATAAATATTTTGGATGATAGCATTAGCATGATAAACAGGCACCTGAATTCGAAGATAATTTTCCTCGGAGTTAAGGGCTTGAAAAACAGTGGAAATATGAAAATCAACCATGTCAGCACTAGCTTGTGTGAAAACATCCACCAATGGAGTAGAATTATCAGCAGTCAACCATCCCAAGAGACCCCATTTAGCTGCTTCTTCTGCGTCGTACTTTTCTTCTGATTTTGCTGTACCAGTGCCCAGGGACAGGACTAGAAAGCGGCCATATTCCATTGGGTTCATGCAGAAGGAGTCAGGACCCTCCTGATTGATTGCTTTTGAAACTTCACTGATGGCAACTAAAGTCTGAAGAGATTACAAAATAAACGAATGATATAAGATTCTTTAGTCATACAAGCTCAAGAAGTATTTTAAGATTGATAAATCATAAACATACCGGATTGTTTGCTGCCACACCACCATCAATAAGATTGAAATCTCTAACTTTGCCTGATGGATCCTTGGTTTCAAAATAATGGGCAGGAAGATAGGTCGGCGCAGCTGAAGTCCCAATGCAGATATCAGACAAAAGGGCATTCGTTGATGGGTTGTTCTTCAAATTATAGCTAGAAAAGATAGTTGGCTGGAGCCGCTTGATGTCAAAAGTAGGGATAACAATATTTGTCAATGTCTGGTGCAAACGCGTATCTCCCAACTTTTCCTTGACAATACTATGCAGGAATTTCCCATCATACTTCGGTCCTCTCAAAGTCTTTACAAGATTTGCAGCCGAGGCAAGCGGAGAGCTATCCAGATTAGCACACAATACTTAAATTAGTACCTTGATGAATAAAAAACAGTTTTAATGAAATATTTCATCATGAAAAGTAATTATTACCCGTGCTGGGGAAATATTTTAGGGCAGTTCTCAAGGTAGAAGTCATTGATGTCATTAGCAGAGAACAAAGGGCGGTTTTGCTTATTCGGTGCCGCTAGCATAGCCGTCACGAGGCCGCCAGTGCTAGTCCCTGAAATCACATCAAAATAGTCTGCTAGCCTTGCATCTGCGCCATCCAGCTTCTGTAAATTTGAATAGGAAAACTACTACTCAGTGATAAATAAAGGGGAGTAAACTCTCTGTTTGTGAAAAGTAAACTAGCATTACACTTCTGTATGCATATATCGATGCACGTAAAACTATCAAGTGCTAAACTTAGGTCATGCATTCAGCTTAATTTCTTTTTCTGATCCCATAAAAACAAGCATGCAAGATCTTGGATGCATTATTATTATACGTTCTAAAAGAGCTCGTTTTCTTTTCTACCTGAAGCTCAGACTCTAAGAAGGCAAGGATAGTTCCCGGTATAATGCCTCTTATTCCTCCTCCATCGATGCTAAGAACAGTGATCTGGCTTCCATGAGCTGGAAGTTGAAGGGGAGATCGTGGGGTTTGCATATTAACCATATTGATAAAAATGTATTGAGGGAAGATAGGGTTGAGAGGGTTTAGCTTAAACTTTAGGCGCGATTGAGAGATAGCTATTACTCAAATGTATACAAGTGTTAGAACCTTGCAATCTCTCGAAGGAGATGTGGAGGTATTTATAGACTTCTTTCCTTCATTATTTTTTTGGGATTTTTAAAAACGTTTCTAAGATTTTACATACCAAACTTGACCATTTTGAAGTTTCTTGGATGGGGAACAATTTTGAATGGATCCACGTTTTTCTATACTTATCGCTACACAGTTCTTAGCTGACACGATTCCGTTGCACAACTTACAATTCGGGTCAAAGGGTAAAATTAAATTGAAGGATGGTAATCAGTGAGAATTGTAGGTTAATTAGGAAGGGAGGAGTTATATCGGATTCTGCAGAAGTTGGCAACAAAAGATGAGATAACTTCATGGATGGAAAAGTTACTGAAGTATAATTTACAAAAGGAAACGTTTCAGTGCAATAATCCACGATAATATTGAAGGATAATTCTGATAATATATACCTAAATAATTTAACCTCAATAATTTTTATTTTTAAATTTCTTTTCAGGATCTAAGAATATTTTTTCCCCATAGTTTCAAAGTGTAAACATAGTTTCATGATTTAAGATGTTTTGTTCGTTATAATTTGAAATCAAGTTTCCAATCGCCTAAGCTTATGATCATACGTATAAAAGAGATTCGTTTCCAAGCTATATATCATTGAAATCACCTTTTAGGATAGGATCCTGGATTTGTAATAGCTTTGAACAAAGGACCAAGCTGAATGAATCAATTGGTGCCAAACTTCCAGTCATTGGGACCAGTTTGACTTCCATTTCGTCGTCAATGTATGCAATTATGGCTGTTTCGTGTTTTGTGCCCTAGCCGATGATCAATCGAACAAAACCATGAAAATTTGTAATACTTTTGGGACCAGTTGCGACTTTTCATTACATCGTGTCATTTTGTTTGCGTCTATAAAACATCTTCCCAACTTCCAGGAAATTTGTAATAATTTTGGGAAGTTTTTGATTGGTTCTAGATATTTAAATACCAATCCACTTATAAATTCAATATTTATTTTAGAATTTTAACCATTAGTTCTCATAAGTTAAAATTATGAATTATTAGACTGATGGTCAAATTCTCATAAATTTAGCCAACTAATTATTAAATCCTGAAATACATGTAAATATGTATTTGTTTAAATTTTTATATCAACAATATAGTTTTTGTATTTTTTAGAGACTCTTACAAATGTTCATATTCAGTAGACTGCTCTTAAGAATTTTGAATATGATTTTAGTAATGAGCCATTAATTTTCTTAATCAAATCATATTAACTCATTGTGTCATCCTTTGCGAACCCTAATATCAATTCAATGTGATATATATATATATTATTCTCGATCGCTTGTGGTTTCCTAATTGCTGGGTAAGGAAAATGCAACGCCGACATACGAATCAAATGTCTAATTTCAACTTTTCCAACCTAATTAAAAAAAAAAAAGAAGTCCCGCACGTTTGAAGGATGTCTCAATCACTTCCCGGTGACAATAAAATTCGGCATTTTGGAATATACGTAATATTAAATAGCCATTATTTTATAAGTTTATACTAGTTGTATGACCACGCCACGCTACGGAACCTAAGTTTTTAAATATATATTTTTAGGATCTTGGAAATTTCTTAGATTTATAAATACAATTGTTTTTGACTTTTTGTTTTTTTTTATATCAACATATCCCTTATTTATTTAAGCCAACATAATGTTTTTGACTTGAAGCATTGTTCTTGCTTATACATATATATATATACATACTAGTCATTTTCTGAGACTTTGCTATGGTCGGAACCATATTTTTTTTTACAGAAAAAATATTAATTATGTGAGATTTTTTATTATAATATAAATTTGAGCAAAATAATAAATATGTGCAGAATTTCTATGGAGTGTGAGTTTCCTATAAAATCAAGAAGATTCGGATTCCTGAATTATTAAATTCACTGTATTAGAATTAGTTTATTTTATAATCCAATATAAATTAAACACAATAAATAAAATATAAATTGTCAAAACACCTATAATAAACAAATAAAAAAAATAAGTAGTAAATTTTTTATCTACAAAATAAGAAATTATCATTGAAAATCCATCCCTACATTCCCATCATTATCATGATTATAATAGTTAAAATTATTATCAACATTATTGCTCAAACAATTAAAATCATAATATTGCCCCAAACTAAAAAAAAAGATAATTTTTTTTACAAAAAAATAAATAAAAACAATCACTAAAATTATTGTTATTATTGCACAAACAATGAAACCATAAAATCATTTGATCCTAAAAAAAGATAAAAATAACAGAAAACATAGGGAAAAAGAGAGCAATATTAATTTTAAAATGATCACCAATATAAATTAAAATTTTAGGATTGAACCGAATAAAAATAAAACCCCAATAAAAAATATAACAAAAAAATTAACATTAAAAACTAAAAGTATAGATGCATAAATACAAATAAAAAATAAATATTGTCCAAGAAGGACTGAAAAAACTAAAGAAATTAATATCAAATAAATTTTTTTAAGAATACGGACCAAAATGAAAAATAAAATCTATATTTAATTCCAATCGAAGGACAAAATTGAAACAAATAAAATCCTTAGGACCAAATAAATAAAGATATTTTAAAAATAAATTGTTCTCTAATTTTTTTTTAAAAAATATTTAAAAGAATAAGGACCAAAATAAAAGATAGAATATATGACAAATTTCAATTGGAGGATCCAATTAGAACAAATTAAAACCTGCATACCAAAATAATAAAAGGAACCAAGAGCAAATCAAAGGAACCAAGAGCAATCAAAAATCAAAAGAATAAGGACTACATTGAAAACCAACATATATAGTCATTTTCAATTGAAGGGCACAATTGCAATAAATCAAAATTTCCATTAAAGAAATCAGAACACTAAGAATAAATTAATTTGAGATTTTAAAAAAAATTAAGTTCTTTTTCTTACATATATATTTTCAAACGTTAATATTAAACAAACATCAAAAAATATAATTAGTCTCACATATTTTTAAGAAAAAAATAGCTTTAAAATATTTTTTTATCATTATTTTAAATATCTTATTTATAATAAAATGAATATATAAAAATACTAAATAATCAAAAGTTTTGTAGGTTGATTATTCGCTCAGACGCATAGCATAAAAAAAATCTTAGACTATTAATATTTTTTTTACATGTTAAAAAATTTAGTTCTGGCTATTGCAAAATGCAAGACAAGTTGCTCATATATTTTTTCATTGTAGATAATTTGCCCTATATTTTCCACTTGTTAAAGTATAAAAAGTACAAAAAAAAATATGAAGAAGAGACTAGCAATGCCAAGCTCAGCCCACAAATGGCCCTGTTAGATTTATTTATTTATTTATTTCGGAGGCACACAACAGATTGTTTATCACAATTTAAAAAATAGATGCGACTAAGCTTTCAAATCCACAGCCTCTTGTTTGTTACACGTCTAACTAACTAGGTTAGAATAGATTTATTCTAAAATAATTAACCACATATATTAAAATATTTTACTATTTACATGAACAAAAAAAACCAGTGTTAATTACTCTTTGATGCACTTTATCAAGAAAAAATAATTAAAATCATATAAATCACTCTCATGCCAGGATTTTAATATTATTTTGTATTACAAAACATTTTAACTTAATAACTTTAGTTCTTAAATTAAAAAATGGAAATTATTTTATATGGAAATATATATGAAGGTATGATACATTAGCTAACTTTTTGCTGTGAAACCAAAGTTGAAGAATTGGTATTAAGACAGTTATATATATATATATATATATATATATATATATATATATATATATATAGATAGATAGATAGATAGATATAGCTTGTATCTTTCAATTGGGATTTAATCTTTGAATTTATTTTTAAATTAATCCCTATGTGAATTAATTAAAATCTTCAATTTGACCACAATTTACAAAAAAAGAAAGAAGCTGAAATAGAGCATCATGCATCGTGAAGAGGAGTACACACACACAAGAATTCTTGTTCCTATTTGTGTTGCTGCTATGGCATCTTCTTCACCTGCTTCAACAAGATTCTCATCATCATTTCTCTCATCATCTTCTTCTTCCGCTCTTCTTCTCTCCACTCCTTAAATCAAACACTCAGTGTTCAAAGAGTTTGTTAAGAAACTCCTTCAGTTCCAGATTCAGGTCAATGGAAATCATTTGCACAGACACCGACGATTCATCTTTCTTTGTCGTTGATGGAGTCAGGTTAGAGGGCGAGAAAATGTATTCTAGAATATTTGTAGTCTAAAGTATGAAAGATGGTATGAGATATGTTTATAAATAGAAAAGTGCACACATAACAAATGTATGCAAAAACAAATATAAATACAACAAATATTCAAATTTCAGTCTCCCTCTCTTTTGTCTCTTCTCCCTCTTCCCGTCTCTAAACTCATTCTTTCCCTTTCAATTATCTGCAAACTTTCTCAATCCTAACAATTAAGAAGCCACATTGTTTTGGGATTTTCTATTTTTTTTTTAAATTTATAAAATGAATGGGGATAAAAAAGCTAGGTTATGAGAATTTATTTCAATTTCGTCCTCAAAAGTTCTTTTTCTATTTATCTAGATATTTTCATTCTCTTTAGATTTTACAAGAAATTAACCGGTGACAGGAAAACCATCGGAGAGGAAGGTTGCTGATGGTTTTGACTTTAGCATTTATTCACGTATGAAATCTCCACTGATTCTTTCTGGTCTCTTACAGGAAGGTTGCCTTCTCATAGGCTGGTCTGTGCACAGACAGATATTGGAATTAGAACCCACGGACCGTTTTGTTGATTTGATCCTGGTTTCTGGGTCTTCTCGCAAGACCAGCATTGGCGCCATGTGAATTGTGAGCACCGTGCTGTTTCTCGGAGTGAGCACTGGCTTCGGTTTGGATAAAAGAATTCAGCCAAATTGATTTTTTTATTCAATATTTCAAATCGGATCGAAAACCGATTTGTTTCGGTTTGGTTTTATCTCTGTTAAGCTGAATAAACTCATTTGTTAGAGAACCGACTAAATTATAATAATAACTTAAAACATTTTTATATAATATCGGAGTATTAAACTTCAATTTGCCATTTTTATTCTATATAATAAAATCTGTTAAAGAACCATCTTATCTAAAAATTTAAGCTGATAGATGAGACTCTAGAATATGATTATATTATAATCTAACACACCCCTTCAAATGAAAGCCCTTTGAGTTTAAAACTTGCACAAACCACATTACCTTGTGCTTGATTTTTTTATCAA
Source organism: Salix viminalis (assembly GCA_029228465.1). NCBI lineage: Eukaryota > Viridiplantae > Streptophyta > Magnoliopsida > Malpighiales > Salicaceae > Salix > Salix viminalis. The sequence goes on along the minus strand of CM055441.1, from coordinate 23,191,258 downwards.
ATAGAATAAGGGTGATGAGATTCGAACTCGTAACCACTGAGTCAACAAGGCTCTGATACCATATTAAAGAACTATTTCACTTAAAAACTTAAACTGATAGATAAGGTTCTATAATTATATTATACTCTAACAAAATCAAGCATAAAATATTGATGGATCTCTGCAAGTCTCGGACCTCAAAACCTTCGTTTGAACTAAAATATATAATAGATGAGCGTTTACACGTGTAACCCTTTCACCGGAAATTATCGTTGCCTTTACACTTTGTTTGAGAGAACTTGTATATTTTATTTCATTTTGTAATTCGACCTCATCTATTTGTTTATAAACTTATTTATTCTTTAATGGAGGTTTTTGAAATATCTCCGACAACAGCTCAAAATCTTAATTACTTTGCAATATAAAAAAAATAATCCAAAATGAGATTATTTTATTTATCATTTGATATAAGATTTGGATCTTTTTTTAATACTTAAAAGGACTTTAAATTCAACAAATAAATTCACCACCTTGACAACCTACACTCTTGGTCCAAATGTATGGAGGAAAGGAGTTGAGTAAGAACGGCGGGAAAATCATTTTTCTTTAATAAATAATAACCCACTTGGAATCTAAGAAACATTCCTTTTTTCTTACAGAGCTAGGTCGCCTGAATCAATCTAGATGATACGAGCTGATTTACCCGTTTTGCTGAGTTTTTTTATCTATATAAAAAATGAATTGATTTTAAAAATATTGTATTTTGTAATTTTAATATTTAATTAGTATAATTATAATTGAAAAAATTCGTTAAAAATGGTTTTTTCAACCAAAATGTGATTGAATATTGTTATTGCCAAAAAACTTTTGATAAAATTTGTTAGAAAATTTGCTAAGAAGGTGAAATGATTCATTAGGAATTTGTTGTCACGGATACTCTGGTTAAAAAAAAAAACCCGGTTAAAAAAGAACAACTGACTTGGACAGTAAAAAATAAAAAATACATGTGAAAAAAAGGTCATCGTTTCTTAAAAGGAAAAAAAAAAGAGTCTAAAATGTAAATTTAAATTTAAATTCAAAGCCAAAGATTTTTTTTATAAGATTTATTTATCATATTATTATCTTAAATATATTTAAGAATACCGATATTAATTTTTTTTTGCAAGAAAGCGTAGGTCATTTTTTCTCTCTCTTTATATATTTTTAGACGATAATATTAAATAAATATTAAACACATATACTTAGTCTCACATACTATATAGTGTGATCGAAATGAGAAGTGATTTTTATAGTTTTTTAATTGTAAATAACCTAGATAAATTTGTAAAAAAAAAATATGAGTTGCCTGTTCCCCCCGTAATATTAGATATGACACATTATAAATACAAATATTGCAAATTTTTTTAAAAAAAGAAATATAAATTTTGTGTGCTATAATTATTTATTTGCCGTCTAAAAAGAATAGTGTAGTCGAAACGAAAAGTGCCTTGTATATTTTTTAATTTTAGATAATGTAGGCAAATTTGTTTACCTTTTGTTTTTTTTGAGTTGTATTTTTTCCCGGGTAATATTAGATTTTAAATATTAAAAATCCATTTTTTTTTAAGAAATAAACTTGAACAAAAGAGCACAAATTTAAAATTAACAGCATTTTTTTTATTTTATAAGATTTATTCATCATATTATTATATTAAATGTATTTAAAAATGTTGATATTAATTTTTTTTTCTGCAAAAAAATCCAAGGTCATTTTTTTTTCACTTTATATATTTTTAGGCGATAATATGCAATAAATATTAAAACATATAATAATGACTTGTTTGCCTTTTCATAGGAGCAGTGTAATCGAGACAGAAGTGACTTGTACCGTTTTTTAATTATAGATAACCTATGTAAATTTGTCAAATTTTTTTCTTGAGTTGTCTTTTATCCCCAATAATATTAGATATAAAATGACTATTGTCATTATTGCAAAAACAATTAAAATTATTAAATTATCCCGAAAGAAAAACACATTCAAAAACATTAACAAAAGAGTAAGCAAGAAAAAGAATATATTATTATTATTATTATTATTATTATTATTATTATTATTATTATTATTATTATTATTATTATTATTATTATTATTATTATTCTTGTGTTAATGATGAATAAAGAACATAAATAAATAAAAGAAAAAAAAATCATACTATTTTTTCTTATAAAAAAAAACATAATTATCAGGGGAAAAAATTCATCTAACTTGAAAATAATAACAATAAAACCAATAAAAAAATAAAAGAAAGATAACATAAAAAAATATAATAGATGATAAAACAAAACAAAAAATTATTAGCTGAAAAAATCATTTAATTTGAAAATTTAAAAAAAATATTTGTTCTACGTTCTATGAGTCTGAGTAAACAAATTTTATAGGATTTGCTGGATGCAAATAAAAAATATAATTTTTTATTTATGCGAAATTTAATATAATAAAATAGCTCAACACCCTGTAGTATAACAATAGCAAAATAAAAGGTTGAAAATCTAAAATTATCATTGCACGGAGGATAATTTTAGTCATGGTACGCGTAAACTATCATTGATATCCTAGTTTTAAAAAATAATAAGAATAAAAATAAAAAAAGGGAAAATAACTTTTGCAGACAGATATTTTCAAAATCAGCATTGTAGAAGGAAAAAATAAAAACACGGTAGTTTTAAAAAATAAAAATAATAATAAAAAGAAAAAGGGAAAGGGAAAGCAACTGTGCTTTCCCAAATAAGAAAAACAAAACGTATTTTAGAGAAAAAGAAAAAAGAAAAAAAAAAGGGAAAAGCAATTGTTAACAAAACGTATTTCAAACTTTCCTGCGCCCTTTTATTGTCTTTGTGCAACCAAAAAACATAATTATCAGGGGAAAAAATTCATCTAACTTGAAAATAATAACAATAAAACCAATAAAAAAATAAAAGAAAGATAACATAAAAAAAAATAATAGATGATAAAACAAAACAAAAAATTATTAGCTGAAAAAATCATTTAATTTGAAAATTTAAAAAAAATATTTGTTCTACGTTGCGGGCTGAGTAAACAAATTTTATAGGATTTGCTGGATGCAAATAAAAATATAATTTTTATTTATGCAAAATTTAATATAATAAAATAGCTCAACACCCTGTAGTATAACAATAGCAAAATAAAAGGTTGAAAATCTAAAATTATCATTGCACGAAGGATAATTTTAGTCATGGTACGCGTAAACTATCATTGATATCCTAGTTTTAAAAAATAATAAGAATAAAAATAAAAAAAGGGAAAATAACTTTTGCAGACAGATATTTTCAAAATCAGCATTGTAGAAGGAAAAAATAAAAACACGGTAGTTTTAAAAAATAAAAATAATAATAAAAAGAAAAAGGGAAAGGGAAAGCAACTGTGCTTTCCCAAATAAGAAAAACAAAACGTATTTTAGAGAAAAAGAAAAAAGAAAAAAAAAAGGGAAAAGCAATTGTTAACAAAACGTATTTCAAACTTTCCTGCGCCCTTTTATTGTCTTTTTGCAACCAAAAAACATAATTATCAGGGGAAAAAATTAATCTAACTTGAAAATAATAACAATAAAACCAATAAAAAAATAAAAGAAAGATAACATAAAAAAAAAATAATAGATGATAAAACAAAACAAAAAATTATTAGCTGAAAAAATCATTTAATTTGAAAATTTAAAAAAATATTTGTTCTACGTTGCGGGCTGAGTAAACAATTTTTATAGGATTTGCTGGATGCAAATAAAAATATAATTTTTATTTATGCAAAATTTAATATAATAAAATAGCTCAACACCCTCTAGTATAACAATAGCAAAATAAAAGGTTGAAAATCTAAAATTATCATTGCACGAAGGATAATTTTAGTCATGGTACGCGTAAACTATCATTGATATCCTAGTTTTAAAAAATTATAAGAATAAAAATAAAAAAAGGGAAAATAACTTTTACAGATAGATATTTTCAAAATCAGCATTGTAGAAGGAAAAAATAAAAACACGGTAGTTTTAAAAAATAAAAATAATAATAAAAAGAAAAAGGGAAAGGGAAAGCAACTGTGCTTTCCCAAATAAGAAAAACAAAACGTATTTTAGAGAAAAAGAAAATAGAAAAAAAAAGGGAAAAGCAATTGTTAACAAAACATATTTCAAACTTTCCTGCGCCCTTTTATTGTCTTTTTGCAACCAAAAAACATAATTATAAGGGAAAAAATTCATCTAACTTGAAAATAATAACAATAAAACCAATAAAAAAAATAAAAGAAAGATAACATAAAAAAAACATAATAGATGATAAAACAAAACAAAAAATTATTAGCTGAAAAAATCATTTAATTTGAAAATTTAAAAATATATTTGTTCTACGTTGCGGGCTGAGTAAACAAATTTTATAGGATTTGCTGGATGCAAATAAAAATATAATTTTTATTTATACGAAATTTAATATAATAAAATAGCTCAACACCCTCTAGTATAACAATAGCAAAATAAAAAGTTGAAAATCTAAAATTATCATTGCATGGAGGATAATTTTAGTCATGGTACGCGTAAACTATCATTGATATCCTAGTTTTAAAAAATAATAAGAATAAAAATAAAAAAAAGGAAAATAACTTTTGCAGATAGATATTTTCAAAATCAGCATTGTAGAAGGAAAAAATAAAAACACGGTAGTTTTAAAAAATAAAAATAATAATAAAAAGAAAAAGGGAAAGGGAAAGCAACTGTGCTTTCCCAAATAAGAAAAACAAAACGTATTTTAGAGAAAAAGAAAAAAGAAAAAAAAAGGGGAAAAGCAATTGTTAACAAAACGTATTTCAAACTTTCCTGCGCCCTTTTGTTGTCTTTTTGCAATTGGTTGAAGAAGGTCGTTCCCTCGGGCATTGAATCTCTGGCCTTAGCCTGCCTACCAGTCTTGATCTGAGAGAGAGAGACAGAGATAGGAAAAAAAAAAAAACCAAAACAAAGTGTTGGCCGAGGGGTTCGAACACCTGCGCGCAGGGGACCGCTCGGCCACAGGTATTTCCTAGCTATTTTCACCATAAAAAAATATAAAAATCATCTATGTTTAAAACAAAACAGAAACAGGTGCACATACGCGCGCGAAGCAAGGGCTGAAAATGTCCAATGAACAGTGACAATGAGTCTGGTGCTACAGTAGAAGACCGAGCTGTTTTAACTCTTTAGGTAATTTTTGTGTGTACATGAGGTGTCATAATTTATTTAGGGATTAAATAGCATGTTGATTTTCATGAAAAAATTTAAAATTATTTAAAAACACAAATCAAAAGAACAAGATTGGATTTGACATTGACAATAATTGCCAACCTTTTTAATGTTTACTATTTGATAGGAGCCTAAATTTACACTTTGATCCCTATATTGACACCTTGTTTTCAATGTGATCTCTTTTAAATTTTTTATTTATGTTCTCTGAGACTTGAATCCTTTAAATAGGGAACAATCCTTTAAAAGCCTTCGCGAAATATCTTGATTTGAGATTTGCATTTGGAAATCACACCTATCAAAACAACTAAAATAATAACAAAATGAAATTAAGAGAATATATATCTATCTATATTTATATTGGTTATTGAAGACACTTGAAACTTAATCAGGTTGATGAACAGATTATTCCCTGTTTAAAGGATTCAAATCCCAGAGAACATAAAAAAGAATTATTTTTTAATGATTATATAAATCCAAATACGAGTGATTTGCTTAAAATCCGACTGAGGACAAACTTTATCAATTGGGTCTTGTTTATTCCCTAAGAAACACTTAATATTAAAATAATCAATCCATGAGATAAAAATCAGCTTTTGCTGAAAAAATAAAATATTTAAATTGTGGTTGTATATTGTATATATATACTGTTTGACAAAGTAAACAATTAAGTACAGCTATATCTACCAATTTAATTATATATGTGTATATATATAACAAATGAATTGTCAGATTATTTATTAATAATGTCCATTTTGAAGTAGTAGCTTTAATTTCCAACAGCTGACTTAGTCCCACGACGATGCTTCTCCATCGAGAGTAATTTAGCCAACCTGCACAAACAAAACAATAAATAAATAAATAAAAGAATAATGAAGATAAAACAAAGAGTAATATTCTTTCATTTATACTTTCTGAGAGCCTTTTCATTAGTCATCTTATCGATAGGTTCAAAGACTCCAGTAGCCAAATTCACCGTTGAAACTGGCTTCTTTAACAATTCCTCTCCCACTTTCCCGAGGTTCGCCGAATTCTCTTTTGTGGCAACATCTACGGATGAAAGTGTTCCGGTCAGTGTATCATCCTACACTAATTTTTCACGCATATCAATAGGTCAAATTTCCAGTGCATTATATTTTCCTTTTGCCTCATCATGAGCAGATATATCAGATCACCACCGCATTATATATATAACCTAAGCTCCTGAATTCAAAGATAATTTTCTTCACAGTTAAGGGCTTGGAAAAACGTGGAGATATGAAAATCAACCATGCCAGCACTAGCTTGTGTGTAAACATCCACCAATGGAGTAGAATTATCAGCAGTCAACCATCCTATGATACCCCACTTGGCTGCTTCATCGGCGTCATACTTTCCTTCTGATTTTGCTGTACCAGTGCCCAGGGACAAGACTAGAAAGCGGCCATATTCCATTGGGTTCATGCAGGAGTCAGGACCCTCCTGATTGATTGCTTTTGAAACTTCACTTATGGGATTTTCATTCTAACATTTTACTCACCCAAATTTGACCATTTTGAAGTTTCTCGGATAGGGAGCAATTTTGAATCATTCCAATTTTTCTGTACTTATCACAACACAGTTCTTAGCTGACACGGTTCAAGATGGACCACTTACAAATTGGATCCAAAAAAGGGCAATTGAAAATTCCAAAATCTCAAATAACAGAGAGATTGCACAAAAAATGAAATTGTAGGTAATTTGCTGGCAGAAACTTAGATGAATATCATTAATGCAATTGGATTTGAACAAGTTATTTTTTCCAATTCAGGATCTTCTTTTAATGACCAATAAGGTTTAGTTTTCTGCATTAATCGAGTACATTTGAGATGATTAGCAATCAACTATTTAGAAAGAAACAACTCCTGTTAACATGAAAAATCCACCGACAAATCCATGTTTGAAAAAGACAGGTGGTAATTTGTATGATTTTCCTAAGGAAATATCGGAGTCATCGGGAGATTATTAACATTAAACACGATATGACATGTATAAACTTGAAGAAACACGTGCTGGAAAATGTTGCAACATGGAAGTTTCGTCTTGACTAAGGATAATAATAGGCTTAAGATAAAACCAGAATGAATAATCTTCAAAGTATAGAAAGAAGGACAGATGTAGTTATTAAGATTGATATAATAACGTACTGTAGCTATAAATTATTTGCAATTTACAAATATTAAATTGCTTCCATTTAATTTCCTCATGAGCATAATTAACTACCTTATTGAAGAATTTGATAACTGTTCAGTCCGAAATTTAATGTATTAACTCGGTTTTAAACATGGATTTATATTAATTTTACAAATTTAAATAGGAAGAATAGGGAGGACAGATTTAAACTTTAGAAAAAATTGATTATTAAAGTTGTAATATGATGTGAACAAACCAGCTCAATCCAAAATTTAAATTATTATATGAGAGTTTCTTGAATAATCTTAAATTATTTTCAAATAGTCCATTGATTTGAGGGATCGATCACAGGTATATGGTTTGGGAAAGTTTTATATTGATTAATTTTATCCTTAAGTTTAAATTCTTCATCATAATTATGCATGTTATCCTCATGTTAGTATATCCTTACAGTTTATGTGATGATATAACAAAATTATTTATTTTTTGTATTTTTAAAACACTTTTCAAAAATAAATTTTTAAAAATAAAATATATCTTTAAATAAAAAATAAATACTATCACAATTCTAAAGTTCATATTATTTAAATTTCCAGTTCAATTCCTTTTTAAGGTATAATTATGACTGAATCACAAAAGCAATGAGTTTCCATGCATGAAAATTGTTTGTTATTTTTTACAGGATGGTCAAAATTTTGTTCCCAGCAGCCTCGGATAAGGATAGGGTATGAGGTCTCAAAACAAACGCTGGCTTACGATTTCGAAAGCCGTCAATGGATCAAATCGATGACTGCTCTGTTGGAGATTAAATCTCCAAACCAAATAACAAGATTGGCCGTTCATCATCTACAATACGCAGTTGCATTAAAAAATCAGCAAATAAAAGATTTCAAAACTAGAAAGTGGTGATTGATTAATGAAGAAATTCCATCTAACTTAACTTACCCACGTAACTCTAGATTTTATAATGGTTGTAGAATGAGTGCCTCTACTTTTCTAATGGTATTGCCCTCAGATCATGACTGTCCTGATCAACAGCAAGAAAAGATTTTGTCCAAAATTTCCTCTCTCGTGGAGGTGGAGCATACAATGGCTAGAAAGGATTCTGCAGGTTCTCTTTACAAATAGAATACACTGTATTCTCCTTAGATAAAAAGAGAAAGTAGTTTATAGGAAACATAAATTATTATTTATAGGACTCCCATCCCACATTAGCTTTGCAAATTGATAGTTGGCCATATTTCGAAGGGCTATTGAAAATTGCATCTGCTACAGTGTAGGCATCAAAAACTGAGTAAGTATATCCTTTTAGCTGGTTCTTGAGCTTTATGAGAGCTTTGGGGAGTGCTCTGTTGTGTAGTTTTGCAAGCACTGTAACTTCTTCCATGCAGCCAGAGCCACCTGTGCGGACTATGTTTACTGCTCTAGAGATTTTGCCTTAGCTGCTTCTCCGTATTCTTGAAATTACTTGATTCAGTTTGAAGGTCCAGCACCTTTGAACGAACAAACAGGAAAAAAATTAAAAAAATTAAAAATAGTACATGTAATCATGCAACTTAAGAGATGGATAACTTTATAAGAACTCAGTTTTATGAACACAGGGTTATTCAAGTTAAATGAAGTCACAATGAGCAAAATCCAGTCCAAATATTTTAGAAGAAGGAGCACACACCAGTCCTTGATTAGTTCCTGCAAGAGCACCAGCTCCCCCTGATGCAAAGTTTACCCCAAGCTAAGAAAGCTTCATCTCCGCTATGGAAAACTCTTGTTTCCTTGAAAGATCAACTTGTCCAGGATTGTGAGAGTAGCTCATCTGTTATTGCTACTATGACTTCCTAGTCTGCTGGTACAGGTTGTTTCTCGGCTAATGCTTATGAGCACTTTCGAGTGAAGGGCCGCATGATCCACTGGGATAGGATGGTATGGGAGCCATGGTCTTTGCCTAAACACTGTTTTGTGATGTGGATTGCGGTATTAGGTAAGCTTAGAACCAAAGATCGCTCGCATTTCATTCCCATCGACGTTAGTCGTGTGTTTTCTAGTCGGGACCGAGGGAGTATAGTCATTTATTCTTTAATTGTCCCTGGACTTTGAACTTGTGGGGAAACATTATTTGGTGACTGCATATTCATCGTCCGATGAGCTCCCTTCCTAGTGCTATTTGTGGCCTCTTACCAAAACAGAGAAATATGGTTTCTAGAATGCGGAGAGCCTCTCTTGCCATCTCGGTTTATCTCATCTGGGAAGAGCATAATAAAAGGTTATTTGATTCTTCTTTATCCTCGGTGGAGAGAGTTTTTTGGAGATTCCAGGTTCTGTTCTTCACAATTTTTCACTTCCATGAAAAAGATCACTTCTCCATTAATGTTGGCTAATGTATGGTCGTCGGTCTTAATGGGGTGGTGTTGGTTGTCGACTGCTTCTCTCCTTGCTTTGCTTGATGTGGCTGGTTGTGATTTGAGTTGTCTTGGCCATTTGTTCTTCTTTAAATTGACTGCTAGTGGCTAGTTTGTTGCCGAGAGTTTCCTTGTGTGCTGCTGTCCTTTGCCTAGGGCATGAGTTTTTTTTGTTGTTTCTCCTTATAAATGTTGTTCTTCTTTTAGTTCATGCTTTTTCCTGCCAACTTCTTAGTTGGATTGTAGGCGGATACTATGCTTCTTGTTTTGGCTTCTCCTTAGTTTGCTCCTCTTGTTTGGCCTTGAGATTATGTTCCCTTGAGGTGTCTGCTCTTTTTTAGGTTCTTTGACTTTGCTGTTTGCAGCTTATTTTATTCTTTGATCTTTTTTTATATACTTACATTTGATTAAAAAAAAAGTTTACTCCATTTGCAATTTGATGGTCGCAGGGTTGTAAATACAGTGGAATTAATGGTAGCTTTGCAAATTCAAATTTGCAACAAAGTTCAAGAATCATTTTGCTAAAAAAGATATTGTGTAAAAAGAGAAAATTGTTCGTTTTGCTATTTTTCAGCTATGAAATTTGATATTTTTTACATCAACAAGTTACATTCAACAACAATTGTGGTGGTTTTAAACTTTTATGTTGCTTGAAGAATTAGTAAGGATTCATTTTAATTTTTTAATCTGAAGCAGGCCCCTAGAGCATGGAATGAAAGGTTCAGAAGTTTTTTACCAACACTGGGGTTTCAGGATACCTACTCTGATTGTTCTTTATTTGTTAAACACTTTGATGTTGGAATTATCATTCTACTAGTTTATGTAGATGATATTATTATTGCGGGGAATTAGTCTTGTGAGGTTTAGAAGGTTATTAATGCTCTTGCTGCTGAGTTTGATATTAAGGACTTAGGTGATCTTCATTATTTTCTGGGTATTCAAATCACTCCTATTCCACATGGTTTGTTCTTATCTCAATCTTAGTATATTCATGATCTCTTGGTGAAAACTGATATGTTAGAGTCCAAACCATGTGACACTCCCTGCCTTTCGTATCAGAGAATGCTCAAAGATGATGGGGGTACCATTTGAGAATCTCACATTGTACCGTAGTGTTATTGGGGCCTTACAGTATTTGGCATTCACAAGGCCTGACATTGCATTTTCAGTGCATCAGGTTTTGCCAATTCATGCAAAAACCTATGGTGATTCATTTTGTTGCTGTTAAACGTATATTAGGGTATTTGAAAGGGACTGCTTCTTATGGGATCAATTTTCAGCATGGTTCCTTGGATCTTCATGCATTCAGTGACGCTGACTGGGCAGGGGACCCGAATGATAGACGTTCAACAACAGGTTTGGTTGTTCTTCTTGGATCAAATCCTATCTCTTGGTCCTCTAAGAAACATCTTACAGTGTCTCGTTCATCTATGGAGGCAGAGTATTGAGCCTTGTCTTCTACGGCTGCAGAACTTGACTGGATTAACCAGCTGTTGGTATTCCTGCGTATTGATTTTGTGGAGCCTCCCATTATTTTTTGTGATAACCTTTCAGCAATAGCTTTGTCTTTCAATCCAGTTCAGCATCAAAGAACCAAGCATATTGAGATTGATGTGCATTTTGTGCGTGAAAGGGTGGCTGAACATAAATTGTCTATGCAATTCGTCTCATCCAAGGAACAATCTGCTGACATTCTCACCAAGGGGTTAAGTGCTCCATTGTTCAAGATTCATTGGTGCAATCTCATGCTTGGTTTACCAAGGCATGAGATTGAGGGGGGATGTTAGAGTAGACGTATGATATACATAGTTATGGGTATGAATGATGTATGGTATGATATTTGTAGATGTTATAGATTACTATAAATACCCGTTGTTACTTACGTGTTTTGTTAAGTGAAAATAATAACAGAATAGAGAATTCAAAATTTGCTTCCCTCTCTTTTCCTCTCTGTTTCTCTTGTCTCTTCTTCTGCTTCTAATCTACAAGATCCTTCTCTTCTTCTCTTCAATTACTGAAATTCTCAGTGATTCTTCACTATCTTTACAATTTTCTTTTGATAATTTTAAAGTGTTTCGAGGTTGTAGATGATTTATAAAGGGTTTATTTTAAGAAGATAAAGTAAAAAATCTATTTTTAAAACCAAAAAAACAATATTTTTGAAAAGCATAAAAAACCATCTTTTTTCTTAATAAGAAATAAGAGGCAAAAAAATTGAAAGAAGATAAATAATCAATGGCCCATGCACGCTGAGTTATGAAATCTCGCTTGCTAGGGTTATTTTTTATGTTTTGTTTTAGTTTTATATTTTAATGTTTGTTTTTGTTATTTTATTTTATATTTTAAAATATTTACTTTTATTAATATGTAATTAGATAAAAAAATATTTTTAAAAAATATGAAACATAGTGGAATTTATTATTCGGTTTCGGATCAAGAAAGAAACGTGGGTCAGTAAGCACAGTCGCAGTTAGCAATTATGTTTGCACTCATACAAATAATTGAAGTTCTCATTTATTATTTAACTTGGTTACGCACTCTAAGATTTAAATTACTTTAGGGTTGCTAATTTGATAACATTTGAAGTGAATTTAATAGTACATTCGATTCGACCATCTAAAATTATTTCAGTTTAAGACAAATCAGTAACATAAGTAGATAGGTTGTCTGATCTTGAATTAGTTGGTGTGCATTTTCAAATTTTGCTTAAATATAAAAAACATAAATCAGATAATTGAAATTGTTTTAAGGTTGATAACAAAATTCAAGCACACTTCAATTCTAGAGTTAGGTGGTAGGGTCTAAAGCCTGAATCGACTTGGTTTTGAAGCATGAAAATTAGTCGTATTCAAAGTGCAGAACATGTTGTTAGGATTGTGAAGATTTGCTGTAAACTAACTGAATTGAGACAGCAGAGAAGGGAAGAGAGAATAAAGGAAATAAAGGGAGAAGAAAATTTGAATTTTACTATTTTTTCACACATATTGTGTGTTACAGCAACCACACTTTATACACCTTGCATACTCTCAATTTATACTCTAACATCCCCCTTGATCTCTTGCTTTGGTAAACCAAGCATGAGATTGCAACAATGAATGTTAGAGAATAATATAAATCATATTTTAGGGCCTCACTTATAAGCTTAAGCTCTTAGGTGAGATGGTTCCTTAACATGGTATCAGAGCCTTGTTGACCCAATGGTCACGAGTTCGAATCTCACCACCCCCATTCTATTTGATAAAAACCAAGCACAAGATGATGTGAGCCTGTGCAAGTTTCAAGCCCAAAGGGCTTTCACTTGAGAGGGTGTGTTAGAGAATAATATAAATCATATTCTAGGGCCTCACTTATAAGCTTAAGCTTTTAGGTGAGATGGTTCTTTAACATGGTATCAGAGCCTTGTTGACCCAGCGGTTACGAGTTCGAATCTCACCACCCCCATTCTATTTGATAAAAACCAAGCACAAGATGATGTGAGCATGTGCAAGTTTCAAGCCCAAAGGGCTTTCATTTGAGAGGGTGTGTTAGAGAATAATATAAATCATATTCTAGGGCCTCACTTATAAGCTTAAGCTTTTAGGTGAGATGGTTCCTTAACATGGTATCAGAGCCTTGTTGACCCAGCGGTCACGAGTTCGAATCTCACTACCCCCATTCTATTTGATAAAAACCAAGCACAAGGTGATGTGGGCCTGTGCAAGTTTCAAGCCCAAAGGGCTTTCACTTGAGAGGGTGTGTTAGAGAATAATATAAATCATATTCTGGGGCCTCACTTATAAGCTTAAGCTTTTAGGTCAGATGGTTCCTTAACAATGAATACGAAACACATGAGTATTTAATCTGTTTGATAGAAATCAGTTTGGAAAAGAGAAAGAGAAGAGAATAGAAAGATGAATTTGAATTTGATTGACAGATTTTAGAAATTTGAGAAGAAGAAGAAGAAGAAGAAGAAGAATGCTCAAATGGCAGAGAAGAGAGATCATAGAGGGAAGAATTTTTTTTTCTTTCTATTTCTTGATTTGAATTTTATTTGTTTGTGAAAGAAATTGAGAAGAGAGGGACGAGAGGGAAGATAGGGGATAAAATTTGATTGAATTTTATTTGTCTGTGTAAGAAATTAAGAAGAGAGGGAAGAGAGTGGATAGAATTTGTATCTCATATTCTACTCGTTGATAAATTTCTTAATCTATGTAAGAATTCATTTTCTAATTCTTAATGATTTTTTTTTTATTTTTTTGTTTTACTCACAAAACGACAGTTTGTAGTTGCTTTTCACGAGCCATTATAGTTTAAAATTTTAATTTTATGAGGAGGGGTCTTGTTTATCCTTTTTATATTTTTTTTGTTTTTGTTTTCTTAATTTTATAGGAGATTAATGAAAATTCCAAAAAGAGCCTAAAAAAGTATCTTAAAGTGTTAGTATACAACTTTAAGAATATATTATGTTTTTTTAATTAAATTAATAGTGGTTATCAACAATGGTGATGGTAAAAGTAGAATAATAATATCATGATTATTAGTTAGGAGCAAACTCCTTAATTCCAAGCTCATATCACTTGATCACTTACTAGATGGTTAGTTCATTGACTGTCTTATTCCTTAGATGTGTCACAAAAAATTCTTAGGATCTTATAAGCAATTTATAAATATTATAATTATGGTAATTTCAAAAAAAATAAATATAAAACTTAATTTTCAATCAAATACATACTAAAGGATAAAATAAAAACAAATGTAAAAAATATTTGAGTGCTAACATTCTATATTCACGATTATGAGAACATAATCACTTTATAAAAAAAAAAAAAATTACAAAACTCAATCCTGAAGGGCCAAATTGAAGAGCAGTAAAAAAAATAAAATTAAAAAATCACAAGACTGAAGGGCCAAATATGACGTAAAACAATTGACATCTAACTCTGCTATTTTTTACAAATCAAGGCATAAAGATTGAGGAAAGAATATACAAAAGACAGGAGAAGAAAGAAAAGTAGAGTGCCGACCAGAGCGACACTGCTCTTCTACCCTAAGACTCGACACACGCTATCTATTTTTTACATCTGCTCATTCATTTTATTCCAGGACCCCTGCAAAAAAAATAGGGTTGAACTTTGTTTTGGTTTCAAATTTGGTATTTAAGCCTTAATTGTTTTAAGCTAATGATACTGACTAATTTAAGCATTAACTAGCTTTGGTCCCAAAAACAAAACAGCCCACTAATTTTTTAAAGTATAGGATAATAAGTTAGTTCATGGCTTGTATCATAACCCAATTTTTGGGTTATTCCCTAAAATCTACCCAAAATAACAAAAATAAAATTAAACGGGTTGGCGTTAGTAGAAAAATCAAGGTGAAAATTTTGGATATTTTCGAGAGGCTGGTCGTATCTCTTATTTGCCTAGAAATGAAGGAAAATGTAGATTCAAGGCTAAAATAATTTATTATTGGATAAATCTGCTTAAAAATTAAGTCGAAAGGCATAATAATATTTTTATGGGTCAATTTGATTTAATTGTCGGCCAATTTAATGTGTAATTATGTTTAGGAATCAATTGAGACCTCAATTGAAGAATTTAATTAAGAGCAAGGGCTTAATTATAGTTTAAATAGGTCAAATTAATTTTATTAAGGGCTTAATTGATGAGAAATTAAGTTTGGAAGCCTAATCTGGGTTAAATTGAGCCGATCAGAATTTTTGTTGACAAAACTTTTTGGGTGAAATCAAAAGTCAAAATTGAAGATAAAAATATCGTTCTTCCTGGTTTTTCCCATCGAAAAACTCTTTTTTGTCACAATTTATTTATTTCAATTTTTCAAAAAACAAAAGAATTGCCAAGGCCATCCCCAGGATCCATGCAGCACCATGCCAGGAGCCATGCTGCACCATACCAGAGCCTCGCTCCCTACAACTAAAAAACACCATACTTTGGACATAAACCCCTTACTTGCAAATTGCAAGATGAGCCTACAAATAGGGGAAAATTACAGAGGAAAAAGGGGGAGATAATAAACAGTCACGAGAGGGAGAAAAACTGAATTTACATAACAGAGGGGAGAAAAATTTACAGAATCAGGAGATACCATCATTAACAAATGGGGAAGCAAATGTTTAGAACATGGGGGAAATTACGCAGGAGATAGGAGGATTATAGAGGAAGGAAACGAGCAAAAATTTACAGACACACAGGGAAGTGACAAGCAATTTTGTTTAGACCATCGTAACTAAAAAAGCTTGCACATGAGCATAACAAGCTAACACTCCCTCCTTCATCTTCGTTGGCGCAGACAAAGTCATCGTCAGTAGCCTTCCCTAAGCAACGTTGTCTCTCTCCCCTCCACCAGCATAACCACCAGCCTCGGTAACAACAACCAACCATCTCCCTTAGCAGCTCCAGAAGCTCAGTCCATCGGCACCCACGGCGGCACTTGATAACAGCGACAGCCAGCCTCCCGTTGCAGCAACTCTCTCTCTCCTACAGTCTCTATCGGCAACTCTCTCTCTCTCTCTAAAACCAGCATCAACCATATCTCTCTCCCCTCCATCTCTCTCTCCTCTCCAGATCCAGCAGCAGTCAACCACCACCCAGCCTTCTTCTCCAGCTCCAACAAGGCAGCAACGAAGCAGCAGAGGCGAACGACAGCACAAGTCAACCATTTCAGAAGCTCCTCCTGCCACCACAGGCCATAATTTTTGACGCCACCACCACAGTGACAATCACCTTGGCCTCCTCTCCCTGAAGGTAGTAGCAACCAAGCCTCTCGTTCTAGTCCACCGACCACCATTTTACTGTTCGCTTAACACGTGAACAGTTTTAATTCTTTGCCCTTTTTTTTGTCTGCTTTGTCATGGGCTGGACTACTCTCGGCCCGGCCCAGTTGGCTGGGACAGGTCTAGTCCAAGCCCAGCAGAGTTGGGCCTTTGGCCCACCTAGGCTGGGCCAACCCAAAATTTTTTAATTTAAAAAAAAAAAAAATTGCATTAAAAAAAATGTTATTTTTGTGCATACGAACGAATTCTAAGGTTTTCCAAGCATATTTTTCATTAAAAAAATATATGTTGCATCTTTCTCATATTTTGAACACAAAATGGAAATCGTAACCACTTTATAACATCTTTCTCATATGTTAGTCTTTCAACTCCTAATGAGGTAGATATTCTCTCACGAATAGAGATCTACGTTAAACTTTAGAAAAGACAAAGAGGTAGAGAATCACAGTCTGTTACTAGCAGGGTTATAAATTCCGTTCCGTTCCAGTACAAAAACCGGGACAAAACGGTGACGTTTTTGTCCCGGTAAAAATCCCGGCTAGATCCGGAAAATCCGGCCGGAACGCCCTGGGGTTCCGCATCGCGGCGTTCGTTCGAGTCCAAAGCAAATCCATGATCTGAGACTTGGGCGTTCAAACTTCAAACCAAAGAGACATGAGAAAGAGATAGAAGAGAGATGGGCGTCAAATCCAGCAAATCCATGATCTTTACAAAGTTCAAACCAAGTGGACTTCAACAGACATGAGAAAGAGATAGAAGAGAGATGGGCGTCTAATCAAAGAGACCTGGAGCAAGGGGAGCAAAAACGTAGAGCAAACATTCTCATCAGGAATGGAAGGAGAGGTATAATGCAGAGAGGTGTTAGCAGGAGAGGATGAGGAAGAAACAGAGGAGTAGAAACTTGAGAGTGAGAGGGGGCGGCGCAAGTTGAACTGTTGAAGAATGAAAAATATTATTTAGAAAAAAAAAATTAAAGGGTAATTAATAATATATTTAGGAAAAAAAATGTAACGTTTTAATAATATTTGGTAAGAAAATAATTATGTGAAATTTAATTTATCTTGAATTTAAATTATACTTGTTAAATTAATATTTTATTTTTTTCATATATATAATTAAATAAATATGAACAATATAAAACCGGAACGGAACGCCGGAATGTACCGAAACCGGAACGTTCCGTTCCAAACAAAAAACCGGAACGGTACCCGAAACGGATTTTACAACCTTGGTTACTAGTGGCTGCTTTTTGTTGTTTTTTCATAACTATCTGTAAATTACGATCGTTTATGTGTTTTTTCTCTCTTTGTTCTCTCTCGCATTTATAGGTGAAGGAGTACCCTTTCGGATACATATCGCGTTCAGCGACGTGGTTGCAGGATTTTGGGAGAAGGTGCAAACGTGTTTTGGTTCCTTAATTTATAATTGTTCTAATTGTATTTTTTATTGGCTTTAAATTTTTAAATTTATGTAATTGTATTCCCACAAAAATCTCAATAGCAGCCTTAATTCTGTGCGCCCTTTTTACTTCGGTTCTTGGTTTTAGATTTATTCAATTTGACCCTCAATTGACTATTAAACTCTTAATTTTCTTTAATTTTGCCCTTGACTTCAAACAATTGACTTGGAAAAAAACCAATTTGGTCTTCGAAATTCCAATCTTCTCAAATGAACCCGAATTAAGCTCAAAAACTTGATTTTTTTTTATCAATTAATCCTTTAATAAAATTAATTTGACCAAGTATAATTAAGTCCTTGCATTTAATTAAATCATTCAATTAGACCTGAAATTAATTCTCAAACATAATTACACTTTAAATTGACTGATGAATAAATCAAATCGGCCCATAAAAATATAATTATGCTTTTAGACTTAACTTTGACTTAGATTTATCCAATAATAAATTACTTTTTGTCTTGAGTCTGCATTTTGTTTTTTTCATTTTTTGGGCACAAAAGAGGCACGATCGAGGGCTCTCTAAAACATCCTAAAATTTCACTTTGATTTTTCTACCAACATTAACCCTTTTATATTTTTATTTTATTTTGGATAGATTTTGGGGAATAACCCAGAAATGGGTTATGACATACATTATCAAAATATTATTTTATTTTTTTATTTTTTTTAATATTTAGAGGATATATAATGAATTGGTTGAATAGTTCTTAAGATATTCACTCAAACGAATTGTAGTTTATGAAATTAACTTAGAGTTTTATGATTCAATCTAACAATACCATTCAAAAAAGTTAACTTAGGTTATTGTTTTAACCCCCTTACAATTTGATGATTTTAGTAATACATCATTATTTTTTTATATTTTCATTCCTATGTGATGACTTTTACGAATTGAATTTCGTACATTTTAAAAATAATATTTAATTTATTTAATACAATTATAATAAAATCATATCAACTCAATATGCTTTTGTGACAAGAAAGAGCAACAATTTACTAAATAAATATTTTCAATCCTTTGGGAATGAAGTTGCATCACCGAATCATTCCAAACTACAAGTCTCAACTGCAAGTCTCGCCATATATAAGTCCCATACGTTGGCTGCAAAAATACATGAAGGATGCCTCCATCACTTTTCCAAGACCTTCCCGCTACCCGTTTACATAAAATTTAAAATTTTAGTTTAGCATGCCAAATTTTTTAATTTTATTTAGTGAAGAATTCAAAATTATGAAATTTATTCTTTTTATTAATGATAACACTTCAAGAAATTATTTGGTGATAAATGACTCTATAGTATTCTAGCATATGACAAAACAATTTAACTTAATAATTTTAAATTTTAAATTATGACAAAACAGTTTCATAAATTTATATTGTTAACTAATATATGAAAGAATCTTTGATATGGAAATAAATATTATATAAGTTAGCCAAGTTTTTTTTAGCATTAGCTTTTATTTAAATTCTTGATTATTATAAAAAGAAAAAGAAGAAGAAGACATTAGGCTTGGAATTATGAAAAAAATACAACATTAATTCAGAGAGTTAAAGAAAAGAAAAGAAATTGTCGGATCACACCAATTACAACGACAACAAAGTAAAATCAATCGATTGAGTTTTATTATTCAATATTCAAGGTATGAAACAATTACATAAGATCACAAATCAGGATACCATGTACATGGCATCTTTATTCGAAAGCTATTTTACAAAGGAGACAATATAATTAAGTACAATTATTTCTTCCAATTTTATATCCATATAATATATTTTGAGAAACAAAAAAACAAACGAATTGCCAAATCATGTCCGTTTTGAAGTATTAGCTTTTTAATTTCCACCGGCTGAATTAGCCTCACGAAGATGCATCTCCCTGGAGAGTAATTTAGCCAACCTACACACAACAACAAAACAATTACTATAAATAAATAAATAAATATATAAATAAATAATGAAGATGAAAACAAGAGTATTATTTATATATACTTTATGAGAGCCTCTTCATTAGTCATCTTATTGATAGGCTCAAAGACTCCAGTAGCCATATTCACTCTTGAAACTGGTTTCTTCAACAATTCCTCACCCACTTTCACAAGATTCTCCAAATTCTCTTTTGTAGCAACATCCACAGATGAAAGTGTTCCAGTCAACGTGTCATCCTGCATTGATTTTTCACACGTACGTATTAAGGGTTAGATTAATTTCCTCACTTTGCTTCATGAATAAATATTTTGGATGATAGCATTAGCATGATAAACAGGCACCTGAATTCGAAGATAATTTTCCTCGGAGTTAAGGGCTTGAAAAACAGTGGAAATATGAAAATCAACCATGTCAGCACTAGCTTGTGTGAAAACATCCACCAATGGAGTAGAATTATCAGCAGTCAACCATCCCAAGAGACCCCATTTAGCTGCTTCTTCTGCGTCGTACTTTTCTTCTGATTTTGCTGTACCAGTGCCCAGGGACAGGACTAGAAAGCGGCCATATTCCATTGGGTTCATGCAGAAGGAGTCAGGACCCTCCCTGATTGATTGCTTTTGAAACTTCACTGATGGCAACTAAAGTCTGAAGAGATTACAAAATAAACGAATGATATAAGATTCTTTAGTCATACAAGCTCAAGAAGTATTTTTAAGATTGATAAATCATAAACATACCGGATTGTTTGCTGCCACACCACCATCAATAAGATTGAAATCTCTAACTTTGCCTGATGGATCCTTGGTTTCAAAATAATGGGCAGGAAGATAGGTCGGCGCAGCTGAAGTCCCAATGCAGATATCAGACAAAAGGGCATTCGTTGATGGGTTGTTCTTCAAATTATAGCTAGAAAAGATAGTTGGCTGGAGCCGCTTGATGTCAAAAGTAGGGATAACAATATTTGTCAATGTCTGGTGCAAACGCGTATCTCCCAACTTTTCCTTGACAATACTATGCAGGAATTTCCCATCATACTTCGGTCCTCTCAAAGTCTTTACAAGATTTGCAGCCGAGGCAAGCGGAGAGCTATCCAGATTAGCACACAATACTTAAATTAGTACCTTGATGAATAAAAAACAGTTTTAATGAAATATTTCATCATGAAAAGTAATTATTACCCGTGCTGGGGAAATATTTTAGGGCAGTTCTCAAGGTAGAAGTCATTGATGTCATTAGCAGAGAACAAAGGGCGGTTTTGCTTATTCGGTGCCGCTAGCATAGCCGTCACGAGGCCGCCAGTGCTAGTCCCTGAAATCACATCAAAATAGTCTGCTAGCCTTGCATCTGCGCCATCCAGCTTCTGTAAATTTGAATAGGAAAAACTACTACTCAGTGATAAATAAAGGGGAGTAAAACTCTCTGTTTGTGAAAAGTAAACTAGCATTACACTTCTGTATGCATATATCGATGCACGTAAAACTATCAAGTGCTAAACTTAGGTCATGCATTCAGCTTAATTTCTTTTTCTGATCCCATAAAAACAAGCATGCAAGATCTTGGATGCATTATTATTATACGTTCTAAAAGAGCTCGTTTTCTTTTCTACCTGAAGCTCAGACTCTAAGAAGGCAAGGATAGTTCCCGGTATAATGCCTCTTATTCCTCCTCCATCGATGCTAAGAACAGTGATCTGGCTTCCATGAGCTGGAAGTTGAAGGGGAGATCGTGGGGTTTGCATATTAACCATATTGATAAAAATGTATTGAGGGAAGATAGGGTTGAGAGGGTTTAGCTTAAACTTTAGGCGCGATTGAGAGATAGCTATTACTCAAATGTATACAAGTGTTAGAACCTTGCAATCTCTCGAAGGAGATGTGGAGGTATTTATAGACTTCTTTCCTTCATGATTTTTTTGGGATTTTTAAAAACGTTTCTAAGATTTTACATACCAAACTTGACCATTTTGAAGTTTCTTGGATGGGGAACAATTTTGAATGGATCCACGTTTTTCTATACTTATCGCTACACAGTTCTTAGCTGACACGATTCCGTTGCACAACTTACAATTCGGGTCAAAGGGTAAAATTAAATTGAAGGATGGTAATCAGTGAGAATTGTAGGTTAATTAGGAAGTGAGGAGTTATATCGGATTCTGCAGAAGTTCGCAACAAAAGATGAGATAACTTCATGGATGGAAAAAGTCATCAAGGCAAAGTTACTGAAGTATAATTTACCAAAGGAAACGTTTCAGTGCAATAATCCACGATAATATTGAAGGATAATTCTGATATATGTTAGCTTTCAATTAATATATACCTATATTTTAACATGTGTTTATTAACATGTAATAGTGTTAATACCTATATTTTTGTGATAGTTTTGAAGGGTGCATGTGCTAAATCATGTGTTTAGTAACAATATTAGTGCTAATAATTATATTTTTGATACAATTTAGAATATAAAAAGACATGCAATTTTAGATAAGTTAGGATAAACTCAGTATACATGAAGCAAATTTTATATTAATCTTAGCATCAAATAATCAGCTAAACTCAAATGTTTAAATTATTAGGTAAGATTTAAGATATAATTTATATTATTATCTTATATATTCTTTCAAGTGAAAAAGTTTTAGGCTAGAAATTTGAACAAATTTATATTACTTTGTGGTTTAATTAGTTCTTAAGTAGAAATAAAGTACTCATGACTATTTGAACAATCACCAAACTTCTGATACCATGTCAAAAAATTATTTAACCTGAATAATTTTTATTTTTTTTTTAAGAATTTTCAGGATCTAAGAATATTTTTTCCCCATAGTTTCAAAGTGTAAACATAGTTTCAGGATTTAAGATGTTTCGTTCGTTAAAATTTGGAATCAAGTTTCCAATCGCCTAAGCTATATATCATTGAAATCACCTTTAAGGATAGGATCTTCGATTTGTAATAGCTTTGAACAAAGGACCAAGCTGAATGAATGATCAATTGGTGCCATGCTTCCTGTCATTGGGACCAGTTTGACTTCCACTTCGTCGTCAATATATGCAATTATGGCTGTTTCGTGTTATGTGCCTTAGCCGATGATCAATCGAACAAAACCATGAATATAATATTGCATTCATGGAAAATGTATTTAATTATCACACTTGGAATGTGCGTGTGATTATCAATTTGACCATTGGGACTTTTCATTACATCGTGTCACCTTCCAAGCTTCATTTTGTTTGCGTCTATAAAACATCTTCCCAACTTCCAGAAAATTTGTAATAATTTTGGGAAGTTTTTGATTGCTTCTAGATATTTAAATATCAATCCATTTATAAATTCAATATTTATATTACAATTTTAACCATTAGTTCTCATAAGTTAAAATTATGAATTATTAGAATGATGGTCAAATTCTCATAAATTTAGTAAACTAATTATTAAATTCTAAAATACATGTAAAGATGTATTTGTTTAAATTTTTAAATCAACAATATATTTTCTGTATTTTTTAGAGACTCTTACAAATGTTCATATTCAGTAGACTGCTTTTAAGAATTTTGAATATGATTTTAGTAATGAACCATTAATTTTGTTAATCAAATCATATTAACTCATTGTGTCATCCTTTGTTGCATCACCTAATAATATTCTAAACTACAAGTCTTATTATAAAATGTAACTATATAGGAAATATTGTAACTATATAGGAAATACTGTAGTCATATTCTTATGTGGTAATCTCCATCATTACTATTGTATATTGCCCTACTCATATATATAGAAAGGGTTGGCTATCTATTAGGTTAAGCCTCCTAATTATTCTCAACCTAGTATCGGAGTCTTTGGCCATCAAATTTTTTTTCTCCCTTTGCAGTTGGCCCTAATTTTTTTTCTCCCCCATGGACTCTCCTGCTACCACTGTTGACATCTCTCCTTCCACCGATGGTGCAACATCACCGGCCAGCCATCCTCATGTTGCTGGCCGAGAACAACTTCCACGTGTAGAGCATCTATCTGATTCTTCTTCTCATGATTTTGCCGTTCCTTTTCCTGTCATGGGAACACACATTTCAGCAATTGTTCCTCTATAAAACACCAACCAAATTGTTTCGTTGAAACTTACAAACACAAACTATCTCTATTGGAGAATGCAGATGAAGCCATATCTCCTTGGTCAAGGTGTTTTTCACTTTGTTGACGGCTCCTTGCCGTGTCCTCTAGCTCATATGATTGATGCTTCAGCTGGTTTTTCCCCTGCCATCACCCCTTCTTTTCTTCGTTGGAAGCAACAAGATCAACTTATTTTGAGTGCTCTCCTCTCCTCTCTCTCCGTGGATGTTTTGCATCTTATAGTAGATTGTTCTACTTCACATTGTGTTTGACGCACTCTTAAGAAGGCACTTGCCTCTCCATCTAATTCCCGGATCATACAACTACATGGCTCCTTTCAAGACCTTCGGCAAGGTGATACATCAGTTAGTATGTACATGCAACAAGCCAAATCGTTATTTGACGAATTGGCTGCTGCTGGTCGCCCAATGTCTCTTGAAGATTTCAATCTCTATGTGTTTCGTGGCCTTCGCGGTGAGTTCAAATACTTGGTAACTAGCCTCATAACCAAGGCCGAACTGCTATCGTATGCTGATCTTCACATCCATCTCCTTACCCATGAGTTTATGCACAAGCATTCTTTTCACTCCATGGCTGTCGGTTCATCCTCTTCGCCTCTACTGTCTTCCTTTCTCTGCCGCAGCACCCACCATTGCTGCCAACACCTCTGAGTTTTGCTCATCATGCTATGACTAATCACAAACGAAACAGGGGGCATTATAGGGGTAATTGACATCCCAACAACAACCAATTTCAGGCCCAAAACAGAGGCCACTTTGCTGCAAATTGGAGGCAAAATCAGTGGCAGAACAGGCGCAAC
Source organism: Salix viminalis (assembly GCA_029228465.1). Taxonomy (NCBI): domain Eukaryota; kingdom Viridiplantae; phylum Streptophyta; class Magnoliopsida; order Malpighiales; family Salicaceae; genus Salix; species Salix viminalis. The sequence goes on along the minus strand of CM055441.1, from coordinate 23,166,401 downwards.
TCTGCTATAGATTTTAGGCCGAATCAAGGGCAGTGGTCTAGACATGTATGCTGCCAATTGTGTTCCAATCTCGTCCATTCATCTTTTCAATGCTCCAAGTTTTGCAGCAGCACATAGCAGCCCTCTATTCACCTTGCTGTTGCTAATGATTCTACTACAATGACTTGGTATCCCGACACCAGTGCGAATCAACATGTGACGCCTGATCTTGCCACTCTAACTGATTCTGCTCCTTATCCTGGTAATGATTTATTGCATGTTGGTGATGGTAAGGCCCTTGACATATCCCATGTTGGACATACTACTTTATATTCCCTAAAACGCATGTTTACATTAGCTAATGTTCTTCGTGTGCCTCATATACCAATCCATTGTTCTTTGTTCATAAATTTTATCATGATAATCATGTTTTTTTTTAATTTAATGATTTTGTGTTTTACATGAAGGACCTCGTCACCAAGGAAGTTCTTCTTTCCGGTCGGAGTCATGATGGTCTTTATGTTTTCTCCGAGTCTTCAGCTACGTCAGTTCCTCAAGCTTTTTAGTCTCCTTGCATTTCCGCACCTGCCGACCTATGACATCGTCGTTTAGGTCATCCAACTCCTTGCATTCTGAATTTGTTAGTTTTCGAAAATAAAATTATTTGTACCTCTAGACGATCTCTTACTCAATGTCAATCATGTCCTTTTGGCTAGTCGTCCCGTTTGTCATTACGACCGATGGGTCACAAAACTTCTACCCCACTTGAATTAATTTTTAGCGATGTTTGGGGCCCTGCTCCTATGTTTGCTTCTAATAGTTTTCATTATTTTATTATCTTTGTTGATACGTACACTAAATATATTTGGTATTATCCGCTTGTTGCGAAATCTGATGTATTTTCCACGTTTCAACGTTTTCAGACACTTGTTGAGCGTCAATTTCTCTTAAAATTAAATTTGTTCAAACTGATTGGGTGGTGAATATCGAAAATTAAATAATTTTTTTCAAACCATTGGTATTCATCATCGATTAATTTGTCCTCATACTCATTAACAAAATAGCACAGTTGAACGTTGTCATAGACATATTGTCGAAACTGGCCTAATCCTTTTAGGCCAGTGTAATGCCCCATTGCATTTTTGGAACTATGTTATGGAATCATCGGTACATCTTATTAGTCGCATGTCTTCTCATGTTCTTCAAAATAAATCTCCTTTTACGTGTCTGTTTCATCGCATCCCTGATTATAACTTCCTATGTACATTTGGGTGTCTCTGTTTTCCATTTTTATGTCCATATCATGCTCATAAATTATATTTTCGGTCTTCTCCTTGTGTGTTTTTAGGCTATAGCTCATCTCATCTTGGTTATCGGTGTCTTGATTTAGAGTCTGATCGTGTCTATGTCTCCCGTCATGTTCATTTTCATGAAAGTGTCTTTCCTTTTACGAAGTCTGAACAGGTAACAACACCCCCGGTACCTCCCACTCCACCTACCTATCTTCCATCCTTGCATCCCCCTTCATGTCTTTAACCTATTCATTCCCAAATCGGCAGAAACCACACCCCACCTTTACCCTTTGCCGCACCTCTCCAGCCTGCTCCCTTGCCCGTTGTTTCAGCTGCCCCTGCCTCACCACCCCACACAGCCATACTATCACCATGTGCTTGTATTTCCAATGATTAATGTGCAGGAACAAGTTTTGAATTGCAGGATTCAGTAGCGGCACAACCATGGTCTGTAGCTAAAATCTCCAGACTTGTCGCAGCTTCACCATCGTCTGTAGTGCAACCCAGTGTTGCGATGTCGCGCTCGCACAAATTAATTACCCTAGCTTAAAACACAAGATAGTATAGAGCAAGCAAGGGGTCGATCCCACGAGGAAGTTTCAAGTCAGATTTTTATGTTGTACGTTATGTGATTGGGGGGATTTGGTTTGTGATTATCTAAACTATGGCAGCAATTAAACTAGCAAACAAAATCAATTAAAATCGAAACTTATCAAGAAAACAAACCTTGGTTACAAGCATACATCCACCTACGGAAATTAGAACCGATCCTTGAAACAAAAAATGCAATTTATGTTCTGAAATTTTATCTTTTCTTAACGTGATTAATTAACGGATCCGCCGTATAACTAATCCTAACCAACAAACAATCAAAGTGTCCGCACTAATGATTCAATTTAATGGTAGCTTTAAGAACTAGATAATTTCATCAAGATTAACATACAAGTTGTCCGCAACTTGTGTCAATTTATTCATATGTTCTCCATAAGTTCAATAATGTAGTTCCGCCACAATTATCAAGCTTAGTTGCTTAACAAGTTCATATATCACAACTCCGGTTTTGATATTAAACTTAGCAATAGATTGTTCACAACAATAACATAGAGTCCGTTGTAGCAATCATCAACAACAATCATAGGAAATATGCATAGGAAAACAATCATACTCATTCATAACATAAACTGAAAATAGAAGGAAGAATAAATCTCACGGTTCTTGAAATCCGAAGGTTTTTGTGTCCTTGCAACCAAGCAAAAGAGTCTAGCCTTGCATGTTTATTGAACAACTAAATAAAATAATGGAAGAACACATGATTTAGGGTTTGGAGGAGGAAGATTTTGTGTTTTCTTTTGTGCTGGCCGCCACTTCCTTGCTCCTCTTCTCCTTTATATATGCTTAGAAACCCTAGTGTCTATTTTACAAAATAGTCCTTCCTTAAGTTGGCAGAATTTAGTTGTCCCTTGTAAAATTCATATCTCCTTCATATCACATCGTTTTGAGCTGACATTTGGAGCGTTTATAGGTCTTTGAGTCCTTAATCCATGAAAATTGAGTTTGCATCAATCGGATTTTGTAGCTCGAGATATTGAAGTTCAAATGGACAAAGGTCGATATCGGCAGATTGCAAGATTTGACTTTGAAGGCTGTGATTTCCATGATCTTCCTTATTTTATTTCTTTTTCCTTAGCTTTCCATAAATTTATGGATGTTAGCTTCTGAATGTCACTGGAATCACTTCATTTCGATCTGGGTATGTCAGTTTATGCATGCTCCTACAGAATCTCATTGGGCTGCCGTGAAACGCATCTTGTGTTATCTTCGTGGTACGACATAACATGGCTTACATATTACATGCAACTTTTCTTTTGCTGTACACGATTTTAAAGATGCAGATTTTGCAGGTAGTATTGAGGATAGAAAATCTACAGGTGGTTACCTTGTGTTCTTTGATCAGACGCCGATTTCGTGGAAATCGAGTAAGCAACACACTGTTGCTCGTTCTTCGACGGAAGCTGAGTACAAAGCCTTAGCCGATGGCATGGCTGAAGTTATCTGGCTTCAATACTTATTAACGGATCTTCAGATTCCGATTGCTTCTGCTCCTATTATCTGGTGTGACAACCTTGGTGCCACGTATTTGTCCGCAAACCCTGTATTTCATGCTCGCACAAAACATATTGAGATTGATTATCATTTTGTCCGAGATAGAGTTGCGAAGAAAGAGATTCAAATTCATTTTATTTTCTCTCAGGATCAACTTGCCGATGTCTTCACTAAGCCACTTCCTGCTTCTTCATTTACTGCTTTTAGATTCAAGCTTCGGGTTGATCCTCCACCCTCGGCTTGAGGGGGCGTATTATAGAATGTAACTATATAGGAAATATTGCAACTATATAGAAAATATTGTAGTTATATTCTTATGTGGTAATCTCCACCATTACTATTGTATATTGCCCTACTCATATATATAGAAAGGGTTGACTAACTATTAGGTTAAGCCTCCTAATTATTCTCAACTAGTCTCAAATGCAAATATATATACATATAATTCTTTTCAGTTAACTTGCTTGTGGTTTTCTAATTGCTGGGTAAGGAAAATGCAACGCCGACGTACGAATCAAATGTATAATTTCAACTTTTCCAACCTGACGTACCCTAATTAAAAAAACATAAATATTCCCGCACGTTTGCTGCAAAAGATTTGAAGGATGTCTCAATCACTTCCGGGTTACATTAAAATTCTGCATTTTGGAATATACGTAATATTCTTTCCCCATAGTTTCAAACTGTAAATATAGTTTCAGGATTTAAGATGTTTCGTTCGTTATAATTTGAAATCAAGTTTCCAATCGCCTAAGCTTATGATCATACGTATAAAAGACATTCGTTTCCAAGCTATATATCATTGAAATCACCTTTTAGGATTTGTAATAGCTTTATGAATGATCAATTGGTGCCATACTTCCTGTCATTGGGACCAGTTTGACTTCCACTTCGTCGTCAATATATGCAATTATGGCTGTTTCGTGTTATGTGCCTTAGCCGATGATCAATCGAACAAAACCATGAATATAATATTACATTCATGGAAAATGTGTTTAATTATCACACTTGGAATGTGCGTGTGATTATCAATTTGACCATTGCGACTTTTCATTACATCGTGTCACCTTCCAAGCTTCATTTTGTTTGCGTCTATAAAACATCTTCCCAACTCCCATACATACTATGCCTAAAAAGTGATTTCAATGGATCGAATTTATGGAAAACTCTGTAGTAATTTTAAGAATTTTTTTGATAGGTTCTAGATATTTAAATATCAATTTACTTGTAAATTTAATATTTATGTTAGCATTTTTATTATTATTTCTCATGAGTTAAAATTATAAATTATTAGAATAATAGTCAAATTCTCATGAATTTAGTAAACTGATTAGTAAATCTTGAAATGCATGTAAATATATATATATATATATATATATATATATATATATATATATATATATATATATATATATATATATATATATGAACAATATAATTTTTTTATTTTTTAGAAACTTTTGCAAATGTTCATATTGATTGTGGCTTAAATATATATATATTTTCTATTTTTATATGAAAATACTAAACAATATATATTTTTTTAGAGTTTTACAAATGTTCATATTTAATAGACTGTTTTTAAGGTAACTCGCTTATTAATTTTGAATATGATTTTAGTAATGGACATTAATTTTCTATATTTTATTTTCTATGTGTGATTTCATTTTACGAATTGAATTTCGTACATTTTAAAATAATATTTGGTTTATTAAATGTAATTATAATCAAATCATATTAACGTAATGTGCTTTTGCGACAAGAAAGAGCAACAATTTACTAAAAATATATTTTAAATCTTTTGGAAATGAGGTTTGACCTATATTGATTGTTAACCCTATATCAATTCAATGTGTTGCATCATCTAATAATATTCTAAACTACAAGTCTCAGCTGCAAGTCTTGCCATATAGGATTCAAATGTCTAATTTCAACTTTTCCAGCCTGAGTTACCTAATTAAAAAAAAAAAAAAAAGTCCCGCACGTTTGCTGCATTTTGGAATTATACGTAATATTAAATAGCCATTATAAAATAAGTTTATACTAGCTGTAAGACCACGCAACGCTACGGAACCTAAGTTTTTAAATATTTTTTAAGATCTTGGAAAATTCTTAAATTTAAAAAAACAATTGTTTTGATTTTTTTAATTTTTTATAAGGCCAAATATTTTTTTTTTTGTATCAACATATCTCTTATTTACTTTAGCCAGCATAATGTTTATAAGGATAAAAAGCTGGGTTATGACAATTTATTTCAGTTTGGTCCTCAAATTATTTATGAACAGCATGTTGATATGCATGAAAAAATTTAAAAATACAAAATCAAAAGAAAACAGGATCGGATTTGACATCTACAATAATTGACAATCTTTTTTAATGTTTACTATTTGAGAGGAGCCTAAATTCACACTTTGATCCTTATATTTACACCTTGTTTTCCATGTGATCTGATTTTTTTTTTATCTCATACTTCATTTGCTTACATTTTATAACTTTCCAACAGCTGACTTAGTCCCACGACCTGCACCAACAAAACAATAAATAAATAAGAGAATAATCAAGATGAGACAAAGAGTAATATTCTTTCATTTATACTTTCTGAGTGCCTCTTCATTAGTCATCTTATCGATAGGTTCAAAGACTCCAGTAGCCAAATTCACCGTTGAAAATGGCTTCTTTAACAATTCCTCTCCCACTTTCCCGAGATTCGCCGAATTCTCTTTTGTGGCAACATCTACGGATGAAAGTGTTCCGGTCATTGTATCATCCTGCACTAATTTTTCACGCATATCAATAGGTCAGATTTCCAGTGTATATCAGTGCAGATATATCAAGGTTTTCAATTATATTTTCCTTTTGCCTCATCATGAGCAGATATATCAGATCACCACCGCATGATATATATAACCTAAGCACCTGAATTCAAAGATAATTTTCTTCACAGTTAAGGGCTTGAAAAAACATGGAGATATGAAAATCAACCATGCCAGCACTAGCTTGTGTGTAAACATCCACCAATGGAGTAGAATTATCAGCAGTCAACCATCCTATGATACCCCACTTGGCCGCTTCATCGGCGTCATACTTTCCTTCTGATTTTGCTGTACCAGTGCCCAGGGACAAGACTAGAAAGCGGCCATATTCCATTGGGTTCATGCAGAAGGAGTCAGGACCCTCCTGATTGATTGCTTTTGAAACTTCACTTATGGGATTTTCATTCTAACATTTTACTCACCCAAATTTGACCATTTTGAAGTTTCTCGGATAGGGAACAATTTTGAATCATTCCAATTTTTCTGTACTTATCACAACACAGTTCTTAGCTGACACGGTTCAAGATGAACCACTTACAAATTGGATCCAAAAAAGGGCAATTGAAAATTCCAAATTCTCAAATAACAGAGAGATTGCACAAAAAATGAAATTGTAGGTAATTTGCTGGCAGAAACTTAGATGAATATCATTAATGCAATTGGATTTGAACAAGTTATTTTTTCCAATTCAGGATCTTTTTTTAATGACCAATAAGGTTTAGTTTTGTATAAACTTGAAGAAACACGTGCTGGAAAATGTTGCAACATGGAAGTTTCGTCTTGACTAAGGATAATAATAGGCTTAAGATAAAACCATAATGAATAATCTTCAAAGTATAGAAAGAAGGACAGATGTAGTTATTAAGATTGATATAATAACGTACTGTAGCTATAAATTAATTACAATTTACAAATATTAAATTGCTTCCATTTAATTTCCTCACGAGCATAATTAACTACCTTATTGAAGCATTTGATAACTGTTCAGTCCAAAATTTAATGTAATAACTCAGTTTTAAACATAATTATGACTGAATCACAAAAGCAAGGAGTTTCCATGCATGAAAATTGTTTGTTATTTTTTACAGGATGGTCAAAATTTTGTTCCCAGCAGCCTCGGATAAGGATAGGGTATGAGGTCTCAAAACAAACGCTGGCTTACGATTTCGAAAGCCGTCAATGGATCAAATCGATGACTGCTCTGTTGGAGATTAAATCTCCAAACCAAATAACAAGATTGGCCCTTCATCATCTACAATACGCAGTTGCATTAAAAAATCAGCAAATAAAAGATTTCAAAACTAGGAAAGTGGTGATTGATTAATGAAGAAATTCCATCTAACTTAACTTACCCACGTAACTCTAGATTTTATAATGGTTGTAGAATGAGTGCCTCTACTTTTCTCATGGTATTGCCCTAAGATCATGACTGTCCTGATCAACAGCAAGAAAAGATTTTGTCCAAAATTTCCTCTCTCGTGGAGGTGGAGCATACAATGGCTAGAAAGGATTCTGCAGGTTCTCTTTACAAATATAATACACTGTATTTTCCTTAGATAAAAAGAGAAAGTAGTTTATAGGAAACATAAATTATTATTTATAGGACTCCCATCCCACATTAGCTTTGCAAATTTGACGCAGCATAAAATCACAAGGCAATATGACAAACGTTAATATTCCGGAAATCAACAATAACGAGAATAAATCTCAATAAAACTCAGTGTTTATTCAATAAAATGATAGTTGAGTCGGCTGCAGGTTTTACATTGATACGTAAAGTAAAAACCCTAGCCTAATTCAATACAGAAAAGGAAACGACATAAAACATTAAATTTGCCATAAATGGCAAATTTGAGATAAATGCAGAATGTGAAAGGCCTATAAATTCTGAGAGAGTACCAATTGACTAAAAGTCAATTCGGATTCTTAAATCAAAAGTTATGCCTAAAACAAAACTTTCCTAAAATAGCAAAATTGACGATTTCGGGGCCGAAACGATGGAATTTGGCCAAAAACCGGTTGAGAACAGCGGCAAACGGTGAAACGCATTGACTGGGTGAGTTTCGCATCATTCCGACTTCGACGACCCGGCTTCCGAAATTCAGTTGCCTTTGAATTTCGGGTGATCCCTCTTGAGCAAGTATGATTCCGCCACCAGTTCTACATCAAAATTGAAAGTTGGCCATATTTCGAAGGGCTATTGAAAATTGCATCTGCTACAGTGTAGGCATCAAAAACTGAGTAAGTATATCCTTTTAGCTGGTTCTTGAGCTTTATGAGAGCTTTAGGGAGTGCTCTGTTGTGTAGTTTTGCAAGCACTGTAACTTCTTCCATGCAGCTAGAGCCACCTGTGCGGACTATGTTACTGCTCTAGAGATTTTGCCTTAGCTGCTTCTCCGTATTCTTGAAATTACTTGATTGAGTTTGAAGGTCCAGCACCTTTGAACGAACAAACGGGAAAAAATTAAAAATAGTACATGTAATCATGCAACTTAAGAGATGGATAACTTTATAAGAACTCAGTTTTATGAGCACAAAGTTATTCAAGCTAAATGAAGTCATAATGAGCAAAATCCAGTCCAAATATTTTAGAAGAAGGAGCACACACCAGTCCTTGATTAGTTCCCTGCAAGAGCACCAGCTCCCCCTGATGCAAAGTTTACCCCAAGCTAAGAAAGCTTCATCTCCGCTATGGAAAACTCTTGTTTCCTTGAAAGATCAATTTGTCTAGGATTGTGAGAGTAGCTCATCTGTTATTGCTACTATGACTTCCTAGTCTGCTGGTACATGTTGTTTCTCGGCTAATGCTTATGAACACTTTCTAGTGAAGGGCCGCATGATCCACTGGGATAGGATGGTGTGGGAGCCATGGTCTTTGCCTAAACACTGTTTTGTGTTGTGGATTGCGGTGTTAGGTAAGCTTAGAACCAAAGATCATCTGCATTTCATTCCCACTGACGTTAGCTATGTGTTTTCTAGTCAGGACCAGGAGTCGCATAGTCATTTATTCTTTAATTGTCCCTGGACTTTGAACTTGTGGGGAAACATTATTTGGTGACTGCATATTCATCGTCGGATGAGCTCCCTTCCTAGTGCTATTTGTGGCCTCTTCCCAAAACAGAGAAAGATGGTTTCTAGAATGCGGAGAGCCTCTCTTGCCATCTCGTTTTATCTCATCTGGGAAGAGCTTAATAAAAGGTTGTTTGATTCTTCTTTATCCTCGGTGGAGAGAGTTTTTTGGAGATTCCAGGTTCTGTTCTTCACAATTTTTCACTTCCATGAAAAATATCACTTCTCCATTAATGTTGGCTAATATATGGCCAGTCTTAATGGGGTGGTGTTGGTTCCCGACTGCTTCTCTCCTTGCTTTGCTTGATGTGGCTGGTTGTGATTTGAGCTATCTTGGCCATTTGTTGTCCTTCTTTAAATTGGCTGCTAGTGGCTAGTTTGTTGCCGAGAGTTTCCTTGTGTGCTGTTGTCCTTTGCCTAGGGCATGAGTTTTTTTGTTGTTTCTCCTTATAAATGTTGTTCTTCTTTTAGTTCTTGCTTTTTCCTGCCAACTTCTTAGTTGGATTGTATGCGGATACTATGCTTCTTGTTTTGGCTTCTCCTTAGTTTGCTCCCCTTGTTTGGCCTTGAGATTATGTTCCCTTGAGGTGTCTGCTCTTTTTTAGGTTCTTTGACTTTGTTGTTTGCAGCTTATTTTATTCTTTGATCTTTTTTATATACTCACATTTGATTAAAAAAAAAGTTTACTCCATTTGCGACTTGATGGTCGCAGGGTTGTAAATACAGTTGAATTAATGGTAGCTTTGCAAATTCAGCTGCAACAAAGTTCAAGAATCATTTTGCCAAAAACATATTGTGTAAAGAGAGAAAATTGTTCGTTTGCTACTTTTCAGCTATGAAAGTTGATATTTTTTACATCAACGAGTTACATTCAACAACAATTATGGTGGTTTTAAAATTTTATGTTGCTTGAAGAATTAGTAAGGATTCATTTTAAATTTTTAATCTGAAGCAGGCCCCGAGAGCATGGAATGAAAGGTTCAGAAGTTTTTTACCAACACTGGGGTTTCAGGGTACCTACTTTGATTGTTCTTTATTTGTTAAACACTTTGATGTTGGAATTATCATTCTACTAGTTTATGTATATGATATTATTATTGCGGGGAATTAGTCTTGTGAGGTTCAGAAGGTTATTATAGCTCTTGCTGCTGAGTTTGATATTAAGGACTTAGGTGATCTTCATTATTTTCTGGGTATTCAAATCACTCCTATTCCACATGGTTTGTTCTTATCTCAATCTCAGTATATTCATGATCTCTTGGTGAAAACTGATATGTTAGAGTCCAAACCATGTGACACTCCTTGCCTTCCGTATCAGAGAGTACTCAAAGATGATGGGGTACCATTTGAGAATCTCACATTATACCGTAGTGTTATTGGCGCCTTATAGTATTTGGCATTCACAAGGCCTGACATTGCATTTTCAGTGCATCAGGTTTGCCAATTAATGCAAAAACCTATGGTGATTCATTTTGTTGCTGCTATACGTATATTACGGTATTTGAAAGGGACTGCTTCTTATGGGATCAATTTTCAGCATGGTTCCTTGGATTTTCATGCATTCAGTGACGCTGACTTGGCAGGGGACCCGAATGACAGACGTTAAACAACAGGTTTGATTGTTCTTCTTGGATCAAATCCTATCTCTTGGTCCTTTAAGAAACAGTTTACAGTGTCTCGTTCATCTACGGAGGCAGAGTATCGAGCCTTGTCTTCTACGGCTGCAGAACTTGACTGGATTAAGCAGCTGTTGGTATTCCTGCGTATTGATTTTGTGCAGCCTCCCATTATTTTTTGTGATAACCTTTCAGCAATAGCTTTGTCTTTCAATCCAGTTTAGCATCAAATAACCAAGCATATTGAGATTGATGTGCATTTTATGCGTGAAAGGGTGGCTGAAAATAAATTGTCTGTGCAATTCGTCTCATCCAAGGAACAATCTGCTGACATTCTCACCAAGGGGTTAAGTGCTCCATTGTTCAAGATTCATTGCTGCAATCTCACGCTTGGTTTACCAAGGCATGAGATTGAGGAAGGATGTTAGAGTAGACGTATGATATACATAGTTATGGGTATGAATGATGTATGGTATGGTATTTGTAAATGCTATAGATTACTATAAATACCCATAGTTACTCATGTATTCTGCTAAGTGAAAATAATAAGAGAATAGAGAATTCAAAATTTCCTTTCTCTCTCTTTTCCTCTCTGTTTCTCTTGTCTCTTCTTCTGCTTCTAATCTACAAGATCCTTCTCTTCTTCTCTTCAATTACTGAAATTCTCAGTGATTCTTCACTATCTTTACAATTTTCTTTTGTTAATTTTAAAGTGTTTCGAGGTTGTAGATGATTTATAAAGGGTTTTTTTTAAGAAGATAAAGTTAAAAATCTATTTTTAAAACAAAAAAAAACAATATTTTTGAAAAGCATAAAAAAAAATCTTTTTTCTTAATAAGAAATAAGAGGCAAAAAACTTGAAAGAAGATAAAAAATCAATGGCCCATGCACGCTGAGTTATCAAAGCTCGCTTGCTAGGGTTATTTTTTATGTTTTGTTTTAGTTTTATATTTTAATGTTTGTTTTTGTTATTTTATTTTATTTTTTAAAATATTTACTTTTATTAATATGTAATTAGATAAAAAAATTATTTAAAAAAATTATTAAACATAGTGGAATTTATTATTCGGTTTCAGATAAAGAAAGAAATGTGGGTCTGTAAGCACAGTCGCAATTAGCAATTATGTTTGCACTCATACAAATAAATGAAGTTCTCATTTATTATTTAACTTGGTTACGCACTCTAAGATTTAAATTACTTTAGGGTTGCTAATTTTATAACATTTGAAGTGAATTTAATAGTACATTCGATTCGACCATCTAAAATTATTTCAGTTTAAGACAAATCAGTAACATAAGTACATAGGTTGTCTGATCTTGAATTTGTTGGTGTGCATGTTCAAATTTTGCTTAAATATAAAAACTAAATCAGATAATTGAAATTGTTTTAAGGTTGACAACAAAATTCAAGCACACTTCAATTCTAGAGTTAGGTGGTAGGGTCTAAAGCCTGAATCGACTTGCATGAAAATTAGTCGTATTCAAGGTGCAGAACATGTTGTTAGGATTGTGAAGATTTGCTGTAAACTAACTGAATTGAGACAGCAGAGAAGGGAAGAGAGAATAGAGGAAATAAAGGGAGAAGAAAATTTGAATTTTACTATTTTTTCACACATATTGTGTGTTACAACAACCACACTTTATACACCTTGCATACTCTCTATTTATACTCTAACATCCCCCTTGATCTCTTGGTTTGGTAAACCAAGCATGAGATTGCAGCAATGAATGTTAGAGAATAATATAAATCATATTCCGTGGCCTTATTAATAAGTTTAAGCTTTTAGGTGAGATGGTTCTTTAACATGGTATCAGAGCCTTGTTGACCCAGCGGTCACGAGTTCGAATCTCACCACCCCCATTCTATTTGATAAAAACCAAGCACAAGATGATGTGAGCCTGTGCAAGTTTCAAGCCCAAAGGGCTTTCACTTGAGAGGGTGTGTTAGAGAATAATATAAATCATATTCTAGGGCCTCACTTATAAGCTTAAGCTTTTAGGTGAGATGGTTCTTTAACATGGTATCAGAGCCTTGTTGACCCAGCGGTTACGAGTTCGAATCTCACCACCCCCATTCTATTTGATAAAAACCAAGCACAAGATGATGTGAGCATGTGCAAGTTTCAAGCCCAAAGGGCTTTCACTTGAGAGGGTGTGTTAGAGAATAATATAAATCATATTCTAGGGCCTCACTTATAAGCTTAAGCTTTTAGGTGAGATGGTTCCTTAACATGGTATCAGAGCCTTGTTGACCCAGCGGTTACGAGTTCGAATCTCACCACCCCCATTCTATTTGATAAAAACCAAGCACAAGGTGATGTGAGCCTCTGCAAGTTTCAAGCCCAAAGGGCTTTCACTTGAGAGGGTGTGTTAGAGAATAATATAAATCATATTTTGGAGCCTCACTTATAAGCTTAAGCTTTTAGGTGAGATGGTTCCTTAACATGGTATCAGAGCCTTGTTGACCCAGCGGTCACGAGTTCGAATCTCACCACCCCCATTCTATTTGATAAAAACCAAGCACAAGGTGATGTGGGCCTGTGCAAGTTTCAAGCCCAAAGGACTTTCACTTGAGAGGGTGTGTTAGAGAATAATATAAATCATATTCTGGGGCCTCACTTATAAGCTTAAGCTTTTAGGTGAGATGGTTCCTTAGCAATGAGTATGAAACACATGAGTATTTAATCTGTTTGATAGAAATCAATTTGGAAAAGAGAAAGAGAAGAGAATAGAAAGATGAATTTGAATTTGATTGACAGATTTTAGAAATTTGAGAGGAAGAAGAAGAATGCTCAAATGGCAGAGAAGAGAGATCATAGAGGGAAGAAATTTTATTTTTCTATTTCTTGATTTGAATTTTATTTGTCAGTGAAAGAAATTGAGAAGATAGGGACGAGAGGGAAGATAGGGGATAAAATTTGATTGAATTTTATTTGTCTGTGTAAGAAATTAAGAAGAGAGGGAAGAGAGTGGATAGAATTTGTATCTCATATTCTACTCGTTGATAAATTTCTTAATCTATGTAAGAATTCATTTTCTAATTCTTAATGATTTTTTTTATTTTTTTTGTTTTACTCACAAAACGGCAGTTTTTAGTTGCTTTTCACGAGCCATTATAGTTTAAAATTTTAATTGTATGAGGAGGGTCTTGTTTATCCTTTTTATATTTTTTTGTTTTTGTTTTCTTAATTTTATAGGAGATTAATGAAAATTCCAAAAAGAGCCTAAAAAAGTATCTTAAAGTGTTAGTATACAACTTTAAAAATATATTATGTTTTTTTAATTAAATTAATAGTGGTTATCAACAATGGTGATGGTGAAAGTAGAATAATAATATCATGATTATTAGTTAGGAGCAAACTCCTTAATTCCAAGCTCATACCACTTGATCACTTACTAGATGGTTAGTTCATTGACTGTCTTATTCCTTAGATGTGTCACAAAAAATTCTTAGCATCTTATAAGCAATTTATAAATATTATAATTATGGTAATTTCACATAAAATAAATATAAAACTTAATTTTCAATCAAATACATACTAAAGGATAAAATAAAAATAAATCTATTTTTTTTTTAGTGCTAACATTCTATATTCATGATTATGAGAACATAATCACTTTATAAAAAAAAAAGACAAAAAAATTACAAAACTCAATCCTGAAGGGCCAAATTGAAGAGCAGTAAAAAAAATAAAATTAAAAAATCACAAGACTGAAGGGCCAAATTTGACGTAAAACAATTGACATCTAACTCTGCTATTTTTTACAAATCAAGGCATAAAGATTGAGGAAAGAATATACAAAAGAGAGGAGAAGAAAGAAAAGTAGAGTGCCGACCAGAGCGACACTGCTCTTCTACCCTAAGACTCGACACACGCTATCTATTTTTACTCTGCTCATTCATTTTATTCGAGGACCCTGCAAAAACTAGGGTTGAACTTTGTTTTGGTTTCAAATTTGGTATTTAAGCCTTAATTGTTTTAAACTAATTATATTGACTAATTTAAGCATTAACTAGCTTTGGTCCCAAAAACAAAACTGCCCACTAATTTTTTAAAGTATAGGATAATAGGTTAGTTCATAGCTTGTGTCATAACCCAATTTCTAGGTTATTCTCTAAAATCTACCAAAAAATAACAAAAATAAAATTAATCGGGTTGGCGTTGGTAGAAAATCAAAGTGAAAATTTTGGATATTTTCGAGAGTCTGGTCATACCTCTTATTTGCCTAGAAATGAAGGAAAATGCAGATTCAAGGCTAAAATAATTTATTATTGGATAAATTTGCTTAAAAATTAAGTCGAAAGGCATAATAATATTTTTATGGGTCAATTTGATTTAATTGTCGGCCAATTTAAAGTGTAATTATGTTTAGGAATCAATTGAAGGATTTAATTAAGTGAAAGGGCTTAATTATACTTTAAATAGGTCAAATTAATTTTATTAAGAGCTTAATTGATGAAAAATTAAGTTTGGAAGCCTAATCTAAGTTAAATTGAGACGATCAGAATTTTTGGTGACAAAACTTTTTGGGTGAAATTAGAAGTCAAAATTGAAGATAAAAATATTGTTCTTTTTGGTTTTTCCCATCCAAAAACTTTTTTCTGTCACAATTTATTTATTTCAATTTTTCAAAAAAAGAAAAAGAATTGCCAAGGCCATTACCGGGAGCCATGGTGCACCATACCAAAGCCTCGCTCCCTACCACTAAAAAACACCATACTTTGGACATCAACCCCTTACCTGCAAATTGCATGATGAGCCTACAAATAGGGGAAAATTACAGAGGAAAAAGGGGGAGATAATAAACAGTCACGAGAGGGAGAAAAACTGAATTTATATAACAAAGGGGAGAAAAATTTACAGAATCAGGAGATATCATCATTAACAAACGGGGAAGAAAATATTTAGAACAGGGGGGAAATTACGTAAGAGATAGGAGGATTTACAGAGGAAGGCAACGAGCAAAAATTTACAGACACACGAGGGAGCGATGAGCAGATTTGTAGAGACCACCGTGACTAAAAAAGCTTGCACATGAGCATAGCAAGCTAACACTCCCTCCTTCATCTTCGTTGGCGCAGACAGAGTCATCGTCAGTAGCCTTCCCTAAGCAGCATTGTCTCTCTCTCCTCCACCAGCACAGCCACCAGCCTCGGTAACAACAACCCACCATCTCCCTTAGCAGCTCCAGAAGCTCAGTCCCTCGGCACCCACGACGTCATCTGATAATAGCGACAGCTAGCCTCCCGTCACAGCAACTCTCTCTCTCCTACAGTCTTTATCGGCAACTCTCTCTCTCTAAAACCACCATCAGCCATATCTCTCTCCCCTCTAGCTCTCTCTCCTCTCTAGTTCCAGCAGCAGTCAACCACCACCCAGCCTTCTTCTCCAGCTCTAGGAAGGCAGCAACGAAGCAGCAGAGGAGAACGACAGCATAGGTCAACCACTTCAAGAGCTCCTCCCGCCACCACAGGCCATAATTTATGACGCCACCACCACAGTGAGAATCACCTCGGCCTCCACTACCTGACGGCAGTAGCAACCAAGCCTCTCGTTCTGGTCCACCGACCACCATTTTACTGTTCGCTTAACAAGGGAACAATTTTAATTCTTTGCCCCTTTTTTTGTCTGCTTTGTCATGGGCTGGACTACTCTCAGAGTTGGGCCTTTGGCCCACCTGGGCTGGGCCAGCCCATTTAGTTGGGCAAGGGCCAACCTGAAATTTTTTAATTTTTTTTAAAAAAAAACAAAAAATTGCATTAAAAAAAAAATGTTATTTTTGTGCATACGACTGAATTCCAAGGTTTTCCAAGCATATTTTTCATAAATAAAAATATATGTTGCATCTTTCTCATATTTTGAACAAAAATTGGATATCGTAACCACTTGGCCAATATGTGTATATATAAATTGTTTTAGCTATCTCAATGTATAATTACATTGTAAAGTACACTCGCCCGTGCGGACTGGAAGCCCAGCCCAAAACCACTTGGTCTTCTAGCCCGTGAGGACTGGAAGCCCAGCTCACAAACAAATGGGCTTCCAGTCCACGATGGCTGGAAGCCCAGCCATACCCTTCTGGGCTTCCACCCATGAGGGCTGGAAGCGCAGCCCACTCAGGGTGGGTTGTCAGCCCACTGTGGCTGACAGCCCAGCCCAGAAAAAAAAAAGAAAAAAAGAAAATAATACAAATTGACAAAAATAAAGAATTTTTTTTTTTACTACTATTATTATTACAAAAAAAATCAAAAATACAAAAAAAAATGTATTTGTTTTTCTTTGCATACGGCCAAATTCCATGATATTTCCATACATATTTTTCGTAAAAAAAATTATGTTGCATCTTTCTCATATTTTGAAACAAAAATTGGATATCAAAACCGGTTTATGATTATCCGTTGGATTTTGGCCAAAATATCAAAAATAATTATAAATATTTTTGTTTCATCTATTAGGGTGTAAATTTACATTGTAAAGTACACCCGCGGATAAAAAGAAATTTTACTACGGTGTAAATTTACATTGTAAAGTACACCCGTAGATAAAAAAGATTTTTACTACGGTGTAAAATTACATTGTAAAGTACATGCGTAGATAAAAAAAAACTTGTAACTGCGGTGTAAAATTACATTGTAAAGTACACCCGCAGACCAAAAAAAATGTATTTTTGAAAATGCAGTGTAAAAATTTTAACTTAGAAAAACAATTAAACAACAATGCAGCTTACCTTAGGTAGGGTGCACTGGGGGTGATGCGTCTTCCCCTTGCACAACAAGTCCCCTTACCCAAGACTCTCGTAGGCTAATAGGTTTCCTAGTGACCGTAATACTAGGTGGTGACTCCTAATAATTATAGTTGTAACTTTACAACTATAAAACAACCCTATTTTCATCGTGCGCCGTTATCTCCCCAAACCACAGGGGAGATGTCGGGGCGCGAAGTGCGACAAAAATCGTCGTCGCTACACCTAGTATCATCTTTTGTTTTTGATTTAGTCGTGCAAGGGTTATCAATTTTGTTTACGAGAGCTTTAAACTATGACTTATTTAAATGAACTAATTGCAAAAATGACATACATCTGAAATTTTTGATTTAGTCCTAATGATTTGCAGTTACTATCAACTGCTAAAAGAATCTTGAGATGGTTTAAGGTGGCTTCACACTGTTAGAGTGTAAATGAATGTATATTCTAGAATAATGAAAGTGTATTCTAGAATATACATGATGGTAGTGTATGATATTTGAAATGTGTATATAAAGCTGTTAAACACACGGCATGTGTGTGTAGAAATATTGCAACAGTAAATAAATTCAAATTTCAGGCTCTGTCTCTCTTTTCTCTTTTCCCTTCTCAGAACACCATTCTTCTTCTTAATTTCTTCAATTCCCTACAACTTCTCACAATCTCAACGCACACTACTAAAAAATTAGTCTATTAGCAATTTGAAAATTCAGTAGCTAATGTAGCAATGGATCCACATCGAATTGTGTTTAGCAATGAAAAAACCTTTATTATTGCTGAAATAATCTACAATGAATTTTTCATTGCTAAAAATAATGTATTGCTAATTTATTTGCTCTGCAATGGATTTTTCGCTGTAGATAATTACCAATGACAAATTTGCATCAAATAGTTTTCGATGCAAATTCCGTTGCTATTGTATGTGAGCAACAAATTCCTTTGTTAAATGCAACGGATTAATCCATTGGCAATAACCTTTTTTTAGTAGTGTCAGGTCAACATCCATAAAAGTTCACTGGTTTAGATGATGAATATACGGTAGGAACGGAAAATGTAATAAATTTATTACAAATAAGACCGACTTTCAATCTGGTACTTAGAGTTCTTTGGAAGTAGATATGAAACGACTCTCCATTTGGAAGCCTGTAATAAATAACATCCGAACAAGATCAGGGCTATGGAAAGGATGCTTATTGAGCATGACAAGAAGAGTGTGTCTTATTAAAACTATGTTGTCCTACCTCCTCTTATAATACATGTTTGTGTATCTTGTGCCAAAAGAGTTGTTAGGGTCATTACCTCAATCGAAAGGAGATTCTAATGGTGTGGAGATTCAAGAGATCGAAAAATCTATAAAGTTGTTTGACAGATTGTAATTAGGGGAAAAGATAGAGGATGTCTAGGCATTGGTTCATGGGAAGGGTGTTGCACAAGACAATAATCTGGGAGGCTGTCAAAAGCTTGTTAGTAAAAAGTATTGAGTTTCCTTCATTATTGGCCTACCAATACTTCATTCACCTTTTTCAGAAACATGAGAATCCATAAATCCTCTCATCAGCATAGACTCTATAGTTAAAGAGGCTTTGAAGAATAATTGTTGGTTTCGGTTTTGCAATGGCAGAAACATCAAGAATAATTATTCTTTTTCAAAATAGAATAATTGGATGCTAAAACATCTTAATCATGCTTGCTGGATATGGAGGAGCAGGTCTTAGCTTAATAGCAATGGAGGCCACACTGGAAAAGACGCTTACTGCTATCAGAAGAGGAGAAACTATAGAGTATGACTCAACTGCTAACACCTATAACTCTATGATACGAAAGCTGATACAAGAATATTGTGGTGATGAGAAGCAACTAGTTCTTATATTGTTAAGTCCAAAAATGAATTAATTGATAACATCTAGGAAACTTTCATTACCCTTTCCTTTTATGGAAAGGAATTTGCCCAGCGAAGATCAAAATGTTCATACAACTGCTCTTACATGATAAACTATGTACTGTTGGAAGAGAGTGACAAGGTGCGGTAAATAATTGATAAGAACAAACACAGAAACAAAGCTAGAGAATAAGAAGAAAATGTGAGGAATGATATTTTTTATTAATTGTTCTCTCTCTCAAAAGATACACCTTCTAGCTTTTCGTTATATCTCTTTATATTTATGTATTATATTTCTAATTAGAAGTCTATTTATAGGCCTCGAGTCCTTGAAAATTAATTATTAAACTACTTAAAGGAAAATGTAATCTATATGGAATTTAACATTCTTATTAAATAACGATTCTAGTCTACTACAAATCCTTCTTCATCAAGGATTACTACTTTAGTAGAATTTTATCTTAATATTGTAGAGTTATATCAATCTTAAAATGCTTACAAACTCTAAATTATAATTGATATTAATACTCAATGAAACATATTTCATTGAAAGATTTTTGATATTTTAGCTGAATTCTAGCTATGATATTCTATTTTTCATTTTAAATATGAGAAAAGATGCGATTTTGTTCTTGTGAAAAATATGCGTAGGAAATTTTTAAAACTCAATGATGCATGAAAACAAAGCATTTTTTGGAATGTAATTTTTAATTTTTGTATGCATTTTCTAGGTTGGGCTGCCCAACCAAATGGGCCGAAACAACCCAATATGTTAAAGGGCTGGGCTGCCCAACCAAATAGGTTGAAATGACCTAAAATACCTCACTGCCTGGGCTGGACGCAACGTCTAGCCCAACCAATATCTATTGTTCACCATGAGTAGAATTAATTCACTCCTCACTATTCACTTGTAGTGAGCAATAACAGAAGAAGAAGAAGGAGGGCAGAAGGCTCACTTGTTACTGCTGCCGTGTAAATGAGGTTAGGTCGGTGCTAGAGGGGGTGCTGGTGGAGAGATTTATGGTCGGTGGCAGCTGTAGGAAGAGGAGGAAGCAACTGTTGTTATACTGTTGCTATTTTGTGGAGAATAAAATGGCTAGAGTTGTTGCTGCTTCTGCTGTCTATAGAGGATCAGAAGAATGGTTGTTGTTGCTGCTTTTACCGTTGTTGCAGTTGTTGGACAAGAAGAAGTAGGAGGAATGCAGCGGCTACTGCTGCTGTTACTGGCTGCTAGAGAAAAAGAAAAAAGGTGTTGTCGTTGTTGCTGTCATCAGAGGAGAAGAAGGAGCTAGTTGTGGTTTTGCTGTCACTGTTATACTGGTTTTCTTACGGCCAGAGGAGAAGAAGGAGCTACTGTGGTTTGCATACGGGTGGGGAGAACATGATGGTGCATGGTTCCCCTCATTTTTTCCCCCTTTCCTTTCTTTTCTTTTTGTTCCCGCCTAGAGGCAGAGCAAATAAAGCCTCTTTTGTTCCTGCTTTTTATTCTCTCGTTCGCCTTGGTTGAGACATACTCCTCCAAACCTTGATCCACTGGTTCTTGCTGGACGGGGTTACTGAACTATTTAGGAAAACGAGAGCTGGCTGGTACTGGTTTTGACTTGCTGTTGATGGTTGTGGTGAGGGGAGAGTTTGCCGGTGACAGGGTCACAGTCTTGTCGCTACTTTTTGTTTTTTTCGTGTCTATCTGTAAATTACGATCGTCTATGTGTTTCCTCCTTTGTTCTCTCTCGCCATTTATTGGAAAATGAGGTAACATCTCGGACTTTAACTTTAAATTTTTTAATTTATGTAATTGTATCCTACAAAAATTTCAATAACACCTTTAACTTTGCACGTCTTTTTTCTCTAAGGTACTTAATTTTAGATTTATGCAATTTGACCCTCAATTGATTATTAAACTCTCAATTTTCTTCATTTTTTCCTTGACTACAAACAATTGACTTGGAAAAAAATCAATTTGGTCTCTGAAAATTCCAATCTTCTCAACTGAAACCGAATTAAGCTCAAAAACTTGTTTTTTTTTTTTTTATCAATTAAGCCTTTAATTAAATTAATTTGACCAACTAAAGAATAATTATATTCTTGCACTTAATTAAATCCTTCAATTGGACTCTAAATTAATTCCCAAACACAATTACACTTCAAATTGGCTCATTAATATATAATTATGCCTTTCGACTTAACCTTTACGCATATTTCTCCAATAATAAATTACTTTAGTCTTCAATCTGCATTTTTTTAGCACAAAAGAGGCACGATCGGGCTCTTGAAAACATCCAAAATTTCCAACTTGATTTTTTTACCAATGTCAGCCCCTTTTATTTTATTTTTGTTATTTTTATTTTTTTGGGTAGATTTTGGAGAATAACCTAGAAATGGGTTATGACATATATTATCAAGATATTATTTTATTTTTATTTTTTAATATTTAGAGGAATGGGAATATATAATGATTTGATTGAATAGTTTTTAAGATATTCACGCAACGAATTGTAGATTATGAAATTAACTTAGAGTTTTATGATTCACTCTAACAATACCATTAACTTAGGTTATTGTTTTAACTCCCTTGCAATTTTATGATTTTAGTAATACATCATTATTTTTTTATATTTTCATTCCTATGTGATGACTTTTACGAATTGAATTTCGAACATTTTAAAATAATATTTAATTTATTTAATACAATTATAATCAAATCATATCAACTCTGTGCTTTTGTGACAAGAAAGAGCAACAATTTACTAAATAAATATTTTCAATCCTCTTTTATTTTGAAAAAGAAAAAGTAAAAGACATTAGGCTGGAATTATGAAAAAATAATACAACATTAATTTAGAGATATGACAATAATATAAAATATGAAGAAAAATTATGGCTAGCCTTATATTAACAGCACGTTTACATTGATCCAAAAGTTATTTTTTTCCCATTCCTTGAGAGTTAGAGAAAAGAAAACAAATTGTCGGATCACACCAATTACAACGACAGCAAAGTAAAATCAATCGAATTGAGTTTTCTTATTCAATATTCAAGGTATGAAACAATTACATAAGATCACAAATCAGGATACCATGTACATGGCATCTCTATTCGAAATCTATTTTACAAAGGAGACAATATAAGTACAATTATTTCTTCCAATTTTATATCCATATAATTTATTTTGAGAAATAAATAAATCAAACGAATAGCCAAATCATGTCCGTTTTGAAGTATTAGCTTTTTAATTTCCACCGGCTGAATTAGCCTCACGAAGATGCTTCTCCCTGGAGAGTAATTTAGCCAACCTACACACAAAAACAAAACAGTTACTCTAAATAAATAAATAAATATATAAATAAATAATGAAGATGAAAGCAAGAGTATTATTTATATATACTTTCTGAGAGCCTCTTCATTAGTCATCTTATTGATAGGCTCAAAGACTCCAGTAGCCATATTCACTCTTGAAACTGGTTTCTTCAACAATTCCTCACCCACTTTCACAAGATTCTCCAGATTCTCTTTTGTAGCAACATCCACAGATGAAAGTGTTCCAGTCAACGTGTCATCCTGCATTGATTTTTCACACGTAAGTATTATAAGGTTAGATTAATCTCCCCACTTTGCTTAATGAATAAATATTTTGGATGATAGCATTAGCATGATAAACAGGCACCTGAATTCGAAGATAATTTTCCTCGGAGTTAAGGCCTTGAAAAACTGTGGAAATATGAAAATCAACCATGTCAGCACTAGCTTGTGTGAAAACATCCACCAATGGAGTAGAATTATCAGCAGTCAACCATCCCAAGAGACCCCATTTAGCTGCTTCTTCTGCGTCGTACTTTTCTTCCGATTTTGTTGTACCAGTGCCCAGGGACAGGACAAGAAAGCGGCCATATTCCATTGGGTTCATACCCTCCCGATTGATTGCTTTTGAAACTTCACTGATGGCAACTAAAGTCTGAAGAGATTACAAAATAAACGAATGATTAAAGATTCTTTAGTCATACAAGCTCAAGAAGTGTTTTAAGATTGATAAATCATAAACATACCGGATTGTTTGCTGCCACACCACCATCAATAAGATTGAAATCTCTAACTTTGCCTGATGGATCCTTGGTTTCAAAATAATGGGCAGGAAGATAGGTCGGGGCAGCTGAAGTCCCAATGCAGATATCAGACAAAAGGGCATTCGTTGATGGGTTGTTCTTCAAATCAAAGCTAGAAAAGATAGTTGGCTGGAGCCACTTGATGTCAAAAGTCGGGATCACAATATTTGTCAATGTCTGGTGCAACCGCGTATCTCCCAACTTTTCCTTGACAATACTATGCAGGAATTTCCCATCATACTTCGGTCCTCTCAAAGTCTTTACCAGATTTGCAGCCGAGGCAAACGGAGAGCTATCCAGATTAGCACACAATACTTAAATTAGTACCTTGATGAATAAAAATCAGTTTTAATGAAATATTTCATCATGAAAAGTAATTATTACCCGTGCTGGGGAAATATTTTAGGGCAGTTCTCAAGGTAGAAGTCATTGATGTCATTAGCAGAAAACAAAGGGCGGTTTTGCTTATTCGGTGCCGCTAGCATAGCCGTCACGAGGCCGCCAGTGCTAGTCCCTGAAATCACATCAAAATAGTCTGCTAGCCTTGCATCTGCGCCATCCAGCTTCTGTAAATTTGAATAGAAAAACTACTACTCAGTGATAAATAAAGGGGAGAAAACTCTCTGTTTGTGAAAAGTAAACTAACATTACAATTCTATATGCATACATCGATTCACGTAAGACTATGAAGTGTTAAACTTAGGTCATGCACTCATCTTAATTTCTTTTTCTGATCCCAGAAAAACAAGCATGCAAGATCTTGCATGTCTATTTGGCATGCATTATTAGACGTTCTAAAAGAGCTCGTTTTCTTTTGTACCTGAAGCTCAGACTCTAAAAAGGCAAGGATAGTTCCTGGTATAATGCCTCTTATTCCTCCTCCATCGATGCTAAGAACAGTGATCTGGCTTCCATGAGCTGGAAGTTGAAGGGGAGATCGTGGAGTTTGCATTTTAACCATATCGATAAACAAATGCTAAAAATGTATAGGGTTGAGAGGGTTTAGCTTAAACTTTCGGAGAGATTGAGAGATAGCTATTACTCAAATGTATACAAGTGTTAGAACCTTGCAATCTCTCAAAGGAGATATGGAGGTATTTATAGAGTTCTTTCCTTCATGAATTTTTTGGTATTCTTAAATACGTTTCTAAGATTTTTTGGAACAATTTTGAAAGGATCCACATTTTTCTATACGTACACAGTTCTTAGCTGACACGATTCCGTTGCACAACTTACAAGTCGGGTCAAAGGGTAAAATTAAATTGAAGGATGGTAATCAGTGAGAATTGTAGGTTAATTAGGAAGTGAGGAGTTATATCGGATTCTGCAGAAGTTGGCAACAAAAGATGAGATGTATATATACAAAATGAGCTACCTGATGGAAAGGAACGGGTTAGTTAGCCTGATGCTTGAAGCGTGCCTTTCAAGGCAGTATCTCCATTAATTAATTACCCCTTCGTGTGAATCCTTTCATCGTTGGATCATCATTTCAAAAGGTGTTTGGAGATTGGACCACCTTTTGTGATTGAGTCTTTAGATTTGCATGCTAATCCAGTGGACAAAAATCATGCCACGAAGCAAGGCAAAGTTTCTGATGTATATTTACAAAAGGAAACGTTTCAGTGCAATAATCCACGATAATATTGAAGGATAATTCCGATATATGTTAGCTTTCAATTAATATATACCTATATTTTAACATGTGTTTATTAACATGTAATAGTGTTAATACCTATATTTTTATGATAGTTTTGAAGGGTGCATGTGCTAAATCATGTGTTTAGTAACATATATTAGTGCTAATAAATATATTTTTGATATAATTTTGAATATAAAAAGACATTCAAGTTTAGATAAGTTAGGATAAATTTTGTATACATGAAGCAAATTTTATATTAATCTTAGCATCAAATAATCAGCTGAACTCAAATGTTTAAATTATTAGGTAAGATTTTAAGATATAATTTATATTTCAAGTAAAAAAGCCTTAGGCTAGAAATTTGAACAAATTTATATTACTTTGTGGTTTAATTAGTTCTTAAGTAGAAAAAAAGTACTCATGACTATTTGAACAATCACCAAAATTCTGATACCATGTCAAAAAATCATTTAATCTAAATAATTTTTAATTTTTTTTTAAGAATTTTCAGGATCTAAAGAATATTTGTTCCCCATAGTTTCAAAGTGTAAACATAGTTTCAGGATTTAAGATGTTTCGTTCGTTATAATATGAAATCCAGTTTCCAATCGCCTAAGCTTATGATCATACGTATAAAAGACATTCGTTTCCAAGCTATCTATCATTGAAATCACCATACTTCCTGTCATTGGGACCAGTTTGACTTCCACTTCGTCGTCAATATATGCAATCCTGGCTGTTTCGTCGTCAATATACATTTCATTACATCGTGTCACCTTCCAAGCTTCATTTTGTTTGCGTCTATAAAACATCTTCCCAACTTCCATCCATACATACTATGCCTAAGAGGTGATTTCAATGGATCGAATTTATGGAAAACTCGTAATAATTTGTAATAATTTTGGGACCAGTTGCGACATTTCATTACATCGTGTCACCTTCCAAGCTTCATTTTGTTTGCGTCTATAAAACATCTTCCCAACTTTCAGAAAATTTGTAATAATTTTGGGAAGTTTTTGATTGGTTCTAGATATTTAAATACCAATCCACTTATAAATTCAATATTTATATTAGAATTTTAACCAGTAGTTCTCATGAGTTAATATTATGAATTATTAGAATGATGGTCAAATTCTCATAAATTAAGTAAACTAATTATTAAATCCTGAAATACATGTAAATATGTATTTTTTTTTTAATTTTTATATCAACAATATAGTTTTTGTATTTTTTAGAGACTCTTACAAATGTTCATATTCAGTAGACTGCTTTTAAGAATTTTGAATATGATTTTGGTAATGAGCCTAATTTCAATTAGTTTACTAAATTTTCTTAATCAAATCATATTAACTCATTGTGTCATCCTTTGCGAACCCTAATTTCAATTCAATGTGTTGCATCACCTAAAAATATTCTAAACTACAAGTCTCAGCTGCAAGTCTTGCCCATATATATACATATTCTTTTCAGTTAACTCGCTTGTATATATATATATATATATATATATATATATATTATCTTTTCATTTCAGTTAACTCGCTTGTGGTTTCCTAATTGCTGGGTAAGGAAAATGCAACGCCGACATACGAATCAAATGTCTAATTTCAACTTTTCCAACCTAATTAAGAAAAAAAAAAAAAAAAAAGTCCCGCACGTTTGAAGGATGTCTCAATCACTTCCCGGTGACAATAAAATTCGGCATTTTGGAATATACGTAATATTAAATAGCCATTATAAAATGAGTTTATACTAGTTGTATGACCACGCCACGCTACGGAACCTGAGTTTTCAAATATAATTTACTACCAAATTGCCTGCGCGTTGCCGCGGGTATTTTTTTTGTATATAATTTAATATAATTAAATCTACAACGATAAATTTATATGATATAAGTAAATAAAACTTATAGATTAGGAGATAAAATATTTAAAATTTTGAGTTGAGTTTGTCACGTAAGCATAGATTACATCTTTTATAATATAGGTATTGCGTCATAAACGACCACAAAAGAGCGCGCACTAACATTAGAAAAAAGAGCAAAATATTTGAATAAGAAAAAAAAATTACTGAAATCATTATTGTGCAGATAATAAAATTATCAAAATCAATTCATAGAAAGAGCAAACAAAAAAAAAAGGAAAAATAAGCAACATTAATTTAAAATATTATAACAATAGCAACATCGGAGTCTTAACATTTAAAATTATTATTGCCGCTAGAATAAAAACAACAAAAATTATTAAATTATACCGAGGGAAAAAAATTAAAATCATGAACAAAACAGCAAGCAAGAAAAATCAATTAAAAAATTATTATAATTATTATTATTATTATTATTATTAAAGAAAAAATAATCACTATTATTATAATAATAGAATACATAATCACTATTATTATAATATTAATAATAATCACTATTATTATTAATATAATTATTATTATTATGTTAATAATGAAAGAAACAAAAATCAATGAAAGACTAAAAATATCCTAGAAACTTTAACAAAAGATAAAAATAAATAAATAAAATATTATCATTGTTATTACTGGAAAAAAAATTATAAAATTATCGGGAGGGAAAAAAATTAACAAAAGAGTAAGAACGAAAAATAATTAAATCATGATTACTATTATTATTATTATTATTATTATTATTATTATTATTATTATTATTATTATTATTATTATTATTTTAAGGAAAATGATCACTGATATAAATAAAAATTTAAGGAAAATTTACAAAAAAACTCAAAAGATTTTTTGAGAAAAATAAAAAAAACCAATCACAAAAATTATCATTAGGATTGCGCAAATAATAAAATTATAAGAATCATTTGATCAAAAGAACAAATAAAAATAACAGAGAAGACAAAAAAATGAATAAAGAGACAAAGGGAGCAATATTAATTTTAAAATGATTATAAACATAAATGAAAAGTCTAGGATTTAACCGATTAAAAATCAAACCTCAAGAAAAAGAGATAAAAACTAAAGTCATAAACTAAAAGCATAAATGCATAAATGCTAATAAAAAATAAACATTGTCAAAAAATTAAAAAAAAACCAAATGAATTAATATCCAATAAAAAATTAGAAGAATAAGGACCGAAATGAAAAATGACATATATAAAAATCATTCTAATTGAAGGATAAAATTAAAAAAAAAATACTTGGAGGACCAAAAATAAATAATGACAGTTGCTTTTATTGAAGAGAAAAATTAGAAGAAGAGGGACCGAAATCAACATTTATATATATAACCAATTTCAATTGGAGGACCAAATTACAGAAATCAAAACTTCCGTACCGGAAAATTTGATGAAATTTTCACTAAATCAAGAATTAAAAGTTGAAGGACTGACATGAAAGTTCCGTATACAATTAATGTTAATTGAAGGGCACAATTGAAAACCACAAAACTTTCATTTCAACAAATCAGCTATCAAAACGAAATTAAAACTCCAGGGACCAAAAGCAACTCACCACAAACATGAGGGACTGGAGTGGACTGTGCCACGGCAGGAGAGAGAAAAGTGACAGCCGGGAAATAAACGTCCGCCGCCGATTAACCGGACATATATGGCCGGAACGCGCCGCGACAGACGATAGAGGACCTTCAGGCACATCTTCTAGCACAGCGGAAGTGCATTTCGGACGCCGGGAAGAGGCCTCACGCGCCGCCTCAAGGGCGCGTCCGCGTGGAACGCCGCTAGCGCAGCTAGGAGACTCGCCAGTTGTCCCCCCGGTGAATGACACAAACAGCCCTGCCCCTACTGGTATTTACGAAAATACCGGAGGGGAAAGGACGCCCCAGCCCCCGTGTACTGTGCACAATTTTGTCGTTATCGGGGGCTTTTTCTGTCCGCACACTGTTCAACAAAAGTGCGAAAATCCGATGGCACCCCTGTGTCCTGTGCGCTATTTCGTCTTTTTCGGGGGGGGCAGTTTCGTTAATACACTGTGCACATTGCGGCTATTAAAAAAAAAGCGAAAAACCGAAAATACCCCCATAAACTAAACTCAAAACGCCGGATGACCAAGCCCAATTTTGTCTGTGCACTGCCACAATCCACAGTGAATTGTGAGACAGTGCACAGTGTTCTCAACAAGGATTTCGCCACGCCTTTTAGTTGTTTGTTAATTTGACTTAAAGCATTGTTCTTGCTTATATATATATATATATACACTACTCATTTCCCCGCACTTTGTTGTGGTCGGAACCATTTTTTTTTTAAGAGAAAAAATATTAATTATGTGAGATTTTTTATTATAATATAAATTTAAACAAAATAATAAATATGTGTAGAATTTCTATGGAGTGTGAGTTTCCTATAAAATCAAGAAGATTCAGATACCTGAATTATCAAATTCACTTTATTAGAATTAGGTCATTTCATAATCCAATATAAATTAAACACAATAAACAAAATATAAATTGTGAAAACACCTATAATAAACAAATAAAAAGATAAGTAGTAAGTTTTTTATATACAAAAATAAGAAATTATCATTGAAAATCCATCCCTGCATTGCCATCATTATCATGATTATAATAGTTAAAATTATTATCAACATTACTGTTCAAACAATTAAAATCATAATATTGCCCCAAACTAGAAAAAAAATTTACAAAAAAATAAAATAAAACAATCACTAAAATTATTATTATTATTGCACAAAAATGCAACCATAAAACATTTGATCCTAAAAAAAGATAAAAATAATAGAAAACACAAAAAAAAAATATAAAGGGAAAAAGAGAGCAATATTAATTTGAAAATGATCACCAATATAAATTAAAATTTTAGGATTGAACCGAATAAAAATAAAACCCCAATAAAAAATAAAACAAAAAAATTAAAATTAAAAACTAAAAGTATAGATGCATAAATACGAAGAAAAAATAAACATTGTCCAAAAAGGACTGAAAAAACCAAAGAAATTAATATCAAATAAAAAATTCTAAGAATACGGACCAAAATCAAAAATAAAATATATATTTAATTCCAATCAAAGAACAAAAACCAAATAAATAAAGATATTTTAAAAACAAATTGTTCTGTAATTTAAAAAATATATATTTAAAAGAATAAGAACAAAAATAAAAGATAGAATATATGACAAATTTCAATTGGAGGATCCAATTAGAATAAATTAAAACCTGCATATCGAAATAATTAAAGGAACCAAGAGCAAATAAAAAAAAAAAAAATAAGGACAACATTGAAAACCAACATATATAGTCATTTTCAATTGAAGGGCACAATTGCAATAAATTAAAATTTCCATTAAAGAAATCAGAACACTGAGATTAAATTAATTTGAGATTTAAAAAAAAAACTTAAGTTCTTTGTCTTACATATGTATTTTCAAACGTTAATATTAAACAAACATAAAAAAATATAATTAGTCTCACATATTTCAAAGAAAAAATAGCCTTAAGATATTTTTTATCATTATTTTAAATATCTTAGTTATAATAAAATGAATATATAAAAATACTAAATAATCGAAAGTTTTGTAGGTTGATTATTCCCTCAGACGCATAGCATAAAAAAAAATCATGGACCATTAACATTTTTATTTACATGTTAAAAAATTTGGTTATGGTGATAGCGAAATGCAAAACAAGTTGCTTGTGTATTTTTTCATAGTAGATAATTTGGCCTATATTTTCCACTTGTTTTATCTACATGTGGCTTTGTGCTTTTTTTGTTTATGTGATATTAGATCTGAAATACCATACATAAAAAACTGCAAAAGTTATTTTTTAACAAAAACAACACCAACAGATGAATTATTTCGAGTATTACTGTAATTGTTATTATCATGATTGTTAAAGTATCATATTTAT
This sequence comes from Salix viminalis, assembly GCA_029228465.1. Classification (NCBI taxonomy): domain Eukaryota; kingdom Viridiplantae; phylum Streptophyta; class Magnoliopsida; order Malpighiales; family Salicaceae; genus Salix; species Salix viminalis. The sequence continues at coordinate 23,135,313 of CM055441.1, read as the reverse complement.
TATGCTGCCATTATAATTATTGTTGTAAATAATTAATATTTTAATATTAATTATTATTGATGATATTATCGCTCCCACCAATATTATTGTTATAAATTTTTTTAATATTTTTTCCTCATATTATTATATTACAAGTATTTTAGAACACCGAGATTATATTAATTTTATATTTAAAAGAAAACTTCATTTTTTTTATATATATTTGAAGGCATTAATATTAAATAAATATCAAAATATATAATTAGCTCATATATTTTAAAGAGTAAATACCTTTAAAATAATTGTTATCATTATTTTAAATGCTTTATCCATAATAAATTGAATATATAAAAAAAAACTAAATAATCTAAAGGTTTGTAGGTTGATTATTTCTTTCAGATGTATAATATCATTCAAAAAATCTAGAATCATTAGCATTTTTTTTTTACATGTTAAAAAATTTGGTTCTGAATATAGCGAAGTGCAGGGCAAGTCACATGCATATTTTTCACTGTAGATAATTTAATATAATTTTTAAAATATTTGAACTTAAAAGCAAAATATTGACAAATGACATCCAATTAGATAGGCGATCATAATAAATTTTTTTAAAAAAAAAACCTTCCTTGCTCTAACCCTTTTACTTTACCTAACAGAATCATTGTGTCTCATAATAACAAAATGTTTTGCGGTAATTAACCCACCAAAACCAAGGAATTACCAACAATCTAAATGTCGCAGGAAAAATACTGTGAATTGTTATAGTGCTTTTCCCGCACTATTTATATTATAGGTAATTTATATTAAAGGTAATATGCCGCTTTAAGGGGATTTATTTTTACAGTTATTAACAACTACAACTTACAGCCTATCCCTATATCCTGTGAAATAATAAAATTGTTAAAGCAAGTTAAAATAAAACTATGTTCATATTAATGGTGTTTGAAAGCTTAAACTATCATTAAATATGATAAGATTATGTTCCAAACCTATTTAAATATTTTAATAACTAATAATTGAATTTTCAAATTTGTTTAGTATTAATATTATTATTTTAAAAAAATATAATAATTAAAAAAATTGAAACTAAAATTAAGATTTCTAATAGTATTTAAAAATCATATCAAAACTAAAAGTAAGTGAATCTAGCAAGTATTTTTTAAAGTATAAAAAGTACCGAAAAAAGAAGAAGAGACTAGCAAAGGCCAAGCTCAGCCCACAAATGGCCCTGTTAGATTTTCTTAATTATTTATTTCGGAGGCACACTTGTTTATCACAATTTAAAAAATAGATGCGACTTCAAGCTTTCAAATCCACAGCCTCTTGTTCGTTACACGTCTAACTAACTAGGTTAGAATAGATTTATTCTATAATAATTAAAAACATATATTAAAATATTTTACTATTTACATGAACAAAAAAACCAGTGTTAATTACTCTTTGATGCACTTTATCAAGAAATAATATTTAAACGTGATATTCATATAAATCACTCTCATGCCAGGATTTTAATATTATTTTGTAAAGAACTAAAGTGATTCTATATTCAAGGTGTGAAACAACTACAATGTATGTGTTGGAAAAAAATTACAAATCTGGATTCCTTGTGCATGTCATATTTATTCGATACTGTTTTACAAAGTAAACAATTAAGTACAACTATATCTACCAATTTAATTATATATGTATATATATAACAAACGAATTGTCAAATTATTTATTAATCATGTCCATTCTGAAGTAGTAGCTTTAATTTCCAACAGCTGACTTAGTCGCACGACGATGCTTCTCTATCGAGATTAATTTAGCCAACCTGCACCAACAAAACAATAAATAATTAAATAAATAAAAGAATAATCAAGATGAAACAAAGACTAATATTCTTTCATTTATACTTTCTGAGAGCCTTTTCATTAGTCATCTTATCGATAGGTTCAAAGACTCCAGTAGCCAAATTCACCGTTGAAACTGGCTTCTTTAAGATTTCCTCTCCCACTTTCATGAGATTCGCCAAATTCTCTTTTGTGGCAACATCTACAGATGAAAGTGTTCCGGTCAGTGTATCATCCTGCATTAATTTTTCACTCATATTAATAGGTCAGATTTCCAGTTTATTATACTTTCCTTTTGCCTCATCATGAACAAATATATATAAATCTAAGCACCTGAATCCAAAGATAATTTTCTTCACAGCATAGGGCTTGAAAGTGTTGGTGGGAGAGGCCACTAGTGGTGGCTTTGAAACACTCAGAGGGGATAAAACACACTGTTTTATTTCAACAAAAAAATTACACGGAAGCTTGAACACTGTCAAAACTCTCTTCTTCTCTCTAGTGTTTTCTCTCTAATATCTCCTACTACTATTTCATCTCAACTAAGCTTCCTATATATATACAAAATGAAAGCTTGATAAAATTGACTTTAAGGTGTGAAAGCTGCTTTAGTCGGCGGTCGTAGACGGTGGTCATGGATAGTGGCTGTCAGAGGCTTTAATTGGCCGTGAATGGTGGATGCTGGTGATTGCATTTATGGACTTTTGTGGATTGAGTTTATCCCAACAAATTCCCCCTTTAAACTCAATCGGGAGATGTCATGCCAAGCATGAACTTCAATCTGATAATTATATCTCCCTTCAATGGCTTTGTGAAGATATCTGCAACTTGATCATTTGTTTTACAAGAGATCAATTCAACTTCTTTGTTCTTCACATGCTCTCTGATAAAGTGATGACATGTATCTATGTGTTTACTTCTTTCATGATACACTAGATTCTTTGCTAATGCAATCGCCGATCGATTATCAATATAAATCTATGTCGGATCTTGTTGAGGAAATCCCAAATGCTTCAGCATATTCCTTAACCATATTAAATGGCATACAATTGAGTTGACAGCAACAAACTCAGCTTCACAACTTGATAACGTCACCATCGATTGCTTCTTGGATGACCATGTAAAAGATGTGTCTCCCATAAAAAAATACAAACCCTGTTGTACTTTTCCTTTCCTCCAAATCTCGACCCCAATCACTATCTGAGTAGCCAATAAGTTTAAAGTTCTTACTTGATGTATAGAACATACCTTCACTTATTGTTCCTTGATGTAACAGAGAATTCTCTTAGCTGCACTCAAGTGCGTCTAATCTGGTGTCTCCATATATCTGCTGATAAGTCCTACTCGATAGAGTATAACTGATCTTGTACATGTCAAGTACCTCAAGCTTCCCACCAAGCTTTTAAAGTAAGTAGGATCAACATTTCCTACTTTACTTTTCCTCAATTCCACTCCGTTTTCAACTGGAGTTGATACTGGATTGCAACTTTCCATCTTGAACTTTCCAAGAATTTCTTTGGCGTAGCCGCTTTGGGACACAAAAATCCCTTCTTCTTTCTGAGTAACTTCTAAGCATAGAAAATGTGCCATCAGACCAATGTCTGTCATCTCAAACTCCTGTACCATGTTTTTCTTGAAGTTTGTAAACATGATAGGATTGTTGCAAGTGAATATCAAGTCATCAATATATAAGCAATCAAATAGTGTGCTTCCATCATCTTCTTTCTTCACATATATGGCGTGTTCATATGGACATTTTTCAAATCTATTTTCTTGAAAATACCTATCAATTCTAGTATTCCAAGCACGCAGAGCTTGCTTCAAACCATAGAGAGCTTTCTTCAACTTGTATACTTTGCCTTCATTGTCTTCTTCAATGTAGCCAAGTGGTTGTTCAACATAAATCTCTTCTTCTAGGAAGCCATTTAGAAATGTTGACTTCACTTCAAGCTGATAGATCTTCCATCTATGTTGTGCTGCAAGTTAGATAATTAGTCTGATTGTCTCTAGACGGGCTACAGAAGCAAATATTTCTCCATAGTCTATGCCTTCTCTCTGTCTGTAGCCTTTTGCTACCAATCTTGTTTTATGTCGTTGTACTTCACCTTTTGCATTCTTCTTGGTCTTGTAGATTCATTTCACACCAATTACCTTCTTACTTTCTGGCAAATTGGCTAACTTCCAAGTATCATTCTTCTCAATGGCATGTATCTCTTCATCCATTGTTGTGATCCATTTCTCTTCTTTAATAGCCTCATCAAAGCTAATTGGATCACTATCTGCGAAGAAACAAAATAATGTTGTATCTTCTATTACCTGAGTTGCATCGTATAAATCTTCTAGTTTTCTCACCCTTCTTGGTTCTTCTGATGAGGATGTTTCTGGTGATATTGATGATGTTCCTGCTGTTGGAGAGTTTCTCCTGTTGAATACAGGATAACCGTGTACCGGAGACTGTGGCTCCTCTTCTGGTACTCTTGGATCTTTTGCAAATACTGTTGGTACTTCTACTTCATCTTCAAGGATCAAATCTGTATTGATCCATTTGATTTCTTCTTGATCTTCCTTTCATTCCCAGGTTTTATCTTCTTCAAAGATAACATCTTTGCTGCTGATCACCTTCTTTGTGATGGGATTATACAGCTTGTATCCCATTCTTCTATCTCCATATCCCACAAAGATGCATTTCTCGCTTTTATCATCGAGTTTTGTTCTTCTTGCATCCGGGATCTTTGCATATACCACACAACCAAAGACTCGAAGATGAGTCACACTTAGTTTGTGGCCACTCCATGCTTCTTTTGGAGTGATGACTTGCAAACTTTTTGTTGGGCAGCGGTTCAGTAAATATACTGCACAAGATACGGCTTCAGCCCAGTATTGTTTAGGCAACTTCTTAGCTCTGAGAAGACATCTTGCCATATCAAGAATAGTTCTATTCTTCCTCTACTATCCCATTCAACTATGATGTATAAGCTGGTGTTGTTTGATATCTGATGTTGTGTACAAAAGGCTTCAAAGTCATTAGATGTGAATTCACCACCTTGATCAGATCTTACGGATTTGATGTTATACCTACTCTGCTTCTCCACAATTGCTTTAAAATCTTTAAAGCAATTGAATACTTTTGACTTCCTCTTCAAAAAGTATATTTAGGTCTTCCTACTAAAATCATCAGTAAAACTAAGGAAGTACCTGTTATGTCCAGTTGACATAGGCTTTATTGGTCCACACACATCTGTGTGAACTAACTCCAGTGGTGTCTTTGCTTTCCAGTTGATCTCCTTGGCAAAACTAGCTCTGTGGTGCTTGCTGAGGACACAGCTCTCACAGACTTCTTCTGGATGATCAATGTGAGGCCTACCTTTGACCATCTACTTACTTGCAAGCATCTTGAGGCTTGTAAAATTCAGATGTCCAATCCTTAGGTGTCAAAGCCATTCTTCACTGTTGGTGATGGCAGTCAAACACTTTGCTGCATCATACAGGATGTTTAAAGGGAACATCCTATTCTTAGATATCTTCATAAAGGCAATCAATCTCCCATTGTTGTCTTTGACTGCAACATGACAATCCTTCATGAAGAGAATATACCCTTTCTCCAGAATTTGTCCTATACTCAGCATGTTGTGTTTGATAGCTAGAATATAGTACACATCAGCAATGTAGTTGTTATCTCCATTCTTCAACTTTATCGAGATATTGCCTTTACCTTTAACTGGGACTTTGGAAGTATCTCCAAATGTGACTTATCCTTGTATGGTCTCATCGAGATCACTAAAGAGGTCTCGTTGCCCGCACATATGATTGCTAGCTCCAGAATCTAGATACCATACATGCTCCTTATTTTTGCCTTGTCCTTGTTGGACAAATAATGCAGCTGACCCACTGATGATGGCATCTTCGTCTGCATAGTTAGCTTGCTCACGCAACTCTACTGGAGCTTTCTGTCGGCCTTCAGTGCTATAATGCCCAAATTGATTGCAATTACAACACTGAATATTTCTCTTATCACGGTTATTATAACCGCCTCCTCTTCCTCTGGGAGTCAAAGGTTGCTGTCCTCGTCCTCCTCAGGTGGTGTTTCTACCACCTCTTCCTCTGAAGCTTGTATTCCAAGATCCTCTTCCTTGAAATCGTTGGAAGCCTCCTCTTCCTTGTTGATTTCTTCATCGAGGGGTATATTCATGTGTTGAAGTCCCCCTTTGCTCATATTTGTCTTCCTTAGAGACAGTTTTGATTGCAAGGCATGCTCTATTGCCTTATCTCCATTTCTTCTCACAAGCTTTTGTTCATGAGCTTGTAAAGAACCCATCAACTCATCTACCATCAATTTATCCATTTCCTTGGATTCTTCAATGGCAACAACATAATCACATTTTGGATCTAGGGATCTCAAAATTTTCTCAATAATCCGAGCTTTTGAGAGGGCTTCTCCATTTTGTCTCATCTGATTGATTATCACCATAATTCTCGTGTGATAATCAGAAACAGATTCCGAGGATCTCATTTGTAAGGATTCAAACTCACCTCGCAAAGATTGAAGACAAATCTTATTGATTATGTCAGTTCCTTTGTATTTTTGTTGGAGAGCTTCCCATATATCCTTCGAATTTTCTGCAGAAGAGATAATCTCAAACGTGGCTTCATCAAGACCTTGATAAATGATGGTCTTGGCATTGTTGTCCTTCTTTCTGTTATTTATGAGAGCTTGCTTCTGCGTTTCTTGTAGAGCATCCTTTGCTTCTCTGGACTCTGGTTCATCATAACCATAATCCACAATCTCTATGCATTCTTGTGAGCCAAGAAATGCCTTCATTCGGATGCACCAATTATCAAAATTATCTCTGGTGAACTTCGGAATGAGTGTATACGCATTTTTTATAGTCATTGTATTTTGAAAATGACTATATCACCCTCTTTACCTTCTCTTTTTCACAAAACGGACACCATGGATGGATCTTGAATGATCCAAATATTAGGAAACCAGTCTGACTTGGTTCAAAATGAAGCCAAAAACGGGTGAACCGGTCCAAAAATCACTTTTGGACGCTGGTCGGTTCGCTGTGATTGAACCAGGAATATTCTAGGGAATATTTTTTGCGGCTCGACTTAAGCAGTAGTTGATTTGCTTAGCGGCTCGGCTCGGCTCGGATGAACTGCTCGGCTTGTTGGTATCTGCTCGGCTCGACTTAACGGCTCAAATATGACGCGCGTGAAGATCAATCGTCTTCTTCCTCGGGGCGCATGGACTGAGAGTGGTGAATAGTGTCAGATTTTTAGAGGGAGAGTGTGGCTCACCCCTGCTCCGATTTAGTTGATTGTTGCACCGACGAGTTCATATTGAAGAGCTCTGTACTCAGAAATGATCAAAACTTGTTTTTGACAAACTTGGAAATTCGGATGTACCCCCAAAAACTTCTCTATTTTTGATGAACGAGGCTCTGATATCAATTGTTGGTGGGAGAAGCCACTGGTGGTGGCTTTGAAACACTCAGAGGGGCTAAAACACACTGTTTTATTTCAACAAAAAAATTACACGGAAGCTTGAACACTGTCAAAACTCTCTTCTTCTCTCTAGTGTTTTCTCTCTAATGTCTCTCACTTCTATTTTACCTTAACTAAGCTTTCTATTTATACACAAACTAAAAGCTTGATAAAATTGACTTTAAGCTTTAAGGTGTGAAAGCTGCTGTAGTCGGTGGTCGTAGACGGTGGGTCGTGGATAGTGGCTGTAAGAGGCTTTAATTGGTCGTAGATGATGGATGCCAATGGTTGCATTTCTGGACTTTTATGGATTGAGTTGATCCCAACAGAAAGAAAGTGGAAATATGAAAATCAACCATGTCAGCACTAGCTTGTGTGAAAACATCCACCAATGGAGTAGAATTATCAGCAGTCAACCATCCCAAGAGACCCCATTTAGCTGCTTCTTCTGCATCGTACTTTTCTTCCGATTTTGCTGTACCAGTGCCCAGGGACAGGACTAGAAAGCGGCCATATTCCATTGGGTTCATGCAGAAGGAGTCAGGACCCTCCCGATTGATTGCTTTTGAAACTTGATCACTTATGGCTACTAATGTCTGATTAAGTTCCAGAAAGAAATGAATGATAAAAGATTCTTTAGGTGAGTAATATAAAGTTAAAAAAGTTCAAGATGCTGAAGAAATCATAAACATACTGGATTATTTACTGCCACACCACCATCAATAAGATTAAATTCTCTAACTTTGCCTGATGGATCTTTGGTTTCAAAATAATGTGCAGGGAGATAAGTTGGGGCAGCTGAAGTTCGTATGCATATATCGGACAAAAGGGCATCTGTTGATGGGTCATTGTTCAAATTAAAGCTAGAAAAGATAGTTGGCTGGAGGTGCTTGATGTCAAAAGTTGGGATCACAATATTTGTCAATGTGTGGTACAACCGCGTATCTCCTAGCTTTTCTTTGACAATACTATGCAAAAATTTCCCATCATACTTCGATCCTCTCAAAGTGCTTACTAGATTTGCTGCTGAAGAAAATGGAGAGCTATTGGCATACAGTACTTAAATTAGTACTGGGGAAATATTTTTGGGCTGTTCTCAAGGTAGAAGTCATTGATGTCCTTGGCAGAAAACAAAGGATGGTTTTGCTCATTCGGTGCCGCTAGCATAGCCGTCACGAGGCCGCCAGTGCTAGTCCCTGAAATCATCAAAGTAGTCTTCTAGCCTTGCATCTGCGCCATCCAGCTTCTATAAATTGAATAGAAAAACTACTACTCAGTGATAAATAAAGGAGATAAAACTCTCTGTTTGTGAAAAATAAATTAACATTACAATTCTATATTCACACATCGATGCACGTAAGACTATCAAGTGTTAAACATAGGTCATGCATTCCGCTTAATTTCTTATTCTGATCCCAAAAAAACAAGCATGAAAGATCTTGAATGTCTGTTTGACATGCATTAGTATACATGCTAAAAGACCCAGGTTTCTTTTCTACCAGAAGCTCAGACTCTAAAAGGCAAGGATAGTTCCTGGTATAATACCTCTTATTCCTCCTCCATCGATGCTTAGAACAGTGATTTGGTTTCCATGAGTTGAACGTTGAAGAGGAGATCTTGGAGTTTGCATAGTAACCATATTGATAAACAAATGCTAAAAATGTTTTGAGGGAATCAAGAGTTAGAGAGATTTAGCCTAAACTTTCTGAGAGCTTGAGTGATAGCTAGTATACTCAAATCTAGTTAAGTTCTGAAGCCTTGCAAACTCCCAAGGGGGTTGTGGAGGTATTTATAGACCTTCTTGTAGCTCATGGTGTTTGGAATTTTCATTCTAACATTTTACTCACCCAAATTTGACCATTTTGAAGTTTCTTGGATAGGGAACAATTTTGAATCGATCCAATTTTTCTGTACTCATCACAAGACAGTTCTTAGCTGACACGGTTCAAGTTGGACCACTTACCAATTGGATCCAAAAAGGTACCATTGAAAATTCCAAATTCTCAAATAACAGAGAGATTGCAAAAAAAATGAAATTGTAGGTAATTTGCTGGCAGAAATTTAAATAAATTAGTTGATGAATATCATTATGCAATTGGATTTGAACAAGTTATTTTTTCCAATTCAGGATCTTCTTTTAATGAGCAATAAGGTTTAGTTTTATGCATTAATCGAGTACATTTGAGATGATTAGCAATCAATTATTTAGAAAGAAACGACTCCTGTTAACATCATAAAGCCACCGACGAATACATGTTTGAAAAAGACAAGTGGTAATTTGTATGATTTTCCTAAGGAAATATTGGAGTCATCGAGAGATTATTAACATTTAACACAACATAACATGTATAAACTTGAAGGAACACGTGCTGGAAAATGACAAAAGCAAGGAGTTTCCATGCATGAAAATTGTTTGTCATTTTTTACAGGATGGTCAAAATTTTGTTCCCAGGAGCCTCGCATAAGGATAGGGTCTGAGTATCTCAAAACAAACGCTAGCTTACGATATCAAAAGCCGTCAATGGATCAAAACGAAGACTGCTCTGTAGGGGATTAAAATCTCCAAACCACATAACAAGATTGGCCCTTCATCATCTACAATACGCAGTTGCATTAAAAAATCAGCAAATAATTAAAGATTTCAAAACTAGGAAAATGGTGATTGATTAATGAAGAAATTCCATCTAACTTAACTTACCCACGTAACTCTAGATTTTATAATGGTTGTTGAATGAGTGGCTCTACTTTTCCAATGGTATTGCCCTAAGATCATGACTGTCCTGATCAAGAGCAAGAAAAGATTTTGTCCAAAATTTCCTCTCTTGTGGAGGTGGAGCATACAATGGCTAGAAAGGATTCTGCAGGTTCTTCTTCCGTTTTTAGCCTTCCTTCCTCTTTACAAATATAATACACTGTATTTTTATAGATTAAAAGAGAAAGTAGTTCATACGAAACATGGATTATTATTTATCTAGATAAGAAAACTTATTCAAAGATACCTGATCATTAAATAAAAATCTCAATCATTTGACCACAACAGATTATACAAGTAAACAAAAAAAAACACAAGATACAAGCACACTTTAGTTCTAGAGTTCAGTGCCAGAGTCTAAAGCCTGAATCGACTTGGTTTTGAAGAACAAAATCCAGTCGTATTCAAGGTGAAGATCGGGTAATCAAAGTCATCTCCTATCTGGGAAATTTCTGACTTATTTCTCGAACAGCGTCTTCAGGTTAAAAGGCTTGACGATTTTAGGACTCCCATCCCACATCAGCTTTGCAAATTGATAGTTGGCCTTTTCGGTTGGATGAATTCCATCGAAGAAGAAATATTCGCTAACGTTATCGCACAATTGGTATACTTTCTGGCCGCAAGTAATGGAGCCTCTGAATGGACCACTGCCGCAGCATGCCTTTTTCACCTCTTCGAAACCTTCACACAGAAATGCAAAATTGCAATCAAATAGTCCTGGAATGAATTTAGCAAATAAAGCAAACTCTTTTAGCTAACGAGTTAGAGTCTTCACCATATTTCGAAGGGCTATTGAAAAGTGCATCTGCTACAGTGTAGGCATCAAAAACGGAATAAGTATATCCTTTTAGCTGGCTCTTGAGCTCTTTGAGAGCTTTAGGGAGTGCTCTGTTGTGTAGTTTTGCAAGCACTGTAACTTCTTCCAAGCAGCCAGAGCCACCTGTGCGGACTATGTTTAGTCCTCTAGAGATTGGTGTACAGCCTAAAGGAAGCAACTTCGATAGTCCAAATTTCCTCCCCCCCATGCTATAAATTTCCTGAGACACCAAAACTAGTGCAATCTTAGTTTTGATGAACTTGGAGAAGAAAATCAAATAAAGAATTAATTCATATGATCTGAACATGTTGATTACTTGGATCACGCTTGTTATGTTGCCAATAACCATCTTGACATACTCTTTTTTGGAGTAGGATTGAAACACAGTAGAGTTTGTGGTGAAAGGTATCATGTAGTCGTTAGTTCCAATGCTGAACATGTAAACAGCTGTGGATAACAATGCCTTCACTTCTGAAGCTCCTAGTTTTTGCCTCAGCTGCTTCTCCGTATTCTTGAAATTACTTAATTGAGTTTGTAGGTCCAGCACCTTTGAAGGAACAAACGGGAAAAAAATGAAAAAAAGAAAATAGTACATGCAATCATGCAACTTAAAAGATGGATAACTTTATAAGAATTGAAATTACTTAATTGAGTTTGAAGGTCCAGCACCTTTGAAGGAGCAAACAGGAAAAAAATGAAAACAAAATAAAAATAGTACATGTAATCATGCAACTTAAGAGATGGATAACTTTATAAGAACTCAGTTTTATGAACACAGAGTTATTCAAGCTAAATGAAGTCACAATGAGCAAAATCCAGTCCAAATATTTTAGAAGAAGGAGCACACACCAGTCCTTGATTAGTTCCTGCGAGAGCACCAGCTCCCCCTGATGCAAAGTTTACTCCATATGTGAGTTTATGGTCGCCTGGTTGTAAATATAGTGGAATTAATGGTAGCTTTGCAAATTCAGCTGCAACAAAGTTCAAGAATCATTTTGCCAAAAACATATTGTGTCAGTAATAATAAGTTGTAAAGCACAGACAAAAACAAAGTAGATTTTATGGATGGGGCTGGATTGGGAGTGGCATGTAGACCTGCTTTGGAGGAACCTCGTCCCCCCAAATTTTTCATAAAGCTGAATTTTTGTCTTATACTTGGGAGTCTTTAAATAAAAAATACAGACAAGGCCCACAAAACTTTGTTTATCTTACTTTTGACCTAATGTTTTTATTTTTATTTTATTATATCGTAGTTATAAAAAACAAATTTACAATCTGACTACCTGCTAATATGTGATATGGAAATTCAATATTATATCCAACAATTCATTTCATAAAAGAGTAGAAATTAAAAGGAGAAAAGAATTGCCAAGTGGTGTACTTACCAATAAAATCTGGGATTAATCGACCATCACTAATCCTTCCTGTGGGATGCTCAAAATATGTCATTCCATATGGAAAGACATTGAGTTTGGGAATGTTTGTGTTGAGGTAAATATTATTCCCAGCATCATAAAAGGAATCTCCGAAGATAAATAAAGCATCATGAGAGTAACTGTGGCAGCTTGTTGGGACTAGAAAACTTGCACAGATCACCAAGAAACATAAAATGTTAGACCTTGAACTCCCCATGTTTTTGTGCTTCACTTTCTATTAACTCTGATCCTTAATCTATAGACAGAAACTAAGTTAGGAATGGTACTCGATTTGAACCCCTTCTTATAACCCCAACGTGCTGTTAAGTTTACTAGCCGCCATCTCTTGTAGTCTTCACCACGTAGCTCACATTTGTACGTCCCAATTAGCAATATTCTTTTTTAATTCCTTAATCTTGCGTACCAAGAAACTTATTCTTTTTATTATCGATAACGACTTACGTTTACAAATTGGATTTTCTCATGCCACTGGCCATCTTGTTCAAAGATATATATGGCAGCTATTCTTTGCGAAAGGGCTGCTTCTCATTTACTTTTATTTTGTTGGTATTAGGGAGTTTGTGATTTCAAATTAATTTGTACAGTTACTTATTTTTGTGATGTCTTGGATGACATATTATAACACTGAGATAATTTGACACGTTTGTTTGACCTTGACTATAAACATGACTTGATGAGCAAGATATTTGGTCAATTATTTTTTCAAGAATGTGACTAAATACTATTTAATATAATAGATGATAAAAATACAATAGAAGAAACTTTGTAATTTGACTAATTACTAGAATGATTATAGGAAGAAAAGGGAGGAGAGATTTAAACTTTAGAAAGATTTATTATTAAAGGTTTAATATCATGTAAAAGAATCAGCTTAATCCAAAATTAAAATTATTTAATGAGAGTTCTTGAATAATTTAAATTGTTTTCAAATATTCCATTGCTTCGAGGGATCACATGTATATGGTTTGGGAAAGTTTTATGCCATTAATTTTATCCTTAAGTTTTAAATTATACCAATTATGCATCCTATCCTTATGTTTTTCATGTTAGTATGAGCTTTTTTTATTTTTTTGAGTAATTAGAGAAGGAGAAGTTGACATTTTTTTTATTTTTTTCGGGTAAAGAGAGAGAAAATTGTTCGTTTAGCAACTTTTCAGCTATGAAATTTGATATTTTTGATGTAGGCGAGTTACATTTAAGAACAATTGTGGTGGTTTTAGACTTTTATGTTGCTTGAAGAATTAGTAAGGATTCATTTTAATTTTCTAATTCAGTAGATTTTCTTTTGAAGATTTTAAAGTGTTTCGAGGTTGTTACATGATTTATAAAGGGTATTTTTATACGAAAATAAATTTAAAAATCTATTTTTAAACAAAAAAACAATATTTTTGAAAAGCATAAAAAAACATATTTTTTTCTTAATAAGAAATAAGAGGCAAAAAACTTAAAAGAAGAAAAAAATCAATGGCCCATGCACGCTGGGTTATCAAACTCGCTTGTTAGGGTTATTTTTTATGTTTTTTTTAGTTTTATATTTTATTTGTTTTTTTGTTTTTTGTTTTATTTTTTAAATTATTTACGTTTATTATTATGTAACTCTATAAAAAATATTAAACATAGTGGAATTTATTATTCGGTTTGCGGATAAAGAAAGAAATGTGGGTCTGTAAACACTGTCGCAGTTAGCAATTATTTTTGCACTCGTACAAATAAATGAAGTTCTCATTTATTATTTAACTTGGTTACACACTCTAAGATTAAAATTACTTTGGGTTGCTAATTTGATAACATTTGAAGTGAATTTAATAGTACATTAGATTCTACCATCTAAAATTATTTCAGTTGAAGACAAATCAGTAACATAAGTAGATAGATTGTCTGATCTTGAATTTGTTAGTGTGTGTTGCTACCCAATTTTTGACTCTTTATTTTTTATGTTTCAAAAAAAGTATTTCAAAAAAACAGATTTTGGGTTCAAGGGCGAAATCGAGCAATTTGGAGTTTAATGGCCGATTGAGGGTTAAATCGCGAAAATCAGGAGCCAAGGGCCAGATTAGAAAGTCGCGCAAAGCCAAGGTTGAGATTGAATTTTGTTGGGATTTAATTGCATAAAAAAGTTTAAATTCGATTGGGTGCAATTAGAGATTTTTTAAAGGACCAAATCATTTTTTATTTTTTTCTTTCCTTCCTAAAAAATTTCGAAATCTGCATAAAAAATGTGCACTATTCCAGCATGCATTGTTTGATTTTTTCAGGCGCGCTGAAAGCAGATCATTCAAATTTTCCTTCCCATCAATGTTGATTTTATTGCCCGATTCATCTCCTTCCACGGCAGATCAATATTTCTTTTTCTTCCTTTTTCGATTTAATTTTCTTTCCAATTCAGCTCTCTCAACGCAGCAGCATTCAATTGAAATCAATGGCAATCAATTGGAATTAAAATAGAAAATCAACAGCAATGCAGCAGCAGTTCAACAGCAAATTTGATAACAGCTCAATGCCAAAATCCTACGTGATTCTCTTCCCGTTTCATCTCCATCACAGCAAAGCAGTCAGAATTTAATTTGATTTTTTTTCCCATTCAATCGTGATTTCATTCCTGATTTTCCTCTGATTGCATTCAATACCCTGCATGAACGTTGGGTCTTGTACTGCTATAAATAGCAGTACACGTTGAGAAGAAAAAAAAAGGGGGGAACAGATGAGAAGAGATTTTACGTGAAAAAAAAAACTTGAAGGAAACGCAGAGAAATAGAGAGAGTTGCATAGCCATTTACATAAAAGTTTTGATTTAATTTTCTTCCTGCTCTTCCTTGCATTTTCTCTTGTTCTTTTTATCTCTAAAACAGAGGAGCCTCTGTCATTCTCTCTCTCCGGTCACCAAGTTCAGCAGCCATCAACTCCGGCCACCACACTTCGTCTAGACGACACCGGCCTCTCCCCATCACTCCAGCTGACCCGGGACGACTAGCTCGTGAAGAATCGACGAACGAGCGGCAAGAACTGCAGCGCCACCGTGCACTTTCAGACGCAGTTTCCGGCGAACTTCGAGGCCACCATCTCCGACGCCTCAGCGACCCGGAAGAATCACCACGATCTCCTATACCCAGCGGTATAAAGCGAGTATTCCATTCTCCATACTCGGGAATCTTCCTTGCCACTGTTCATCGTCTCGCAAATTTTGCATCGCGGGCGATGAATTAATTCACTCCCGCGTGGGCTTAACAGAGGTCGGGGCCTCGCGCCGAGGGCTGCCTCGAAGCCCAGCCCGGATGGGATGCAGGGTACGCCCGACCATCTGGGCTAGCGGCCAGTAGAGATAAGGTGGGATCATGTCGACCCGACCCGAATTTAGGTAGGGTGACGACCGACTCACCGAAAAAAAGAAAAATGATAAAAAATATAAATATACAATTTTCCAAAAATATTTTATTAAAAGAAAAAATGTGTTGTTTTCTTGCATAAGGCCAATACACTAGCATATTTTAAAAATTGTTTTTCTTTTGAAAAATATATATTATCTTGAGTTTTGAAGAGAAAATGAGTTTTAGCATGGATTTCGCAAAGAAAAAATCATTTCTTGCATTTTGAGATTTTACAACATGTTTGTAAAATCCAAAGGGTATTGGCCAATATTTCAAAAAATATAAAAATCTTATTTTTTTCTTTGGGAATTTATTATTCACCATTGGTATTTGGATAAATAAATCCTAAGAAGTTAATATCCAAAATATTCGGCGGGAATGATATGCTATTATTCACCATCGGTATTTGGATAAATAAATCCTAAGGTAATATCCAAAATATTCGGCGGGAATGATATGCTATTATTCACCATCGGTATTTGGGTAAATAAATCCTAAGGGGTTAATATCCAAAATATTCGGCGGGAATGATATGCTATTATTCACTGTCGGTATTTGGATAAATAAATCCAAAAGGGGTTGATATCCAAAATACTCGGCGGGAATGATATCCCATCTGCCATTTATTTTAACATATGTTTTTTTTTTCAAAGCCATAGCAAATCATAAGCAATCCAAAACGTCAAGCAACTTACCTTAGGTAGGGCGTACTAGGGGTGCTAAAACCTTCCCTTTACGCAACCAGTCCCTTACCCTAGAATCTCTGAAAGACCAGTTTTAGGTTTCCTAGTAACCATTAATACTAGGTGGCGACTCCTTTTTTTTTACGGAAATAGAGAACCCCCCGACATTTAATCCCCCGCACACGGGGAAGAGTCGTCACGATGCCGCATTACCAGATTATTTTTTGGGGTGCGACAGTGTGCATGTTTCCAATTTTGCTTAAATGTAAAAACAAAATTGTTTTAAGGTTGACAACAAAATTCAAGCACGCTTCAATTCTAGAGTTCGGTGGTAAGGTCTAAAGCCTGAATCGACTTGGTTTTGAAGCATGAAAATTAGTCGTATTCAAGGTGCAGAACATGTAATCACAGTCATCTCCTATCTGGGAATAAATTTTGAGCTATTTCTCGAACAGTGTCTCGAGGTTGTAACGCTTGACGATTTTAGGACTCCCATCCCACATTAGCTTTGAAAATTGATAGTTGTTGTCGCACCCTCCGCGAGAGCGCGGCGTCGTGACAACCCTCCCTGCGAGCCAGAGAATTCATGTTGGGGTTTTATTTTTATTTTCGTGAAAAAAAGGAGTCACCACCTAGTATTATAGTTACTAGAAAACCTAAAACTGGTCTCTCGGGGATTCTAAGGTAAGGGACTGGTTGTGTAAAGGGAAGGTTTTAGCACCCCTAGTACACCCTACCTAAGGTAGGTTGCTTGGTGTTTTGGTTTGTCTTATGATTGCTATATTATTAATCTTTAAAAAATATATTGGTTAAATGATGATGATGATGTATTATTCCTGTAAAAATATTTTGGATATTAACCCTTTTAGGATTTATTTATCAAAATACCATCAGTGAATAATAACGAATTATCCCCGTCAATATTTTGGACATTAATCATTTTAGGATTTATTTATCCAAATACCAACGGTGAATAATAATGAATTATCTCTGCCAATATTTTGGATATTAACCCTTTTAGGTTTATTTATCCAAATACCAACAGTGAATAATAACAAATTATCTCGTCAATATTTTGGATATTAACCCTTTTAGGATTTATTTTTTTAATTTGCAAATTTATATTTTTTTATTTTTACTATTTTTTTATTTCTTTAACGATGGGCTAGCTGTCAGCCCACCTAAATTCGGCCTGGGTTGTCAGCCCAACCAACCTTGCCTCAGGTTGGGCTATTAGCCCAGATGGCTGGCAGCCCAGACTCCATCTGAACTAGGCTTCTAGCCTAGGCGGGTTTGAAGCCCGTCTTAATCAGGGGTCAGGCCGGGCACAAAGCCCAGCCTGACCGGCCTAGCAAGGAGTGAATTAATTCACTCCCTACATGCAAAACGAAGATCTACAATAGAATGGAAGATTTTTGAGTGTGATGAACGGCGTACCTGTGAATACCGTTGGGTAGAGGAGGTCGAGGTGGTTCTTCCATTCATGGTGGCGTTGAAAATGGTGGCCTATGGTGGCCGGAGTGGGCGTCGGAAGGTGACGTGTTCACGTCGCATCCCCTGCTGCTGCTGCCGCCAACCATGCCTAGGACCATGGTTGGGTCGCCGAAGGAGAGGGAGCCTGGTGACGATGAGGTGGTGCAAGGTGGTCGGAGTTGGTGTCTGTTGGAGGAGCGAGGGAGGCGCCAGCATGCCTGGTTTTAGTGAGAGAAAGACCTGCAAAACTAAGAGAGAGAGGGAGAAAGAGCTGCTACAAAGACCAGGAAGATGAAGAGTGGTTCACGCTGTTATTTTTAGTGCAATTTGTTATGTAAATCTCCTCTACTTCATTTAAGAATCTTTGTATTTTTTTTTTTGAATTCCCTCCTCTGTTTTTCTCTTCTTTGTTCTCTGTTTTTGCTCTTCTTCTCTCCGTTATTTTTTCTTCTTCTCCATTTGTCTTCCTCTACATGCAAGTTTTATACCAGGGGAAAGCAACCCTTTAACTGCCCATGGCGTGCACCGAAGGGTTCTGCCTTTGCACTGCCTAGTAACATGCATTGCAGACGGCTTGCCTGCACTGTTCAGGTAATTGAACAGTGCACTTGCAAATTTAATGATTTGGGGGAAGGCAAAAATCTGATTGGGTCCCTCATTTTATAATTGCTCTAATCGAACCTTCAATTTGGCTTTGAACTTTTAATTTTGTGCAATTGTATCCCTGTCAGAATTTCGAGAGCAACCTTAGCTTTGCACGGCTTTTTTATTCCAGTCTTTGGTTTCTGATTTGCGCGATTTAAACCTCAATTGACTATCAGACTCTCAATTCGCTCAATTTGGCCCCTGATTTCGCATAATTGGGCTTGAAAAGATTCAATTCGGTCTCCGAAAATTCCAATCTCATCAATTGAAATTAAATTCAAGAACTTGATTTCTCATCGACTAAGCCCTTAATAAAATTAATTTAACACATTTAAAGTATAATTAAGTCATTGCGCTTAATTAAATCCTTCAATTGGACCCTAAATTAATTCTCAAACATAATTACACTTTTAAATTGGTCAACGATTAAATTGCACTGGCCTATAAAAATATAATTATATATTTTGACTTAAATTTTGTGCAGATTTGTCCAATAGTAAATTACTTTAGCCTTGAATCTACATTGACCTTCATTTCTGGGTACAAAAGAGGTATGATCGAGTTTTCAAAAACGTCCAAAATTTCCATCTTGATTTTTTTGCCAACACCAACCCCTTTTATTTTATTTTTTTCTTATTTTTGGGTAGACTTGGGGAGTGACCCAAAATTGGGTTACGACAGTTGTGTTAGAGTATAACAATATGTATTATGAAGTATGTATAAATAGTGGGTATTTTAAGCATACGTAAGGCATGTAAAATAAATTTTGTTGAGAAAGTAACAGTATTCAACTTTCCTTTCACTCTTTGTCTCTCTCTCTATCTCTCTCATTCTCTCAAATCCCTAACTATCAATGTTCTTCATCTTCTTTCTCTCGATTCATCTATAGATTTACACAAATCCTAATATGGTATCAGAGCTTATCAAGTGCTCATGCAGAGAAGTTGATCCAAACTACTAGTTTTCGCAATTTGCATCTTCAAATCATTGTTCATCTTCTTCAACTTTCTGTTTTTCTTTTCTTTTCTTTCGACTTTGTTATCTTCCATCCTTGAGCTTCTTGAAAAGGTGTTTCTACTACTCTTTTTTCACTTCAACACTTTCATGTTTGATTTGAGATCTCAATCTTAGTAAATTGCTTACTGTATGGAAATGGTAACTGTAGCTCAACTTCAAATTTTGCTACCATCCTCTTTTTGGACCTATGTAGTTCACACTACTTCCTATTTGATTAATAGAATGCCTTCAGCAGTTTTAGATAACAAACCCACCTTTGAAATTTTGTTTGAGGATGTTCCAACCCTTTCTCATTTACATGTGTTTGGATGTCCATGTTTTCCCTTACTACATCCTTATCTTGCCAATAAACTTCAATCCGAAACCACAATGTTTGTGTTTCTAGGGTATACTGCTCAATATAAAAGTTATGTCTGTTATGATGTCTCTAAGACACGCATCTATATTTCTAGACATGTTCTCTTCAATGAATTTCTTTTCCCATACAAAGAACTATTCCACACTTTTATACCCTTGTCATCGTTTTCAACCACTTCTTTGACACCCATAATAATATTTTCATATCTCCATCTTCTATGACACTTACTCCTGACAAGGTTCCTTTGTCTCCATCATCATCATTGTCCATAACTCCTGCCTCTTCACCCTTTTCCTCCATCCTTGTGGTCCCTGAGTCCAGTTCTCAAGGTATGTCCACTGATTTTTTGACATCAGTTGAGTCTTTTCGACCTGAGGCAATCTCAGTGGTGCTTAACATTCCTCCTATGAAAACTCATAGCAAGAACGGTATTGTCAAGAGCCAGTAATTGTAAGATGAGGGAGATTTATTACCGTAAGAAAAATTAATATCAAGCTATGCACAGATGACGGAGATTTATTATCTAACTCATCAGTATATGGTACACTTGTGAGCAACTTAATTTATCATATGAACACTAGACCTAATATCTCTTATGCAATACAATAGGTTAATCAGTTCATGGCCTCTCCCAAGAACTTTCATATGGTTTTTGTTAGAAGAATATTTGTTATGTTCGTGGCACTATTTGGAGAGGGCTTTTCTATCCTGCTGGTACTTCTCTTGATTTAATTGCCTATAGTGATGTTGACTATACTGGGTGTTTTGACACTCAACGTTCAACCACTGGTTGATGTATGTGTTCTTGACCCTGAATTTATCCCTGGAAGAGTGAGAAACAAGATTGTGTCTCCAAGTCTTCTACCGAGTCCGAGTACAAGGCTATGTCCCAAGCTTGTTTAGAAATATTCTGGCTACATGGGCTCCTTGCTAAGCTTTGTTTTCGACAGTGTATACCTATTCCTCTTTATATTGATAATATAAATGTCATTCACATTATCGTCAATCCTATCTTCCATGAGCACACCAAGCATATTGAGGTGGATTGCCACTTCATTCATGATGCTCTTGAGGCTCGAATTACATCTCTTATGCATGTGTCCAACAATCTTCAAGTGGCTAACATCTTTACCAAAACTCTCACATTCCAGCGTCATCATTTTCTTGCGAACAAATCGATGCTTATGGACAAGCCCACATCAATTTGAGGGGAGATGTCAATAGAAAGCTAAAATCAAGCAAGATACAAGATAATAAAAGTATTGACTTCAAGTAGGCTATAAATATTAGATATAAATAAGAAATTTCTCTTACCATAGATAGCTTCCTAGATTTGGCTTAACATATATAGTTCCCTATAATTACTCTTTATAATTATTGTGTTCAAGACAATTTTCCCTATATAAATGAAATTGTGTTAAACGTGCTTGCGATACTGTAATATTATTCTTATTTTAACATTATTTTTACAAGAAAAAAATATAGATGTGTGGCATACCATAAGCTTATGCCTAGTATCATTCTATTTTTAGACTTTGCATCAACCCTAATTCAAAAAAAAAAAAACAATTTAGCAATCCAATACTTCAAAATCTTACTCTTCCTTTTATTAAATTAAGAACAGAACAAGGATGAAGAGTTTAACCAAGATTTTCCTTCTATGCCCTTAAAACATCCCTTAAAACAAATATATTGAAAATGACATAACCCTTCAACTTAAAATTAAAAAAAATAGCTCTCTTTCAAAAACAAAATAGATAGCAAAGTAATCGGTATCATTATTGAAAAATTAGTATAATAACTAAAACATAAATATTATAGATAAATAAAAATCACTCATTTTCTCAATTAAAAAATAGCTCTCTTTCAAAAACAAAATAGATAGCAAAGTAATCGGTATCATTATTGAAAAATTAGTATAATAACTAAAACATAAATATTATAGATAAATAAAAATCACTCATTTTCTCAATTAAATTGAATTTAATAATTAAGATGTGGGGATTCAATGATCACAAAAACAATACATTTGTTATGAAATTATCATTTTGCATTTCTAATTATGTTAGATTTTAATTTTGTGTTGGTAAAAATATTTTATTAACATATAGTTGATTTAATTATGTATTTAATATTACTTACATTTATAGAAATAATTTAATCATAGAGTAAATTAAAATATAATTATATTATCCTGTTAGCAATGAATTGTTTTTTTAAAACACTTAATTTTTTTAACATAGTTTAGATGAGTGAAGGAATTTTATTATTTTAAGTTAGTAAGAAAAAAATAATGCTTATTATAAAATAAAATGAAAATAGCAATCCATATGATTATTTAAAACATTGCAAGTTTAATGTTAATACACATCAACGATAAAACATTTTGTTTGTTTTGTGTTTTATTATGCTTTATCTCTTATCATTATCATACACAACTCAATTTCTTTATTCTTTTCCACTTTGTGATTTATGAAAATGTAACATAAATGTTCATTAGCATAAATTTGAAAACTAACTAATTAGTTTCTTTTGTTCAATTTATGCTATTTCTTTCTTCTTTTAAAAAGGAAAAAGTATAATATGAAAACATTGAAAAGAAAAGAGATTTTTTTAAAATAAACTAATATTGAATTAATCATGATTAAGAGACTAATTATTAATTTTTGAAATTAAAGAGACTATTTTATTTGTTTGATAAAATTAGTTGGACTAATTTATAATTAACTCCATAAGCTTTTGACTTTGGATGTGTTTGACACTTCGTTTTAAAAGTATTTTTGAAAAATATTAAAAAACAATATTTTATTTTTTATTTTAAATTAATTTTTTTATGTTTATAAATCATTTTTATGTGTTGGTATCAGAAATATTTTTTAAAAAATTAAAAAATATTATTTTAATATATTTTTAAATAAAAAAAATACTTTTAAAAACAATTTTAATAAAATAAACAATTGTCTATCATATCGCCTGTCGTGTTTCACATGGGTTTTTTACAGCACACTCTTCCTATCAGCACACCTACCACCGGCAATGCCTTAACCCTCAAATCAATTCTAATTCCAATTCTGACGAGCCAGGCAAAGAAAAAATCATTCGGACCGCACTTCTACTCTATCAGAGAAACTTGTATTCCAACTCCTACTGACTCTGAACTGTAATTATGACTCAAATTCAACCATCAACGGAAACAAACCAGCCATTGCTATATCCCCATAACAATTCGAACCCAACAATGGATGTTCAAGATTCACCAAGAAAGAGTTACTGGAGATGTAGCAAGCAAGATTTTTTCCCAGAACCATCCTTCAAAGATTTGTCCTCTTACAGGACGGCACTGTCTCAGATCTGCCCTCGTTTGAAAGACCGTCTTCTCTCTCGTTCTACCGAAACCCATGAGCTCGTTACTCTACGAAGAGAGAGTGAAAATCCTATGAAAAAATGTCTCACTTGGTGGGACCTCATGTGGATGAGCTTCGGATCTGTTGTGGGCTCTGGTATCTTTGTTATTACAGGACAAGAAGCTCGTGATAATGCAGGTCCGGCTATTGTACTCTCTTATGCACTTTCAGGGTTTTCTGCTTTGCTTTCTGTTTTTTGTTACACTGAGTTTGCTGTTGAGATTCCTGTTGCTGGAGGTTCTTTCTCTTATCTTCGCGTTGAGTTAGGTGATTTTATAGCGTATCTTGCTGCTGGGAATATACTTTTAGAGGCAGTTATTGGTGCTGCGGGGTTAGGGAGGTCTTGGTCTTCATATTTTGCAAGCATGATTAATACCAAAAATCCTGACTTTATGAGGATTAAAATTGACTCCTTCGCTGAAGGGTTTAATCTCTTAGATCCATTGGCAGTTGTAGTCCTCTTGGTGGCTAATTCTATAGCAATGAGTGGGACAAAAAGGACTTCTTTCTTGAATTGGATTGCCTCTATTGCTACTGCTTTTATCATTGTTTTTATCATTGTTGTTGGGCTTATTCATTTCAAGAGCTCAAATTTGGTACCCTATTTTCCGAAAGGGGCAGAGGGTGTTTTTGTATCTGCAGCTGTTGTGTATTGGGCCTACACTGGGTTTGATATGGTTGCTACTATGGCTGAAGAGACCAAGAACCCGTCAAGGGATATACCAATTGGCTTGGTTGGTTCTATGTCTATAATCACTGTGGTTTATTGCTTGATGGCTTTGGCATTGACAGGGATGGTCAAATATACAGAGATTGATCCAAATGCTGCCTTTTCGGTTGCTTTTGCTCAAATTGGCATGAAATGGGCTACGTATTTAGTGAGTATCTGTGCACTTAAGGGAATGACTACAAGCTTAATGGTTGGATCACTTGGACAAGGAAGATACACTACTCAAATAGCGAGATCCCATATGATTCCTCCTTGGTTTGCTCGGGTTCATCCCAAAACTGGAACACCTATCTATGCTACTCTTCTAACAACTATTCTTAGTGCTATTGTAGCATTTTTCACCAGTTTGGATGTGTTATCGAGTGTATTCTCTATTTCTACGCTACTTATTTTCATGCTATTGGCTGTTGCATTGCTTGTGAGGCGATATTATGTGAAAGATGTTATCTCAAAGAATGATTCAGTTACATTTTTCGTGTGCCTGTTCACTATTGCTGGTTCTTCAATTGGAGTTACTGCACTTTGGAATTCAGGTGTGAGAGGGTGGATCGGATATGTGGTGGCTTCTGTTATTTGGTGTTCAGGTACCCTGGGGATCTCTTTGCTGCCCAAGAACCGTGTTCCTAAAGTCTGGGGTGTTCCTCTTGTCCCATGGTTGCCATCATTGTCAATCGCGATGAATGTGTTTCTACTCGGATCATTGGATTATAAAGCGTTCCTGAGGTTCATTATTTGCAGTGCAGTAATGATATTGTACTATCTGATTGTTGGTGTCCATGCAACATATGATGTGGCTCATCAGGACCCAAAAGAAACAGAGGTTGAAGTGGGTAGATGAAGTGTATGTATTTCTACTGCTTGTATAACAGATTGATGTTTTTATCTATGATGATAATGCTCATGTTATAGGCTCAGACAATAATGAATATTCAGTATCTTATAAAGTAAATAATATGGTTTAAGAGAATCAGTAAGATAGGAAATAGGAGAATTTGTGTTTGGAAAGTACTATGTTCATTGAAATAGATTTTTCATTAAATTTCTTCGTTGACTATTTGTCTTGCAACTTGATATTCAATAAATTATGCTATCAAACATCTCATTGAAACCAAATTATTTACAATCCAGCAAAATTCGGGGTTCCTTGAGCATTCATTAATCCATCAATACAAATCAGCTCACCCATTTATGCAAATACAGATTCAAGATTAACCACGTGTGGCTTGCAGCTCAAAAAATTCTGCCAAAGGACGCCAACAGGGCATAGGATTTGGAGGAAGCTTGAATGTGGTTCTGGTTTGTGCTTAGTCATATGTGGCCTGAAGGCAGAATCTCTCGATCTTATGATTGGAGCTTCACAAACTGCAGGTGGCTTGTTACTGACATGACCTTGTTTCTTGAGCTTCCTTTTTTCGAAAAGTTCCAAGGGCTGTTGAAATGCTTTGCAATAATATCTGGAATGTTATAGGATCTTCAGTACATTGCCACTCCTTCAGTCTTGACACTAATTGAAATGGTTGTATTGATTCTTTTACTTTGTCATTTGCATCGATAAACATTAGTTCATATCAAACTGAACCTTTCTAATATATTGTAAACCCCGTGCAGATGACATTGTTCCTTTATTCGTGGAAAAAAAAGTTCATAAACTAAAAAAATTCGCAGGATGATCTCTTCTGCCTTTTGGATCCCGGAAAGTGGGAGATGCCTACTGTATTGCAGTAACATCTACTTGTTGGTTTTGCCGCCAAAGCAGAATTAGCTTTTCAATGCCTTTATCTGTTCTGAACATTTACGGAGAGATCTCCATTCTTTTCTGTCAGTCACCCTCTTCATGCAAGTAAAACAATCAGAAAAAAGAATGGCTGATGTGCCCCCACGTTCAGGTAATTCATGTTTAGCGAAACTTATCTGCTCAGTTATTTATTCTCATAAATTTTGAAGTCTACTAAAAGCTTTATGCATGTGTTAGATTAATTTTGTAGATAATCTCGTAAAATTTCATATAATTAAAATAAATTATGGTTATGTTTTTATGAATCTCAAAACCTTCTTTTCTATTTAACACCTTATCCTACTTTGGGAAACCACAAGATTGTCTTACTAGTTTATATAATGAAGAAATTAATGTTATAAATACCCTAAATAAGTTAGCTTTCGGCTTAAGCCATACTTTATACGCTAGCTTGGCAAGGGCCCTAGGCTTTGGTTTATTTTTTTTTTAGCCTATCTTGTACTTGAATTTGACTTTATTATAAAATGATTTTTTGTTCCATAATTTTTTTTTCCTTATCAATTCATTTATATATACATGAATAAGAAGCTTGAGCACTCTTCTTACGGCAGAATATAGAAAATTAATTGTGATAATTAGTAAAATTAATTATCCATCAATTTTGATTCTAAAAATTAGTATAGATAGAGGATGAAGGGGAGATATTCTGAACACTTTATAATAGTCTTGTAGCCTTATTCTCTATAGTTTTTAAACTTGTTTTGCTTTCTTACCTTTTTACCCTTGATACCAAGCTTAGGTTGTAGTAATTTGTAAAACGTTTTTGAATTTTCTTTCTTCCTTTGAAAATAGTGTTGTTAGAATCTTATAAAGTTA
Source organism: Salix viminalis (assembly GCA_029228465.1). Taxonomy (NCBI): domain Eukaryota; kingdom Viridiplantae; phylum Streptophyta; class Magnoliopsida; order Malpighiales; family Salicaceae; genus Salix; species Salix viminalis. The sequence goes on along the minus strand of CM055441.1, from coordinate 23,108,724 downwards.
ATTTCATTATATTTGTTTGCATTAAATGACGAGCGATAAAACCTCAAGGATAAATAATTAATCATTGATGACAACAAATATTCAATTTTACAAATTCTAAATGCTTCAACAAGTAAATACTTTATATTATTTTAGTTTAAGTATAATATTAATAATTAGTATACATTTTAGTATTTTATTTTGATTTCAATCACAAGTTTATGTTGATTGTATAAATTTCATGCATATAAACTAAACTTATGTAAACAAACAAAAATCTTAAGGATTATTATACCATTTTTTTGGTTATTTTATATATTTAATTTTTTTGCAAACTAATTTAATATTTTAACAGTTCATTAGCATTTCAGTTTTTTTTTTTCTTATAACCGGGGTGTCCGGGCCAGCTTACGTGCACCACAACTAATCCCCGGACTCACTGAACATCCTGCAAACCCAATGAGCATGTAAGGCACCGCGGGGGTGACAGGCGTGCATGGTGGCACTTGAACCCTAGTGCAGAGGAAGAAAACAAATCCCTTCAACCGCTAGGCTAAGACCCCACTTGCGCATTTCAGTTTTTTATTAAACTTTAATCTAGCTTATATGATCGTGCAAATTATTTAAAATAATATTAATATCATGCTTGTTAAGTATGATTTTCAATAACTAAACAATAAAAAATTATTAAAATCAATTATCTTCGCTATCAAATTTTCATTTGTTAATTTCATTGTTTTTGTGACTGTTATACTTATTTAAATTTGTTGTTTCTTTCATGTATTCGAGAAACTATAAATATTTTAGCTATAAATATTTGGCTGGTGCTTATTTAGAATTATCATGATTTCAACTTAAGATGTGGTTGCTCTACTTGATTTTTTCCTAGTTAGTGCTACCTCAGTAAGAAGCATTCCACGATCCCTTGCTATGGTATATTGGATTTTAACATCATAAGAAAAGAGAAAATCACAAAAAGCTATATAACCCATAACTCTTCATTCATCTTTTATCAACCAACATCAATCAACCTATTAACCCATCAACTTCATTCATCTTTTATCAACCAATATCAATCAACCTATTAACCCATCAACAACTATAAATCCAACTCCAACAATCTTCAAATTAGTTTTTATTTTGCATTTTTAGTCAAACACTTGTATTTCACACGTAGTCCTCCGTAAGCAATCTATGTGTGAAAGTTTTGTTCTAGCATCTTCTTTTTTATCCTAAAAGTGATATAGGTTGTTTTTTAATCTCAATTAGTTTTTATTTCTTTTGAAACTTTTGATGTATTATTAGCTCTCTTATAAAAGCGGATTGTAAATTGTGAATTATATTGTGATTTCATGCATTGTGAATTCTCATCTTCGTGCGGTGACCTCAAAGATATAAAGTCATTAGAGATTTATTTTTGTGGTGTTAAACATCCGAGACATGACTATCTGGTCTTGGTATAAATCTTATTTCTCGATTTGCAAGAAATTGGTGTGTATTAGCCTTATATTTATGATGTTGATTTATTTTTTTATATTGATTGTTATGGTTATCCATAAAGCCTAATAAATAAACCAACCAGTAATTTTACAAAGAAGTTGGCATATGGATGACATAATTGTTTGATGGACAATTCAACTTCATTATATTAAAAATTATCAAGAAAAATGGTAATAAATTCTTCCCCACAAATTTGTTTTGTAATAATAGTTTTTATTATTCATGAAGCTAACCTAGGATAAGAGAATTATTTAGTCATTGTTTAAGGATGTTGACAATGAATATTAATATAGGACTCAATGATTTAAAAAAATAAAAATAAAATAATTATATGATGTATATGAATCCATTTCTGAGAGTTAGGTGATATTCTTCCAAATTACATATAAAGATTCACACTAGATCTACATGATCCTATATAGGCCTATCAAGTATGAGTGTCGATCTTCAAGACCATTTAAAACCTAAGCAAAAAAGATGTGTAAAAGCCTAATTGATCATTTAACATCCTTTAAAGTCCAACAAATATACTTTAAAAGTAAAGAATAAACCTTATTATTCAGCTTTAATTCCAAATTATTGTTTTAGGTTTCAATAATCCCTTACTAACAAACACATGTTGGTTCAGAAAGCTCTTAGCATGTAAGCACACTAGGTATCTTTGTCATAAAAAAATTCAAAGTCAATAAATTTTGGATTCCATAATGATCAATTCAAGAACCGTGGTTAGTAAAAATCAAGAGTTATAGATCATCATATAGGAAATATTTCAAGAACTTTATTAAGCATAAAAGCAAATAAATATGACTTTAAGACCTCATGTTGATAAAAAAGGATAAAAAGTTTTTCAAAAGAAGAGATAACTTTTCAAACCCCAAGAAAAACATTATTGATCAAAGGTGAATTTATCTAATAATAATTAAAAAAATCTTGTTGTTAAAGAAAAGTGAATTACCAAGATGTTCTTTATCAAAACAATATTAGACTTAAGGCAAAGATAGAGATCACTAGGGGAACCCTAAAAAGGATATGAATGCTCAAACTAATATCACAATGGTTGATCACCTCACAAATTAAGTTTATATTGCTGATATTTGAAACAACTTAGTGTCTGACTCATAATTGGGCAAAAATAATTTTAAGATTGTATTTGAGAGTAAAATTTAATATTCTTTAAAAATAGAATTTTTGTAGGAAAAATGTTATCTTAGTGACAACCTTTTAAAAATAAATGTAATGACCATTAAAACTAAGGATGAGATAAATAATAATCAAAATATCTCTTATTTTTAGTTGCTTGATTCTTGTGATATACAGCATGACAATTTAAACCATGTGAATTATAATTTTATATAAAGTTTAATTAATATTGAATTATTACCACGATGTTCTTTTAGAAAAAAAAATAAGTTTGAGGTCTATGTAAAACTAAAATTCACAAAACTTTCTTTTCAAATAATTAAATAAAAGAGGGACTAAGATGATAAAGGATCAAATAATATAATGAAAAATCATATAAATGGAAAAAAAAAATTAGGGATTTAAGAAAAATTGGAAAAAAAAATTTGTAGAGAGATCCTCATTAAAAAATTAATGTAAGAATCTTACAATAATATTTTTTACTTTTTATTTTTCATGTTTTAAGAAGAGCCTGGATACTATGAATTATACACTAAAAACTTTCTTATAAAGATCATAGGAAAAAAAAACAGGAAAGAATGAAAGAAAAATGTATAAAAAAACAAAAAAAAAGAAAGAAAATCTATAACCCGTCAAAAATCAAGGGAGAACCAAACCCTCTCTTCCAAAAAAACACAAGTCATTAGCCAATTTATCTTTGTCTCTCTCTCACTTGTGACCTCTCACTTCTCATTTAATGAGATTCCAACCAAAGTCACCTACCATGATTGTCATCTCCATCATTGAAACACCCATCATCAGAGTAGTAACTTTCTCTTTTGTTTTGCCAAGTATGCTACCTTAAGACCAAATCATCATCACAACCATTTTCTTTATTAATAACAAAACAACGCTAGTCATCTCTATCAATAGAACACTATTAACTACCTTCACAAATTACCTTTCTCAACAATGCAAACAAAACATACATATCACATAAAAAACAGCCCAAAAAATAAATCCAACCATATCAATCCCCCAATTTCACCTCCTTCTTTTATTGGATTTTAACATCATCAGAAAAGAGAAAATCACAAAAAGCTATATAACCCATAACTCTTCATTCATGTTTTATCAACCAACATCAATCAACCTATTAACCCATCAACAACTATAGATCCAACTCCAACAATCTTCAAATTAGTTTTTATTTTGCATGTTTAGTTAAACACTTGTATTTCACACGTCGTCCTCCGTAAGCAATCTATGTTTGAAAGTTTTGTTCTAGCATCTTCTTTTTTTATCCCAACAATTATATAGGTTGTTTTTTAATCTCAATTAGTTTTTATTTCTTTTGAATACTTTTGATGTATTATTAGTTCTCTTATAAATACGGATTGTAAATTGTGAATTATATTGTGATTTCATGTATTGTAAATTCTCATGTTTGTGCGGTGACCTCAAAGATATAAAGTCAATAGAGATTTATCTTTGTGGTGTTAAACATCTGATACATGACTATTTGGTCTTGGTATAAATCTTATTTCTCGATTTGTAAGAAATTGGTGTGCATTAGCCTTATATTTATGATGTTGATTTATTTTTTTATATTGATTGTTATCGTTATCCATAAAGCCTAATAAATAAACCAACCAGTAATTTTTCAAAGAAGTTGGCATATGGATGACATAATTGTTTGATGGACAATTCAACTTCATTATATTAAAAATTATCAAGAAAAATGGTAATAAATTCTTCCCCACAAATTTGTTTTGTAATAATAGTTTTTATTATTCATGAAGCTAACCTAGGATAAGAGAATTATTTGGTCATTGTTTAAGGATGTTTTAAAAAAAGAAAAAAGAAAATAATTATGTGATGTATGTGAATCCATTTTTGAGAGTTATGTGATATTCTTCCAAATTACATATAAAGATTCACACTAGATCTACGTGATCCTATATAGGCCTATCAAGTACACGTGTCAAGCTTCAAGACCATTCAAAACGTAAGCAAAAAAGATGTGTAAAAGCCTAATTGATAATCTAACATCCTTTAAAGTCCAACATATATACTTTAAAAGTAAAGAATAAACCTTATTATTCACCTTTAATTCTAAATTATTGTTTTAGGTTTTAGTAATCCCTTAATAACAAACACATATCGGTTCAGAAAGATCTTAGCATTTAAAGCACAATAGGTATCTTTGTCATAAAAACAAACATAAGGCAATTTATCTTAGGTAGGATGTTTTAGAATGATTTTCTTTTCTTTTGGCTACTCATTCCCGTATTTAGAATATTTGATGACGAGTTAGGATTCCTACTTATCATAAAATAGATGCAAACTTTTCTTTCTTATTTTTTTCTATTAATCCAAACTAGCTAATCAATATGTCCCTTAGGATAATTTCTAAATAGCTACTCTTAAATAGGATAATTTTGATTAACTATGCATAGTCCAGGAAAGTTTTATGGATTTAATAACTAAAAAAACTTATCAAGAGAGCTTGTGTATAATCAAGGAAAAGAGGCTTAAAGCTTTTAAAACAAAACGATGTATGACAATCTTACTAGCACTTAAAAACTCTTAAATTTCATGTCTATTTATATGATGAAAAAGGTGTTGGCTGTAATGTGATAAGAGATAAGTTTTGTCCATCATGATTTTCATATCTTAGAATACCAAGTAAGAGTAAATTAGAATAATCCTAAGCAAATATCACTTATATGTGTAAGAAATATGGTTGTTGCTTTGAGAATTTAAAAAAATATATAATTGTGTAAAACACACATGAAATCAATAGTTATTAGGGTCAAAACTAACACAACCATGAGAACCAAGGAAAATCTCTAAATGTAAAGAGATATATTGTTGTTTTTATTTGTATAAATAAATATGATAATACTTCCTTCAAGAGTGTTCAAATCTAAAATCTACTTATCTTGATATGGTGATCTAACAAATCATTATCATTTCACCAATGAGTCTTTTTGTACTGGTAAAAAAAAACTCAATTAATATGGGAAATATTTAGAAAGTTTCTATAAAACCATGATTAATTGACATAATTGAAGCCAAATTAAAAGTGAGTTCTTCTTACTTTTAAGGTTAAAATCTTATTGAATATTATTCTCCAACAAAAGTTTTTTTAAAATGGGACATTTACATGATTAAAATAACGTATTGATGAATCAACAATTGATCTCAAAGAACCTTGGTTGATGTATTTTTATGAAACCTTAAACCTTTCATCTCACATAGGAAACATATAATATTGTTTTATAGTCATAAACGAGCCTAAACAAAATAATTTTGGACATAAGTCATTTGTGCTTATTTGTTCGGCTTAATTCGGGCTCGAACATAGAAATTTATAAAGGCAAGGCCTTGATCCTCCGGCTCATGCCTCAGTCCCAGGCCCTCGGCTTCAAGCTCTAGGTCTCGGGGACAGGGGCCAAGGTCTAGGCTTAGGTTTGGGTTTGTTTTTTTCAAATCTATTTTGTACTTGGATTTAAGTTTATTACAAATAACTTTTTGGCTTATAAAAAATATATTTTTCTGGCTCATTTATATATTTGGCCCTTGAATAAACAGTTTAAACAGTATTTATTCCTAAACAATGAACTATGTTTAATTTTCAAAGAAAAGATTTTTATTCTTTTCATGTCGGGTAATTAAAAAAAATGGTGAAACTAGTATTGATAATCATCAGAATTAATTTTGATTTAAAAAATCAATATAATAAGGGGATAAATGGGAGATGTTAGGCAAACTTTGCAATATCTGTTTAGGCTTCTTCTCTCAAAGTTCTTAACCATGTTCTGCCTTTCGTTTTTCTTTGCCTTCTTACCCTCTGATTTACTGCACACTTTGCAATATCCATTTATTTTAAAAAATAAGACATGCTAATCTTATCTAGTCTAACAACTGTCACTTTTAATGAGACTGAGCCTAGACGATGCAACATTTAAAATGTGTTGGATAAGCTTTAGAGATTTTATTCAAAGGATACACACATGCCGCTTAACTTTATGGGTGTTTGCTGACACATTTTTTCTGTCCGAGTTGTCATATCGTTGAAAGCCAATATTTTAGCCTGAATATAAGATTTGCATCTCTTTTTAATATATTGTTTTTCTTTTTTCAGAACATATGATTTTTTCTTTGTGATGTTTAAAAGGTAGGTAGGTAGGTAACAGCAGTTTTTCTTCGACCGCGTAAGATATGATTCAAAATCTTAAATCTAATCCAGACCCCCGAATCCTTCATCATGTTCACAGTCGTGGGTCTGGAACAGCATGCTTGTACGTCACAGAAGTGTTTCACTTGATTGATTGATTGACCTCATAGGAAATCACTGGTTAAATTGGTATGTGGATCAAATTTGCGAAGAAGATTCAGATAATTGGTAAGACTGATAAAAAAAAAAATTCATGCGATAAACCCACTTTCGATTTGATTCAGATATATTGTTTCATATTTTTATAAGAGATTTGAAATTTAAAAGTTATTGGATAGATCAAAAGTTTTCTGTTATTATATCATGTCCTATAAAAACAATAAGACTGATACAGTATCGTCATATTCCATAAACGTAATATATTCTATTAAAAATAAACTATGATTTTTGATAGGTAATTATAAAAAAATAATGATAATGTATTTTAATGATGCAATAATATTAAACTCATTCATGCTACAATCCTGTCAAGCTACTAGACCACTAGGTTATTATCGGGTTGTTTATATTATAATAAAAATACATTTTACAATATATAAAGGATAAACAAGAAATGATGAAGCATGATTCTATAAGACTACCTAATTGAAAATTTTGAATGGATTACAGGAATCGATTTTCATTGCGATGGGAACCACCAAAAACATGGTCGAGTCATCGTTTATGAGAAGTAGAAAATTGATGTTTTTAGCTATGTTTTGTTTGGTGTATTCTTGCGGGGAACACGGTCGAACACAATAAACGGATTGACACAATATCCATCGCGTAAGGATTGACACCATTACAATTGCCTTCCTTTCATTACCGTCACCGGCGAACTGCCTCTCTCTCTCTCCACATGCAGTCACGGCAACTCCCTTCTCTCTCCTCCACAGGCAAGGCCACTACCCCTCTCTCTCTCTCCATATACTGTCACAACAGCTTCCTCTCTCTCCTACACAACCACGACAACTCCTTCTCTGATCCTCTCTCCAACAACAGCAGCAGCAACCCGGCGTTATTAGAACCAGCAGCAGTTGTAACATTCTGAAAATCTTACCGGCCACCACAGGGCACCATTTCCAACGTCGCCACTATAGGAAGAACCACCTCAATCATTTTATCCCATCGGTATTGGTCGGTGACCCTCTCGTCACAATCGGCCATATAGTGTGTTACGTGTACAATAACTTTGTGAATTAGTTCACGATGATCGCGGTGCACCATTTTGTGTTTTTTTGTAACACTCAAGCTGGGCTGGACCTCCTCTCAGCCTAGCCCGAGACCAGGAAAGTTGGGCATTTTGGCCCAACTTGGGTGGGCTGGCCCATTTAGTTGGGTCAGACCCAGATTGATATATATATATATATATATATATATATATATATATATATATATATATATATATATATATATATATATATATATCTGTAGATAGAGATTAGTCCTAATAAAAGGAAAAAGCATGTGACTTCGTTTCATTTCACAACCATGCTGTTTTTCGATTGATTATAAATAAGAAACTTGCAACTGGATTTGCCCTTAAAATGATATCTCTACAACTGGATCGCAAATGTTGTTACTAATGGGATATTGTTACCATATGTTGTTTATCCATCAAATAGCAAGGGATTGCAGAGGCATTAACGTATCGATTTTAGTTCGTGATGAAATTGCAAATAGTTTGATGGGAGAATAAAAATGAGTCTCTAATTTACTTGAATTATCGATTACATTTTATTCTTATGATAATTAAATCTAAAATATTTAAAAAATTTATATGTGTGTCTTTTAAAGTAATTTCACAAGTTGACAGCAATATGAAAAGCATAGTAACCAAATACTCGAAACTGTTTTTCATTAAACTTCAAACTCAACCACAGTTTTAACCAAACACTTTAATTTTAGTTATGAACCGCAGCTAAAAACGATTTTCATGAAACTGTTTTTTTTTCAATTTCAACCACAACAGCAACAGTCATGCCAAACACACTCTAAATTTGAACCACTAAAATAATTCCTTTAGCCTCTAAAAGAGATTAAGAGATTTATATCGATATCACTTCGAGTCCCCAAAACCCTCATCGTCAAGAATTGACTACCCTCCTCCTTTTTTAGTCGGCTCCATTCATATTTCATCTTAATTAATGTGTTATTGGTTTACTCTCTTCATCTCAGAGCTCACCTCTCACATTTACTTTGAAAATACACTTTGAAGTTGCTCTCACCTCTCACATTTACTTACTTTTTTCTTGAAAGTTTTATTATTCCTACACTAAATTTGTGGTTCCTCTGGACGAGAAAAATGGCAGGCAGGCATGCGAAAGGGGTTACTGATTTTCGTGATCAAATACGTTTTAATTTAAAGGAACCAGGATGATGAGCCAGGCCTATGACTTCTCTCCTTCGTCAACAAAATTTCAATATCGTGGTATGAGAATGTAATGTAGACCAGGTCTGATCTGTAGATGAATGTTGACTATACAGAAATACGTACCTCCAATCGTTTTCCATCGTCACTTCTTAAGAGAATCTTCCATTAAAGCAGAATTTTGTAGGATCTTTCTCATACGTTACTTGTAGGGCCCATTTCATGTACACATCTGTCCTCTCCTTTTCCTTTAGGGGGCTACTCCTCGCCTAATAACTAACCATAAAAACCATTTTTTTCTTTTATTTTTCAGTCCTCCGAGCTTCTGGTAAACGTCAAAATCCAATTAATTCGTATTCACACTTTTAATTTCGTGTTTGTATATCAGGTTTACTGTCATATTAGCCGCGCAAATCTTACAATCAATTTTGTGGAACTGTTTTGGTTGAGTTTTTATGGGGGGGGCTAGCCAAACCGGCACTCTTAAGACGACCGACAATATATAATATTGACAAAATAATGAATGTATAGGTTGTAAGTGTTATCAATAGTAAACATGAATTCATTAAAAAAATTAATTAAACCGATTACAATATTTTTTAAATCTTCTGGTTCAGTTTGGTTTTGGTGTTTTCAAAATTAAAACCAATAAACCAAATCAAACCAAACATGTTCAAATTTAAAAAACTTTCTTTTGTTTCGAAAAAACAAACCTTAATAACAATATTATGAGGATGCCAGACAAAGACCAAGCCACCAGCTATCATAAGCCGTCCACCATGGAATCGATTGCTTATGTACCAGTTCTCATTATGAGGTATCAGATCGAAAAAATTTTCACTCATTGCTCTGGGCAAAAAAACTAGATGTCACTGAAGAGGGTCTGATGACTTTCCTGCTTGACTTTTTTTACTTCGGAACTCACTCTCAAGACATGCCCTGCCTCTGAAAGCTGAGCGAAGGCAGTGCCCTCGATTGTTCCGGAGAGAAGGAAGGGGAGGATTCAATGCAACCCCGGCCACAGGGACCGCCGCCCTCCCTCTCTTGATACCGAATCCAGTGGAAGCGCCACCCTCTTCTTATCTTTCTTCGTCTCCTGGCCCTGAATAGAAGCTCCAAAGTCCAAGCTCTCATGCTCTTGTTTCTGGATTCCTCCGCTCTTGATGAATGGAATGACCCTAGCTGATTGTGTTGAGCAAGCTGTTTGATTCTCTTTTAAGCGACATCGGGATGAGGATTCAGCTTTACAAACTCAAGGGGCCTAAAAGGCAACACCTTCTTCTCTTCAAGCTTGTTGTGACCTAAAATGACATGGCATGAGATATGTGTATCAGGTCTCGAGTTCGAGTCAGAACGTATATTTCTTGTAAGAACATAGGATAGTTGGGGTTTTACTTACTCACCTGGCCTCACAAAATATACTTTTCAATGGTGAGTTTCCTCGAATTCAAAAAATAAATGTTGTGACCTAAAAATCTGAAAACTATTTTTTAGTGTTTACATAAAAATAAAAAAAATTGAACCGAAACTGGTTGGTTTAAACCGGTTTCGATTTGGTTTCATTTTTTATATATATTTTTGATTTGATTGTTTTTATAAATAAAAATTAAACCGAACCAAAAATAATCATCCCTACAAATAAGTATACCAGATTTTTCTTGCATCCACACATCTAGCAAATTCTAAATTTGAATTCCCAATCACCTCAAGATGATCATTTTTTTTCGTAAGTAAGCATGTAATATTTGATGTCGTTCAAGCATCTCTATATTTTCTTTGTAGCCTTCCAATTATCAAAACTTGGATTATTTGGGTACCTGCCTAGAATTCTAAAAACAAAATTAATGTATGGCCTAGTACAAGATTAAGCATACACCAAGCTCCCAACAATTGGTGCATATAAAATTCTTTTTAGTCTTGTTTTGTCTGGAAGGCCCATTTATATTCTACTCTTTTACAACTTTTAGGTTTTTAATAAGGTCCTAAACTTCATTTTATTCCATAAATTTTAGTTCATTTTTATGGAATCAATCCATTTTTTTAGAATTATCATTATCTGTAGCATGTGAAAATAAAATTGAACCATCCTTAATTTTATAATAGAACCTTAACTCTGATAGATATACCATATAATGATTTGCAAGGGAAAACTTTGTGTTGTCTTGAGACCTTTTTAATGTTTTTTTATTATGGTTCATCTATTATAATTTCATCATCAATGTCTTTATCATGGGATGTATAATCATTAATATGTTGTTCTTCATAATTGTTAAACTTTTCAATAATTTGAGGAACAATGACTTTAAAAGATGTAGAGGGAAACTTTTCAATATTTTAAGGAACAATAACAATTTTATATTATGCTTAGGAAAATAAATGTATAACCTGTAGATTATTTATGTAGCAAATAAACATATTCATAACATGAATAGTCATCAATATAGGTGATAAATATATTTTTTACCAAAAAAAGTAATATCAAACAGTCCATATATTATAAAAAATATATATATTATTTTAATATAAAACACACTAAAATAATCAAACTTCCAAAACCCACATTCATCAGGTATGCAACTATTAAAATAAATAAAATACTAGTTTTCCAAAGTTGATCGATAGAGTTTCAATTTTAATATTCTATTAAATCATTTAAGAGCTCGATATTTTGTGGCCATATCTTAAAAGTGCTAATGGTGGAGGCACATTAAATATCACATTGATGCCAAAATTTGTTCAACAAATTATTATTTTGTTAGGGGAGATGGACCAAGATTTTAGGGGGGCTAGCACCGGCATGCAACATTCTCAAACCATTCTCCATCTCTAGTGTTTGATGGACAGGAGAAAGTTGTCTCTTAGCTTTCTATTATTTCAAATAGGACTACCTCATTACCAGTACAATACAGGATGGCTGTGAAAGTGGCTATTGGTCTCGGGTCACATCAGATTCAACCCGACCCGCATTCAATGCATCTCTGTAGATGAGCTATTGGTCCCGGGTCACATCAGATTCAACCCAACCCGCATGCAATGCATCTCTGTGGATGAGCTGTTGGTGCCCCAACCCAGGTCATTGAAAACGCACCATGCATCTACAATTTATTCTGCTGTGCTCTATGATGATTATTTGAATACACGAGTAGTTAAGGGTCAACAATTGTTGTGGTGTGCATATCTTCTATAGTGGATTACAAGGGCTGTGGTATGATATTAAGGGTCTGTTTGGGAGGGCGGTTGCGGTTGTTTTTGAAACTGTTTTTCGTTTAGAAATACATCAAAATGATCTTTTTTATTTTTTAAAAATTATTTTTGTTAGGGGAGATGGACGGGGTTTGAGCTAGAACGTGCTCAGTTTATAAAAATTTAGAACGATCAGGATTTTTCTAGCTTAACTTGGGTTTAAAAAAAATATCTAAAGAGAATTAAATTTTCCCTGATCCAAAAAAAAAAATGTTTTATTGTGGATACGAGGGGCGGGGCCTTCACCATGCCAAGGATTGCATGTGCTTCAATTACACCCACATGTCCTGCAATCGAACGATTTCTTGATTATTTCGAAAGCTATATTGTATAGTAGCTATTTGATGAGATTGTTGGTAGATTGACAACATACCATGCATGCTTTTGAACTGCGGCCATTATTAATTTAGGCTCATTTGTCCACGGAAAGTGGTTCCTCACTAAACTTTTTAATGTTTGTTTATGATTGGAGAAGTTAGCATTTTTCAAGTAATTTTACAAAATAGAATTCACGTCATAATCAGTGCTCCCAACTACTTAAATAGTTAGGTCGATAAATCCTAATATCATGGTAATAAACTCATGTGCCGAATGATGTCCTCAATTTCGCAATTTTTATTTAAATTATTAGAAATGGATCATGAGATTCACCCATAGAATTCAATTTCGCAAATTGATTTATAAACTTGAAGAAAAACGAACTGTTCAGCCTTAAATCTTTATCCCTTTCAGATTACGTTGACAAAATTAAAAACTCCATTTACAAACCTACAGCTTTGCATCATTGTGGCATGGTAGGGCTGCCTTTCCTGAATCCCAAAAAGCATATGCTAACAAAGTTCAGTTGAACCTACTTATTGGTACAATGTTCAATTGGGGACCCATTCGGATCATTGAAAAGGCTTTTCAATACATATAATTGACTGTGATAATTGACTATGATTGGAGGGAGGATAGCGATTGGGGAATAAATGGTAACAGTGTACCAGCAAGAAAAAATATATCGATATAGTCTATGATTATTACTTCGTAAAAAAACTCACTCTATGGACAAATTAGTCTATTAGCATCGAATTGTACTAACGAAAAAATTAAATTATTGATATTGCAATGAATCAGTATCGGATTATATTCATTATATATTAAAATTTGAGACCCTTTAGAGTGTTAAGGAACTATCTCACCTAAAAGCTTAAGTTGTTAGGTGAGGTCCCAAAATATAATTTATATTATTCTCTAATATACCCCCTCAAGTGAAAGCTTTTCGGACTTGAAACTTGCATAGACTCACATTACTTTGTACTTGATTTTTATCAAATAGAATGGGGGCTGTAAGATTCGAACTCGTGACCGTTGGGTCAACAAGGCTCTGACACCATGTTAATGAACCATCTCATCTAAGAATTTAAGTTGTTAAGTAAAGATCCAGAATATAATTTATATTATTTTCTAATATAGAGGAATAATAATTTTACTCGATATTCATCATAAGAATATGCTACCCTATCTTACCCTATATATATTTACTAATATTTTGAATCGTAGCTAAAGTGTTTTTCATAAAACTGCTTTTTTAAAATCTCAACGACAAAAGTAAAACCAATATCAACACACCCTAAGTACAACATAACATTCTCATAAGGAAAAAAAAAAATTTGCCGCATGTAAGTGAAAACATTATCATTGTTTTTTTTTTCTTTTTTATTAAAGATTTAATACAGTTATTGGAGGTATTAATTATTTTAATAAGATTTATAAGTTATTATTAAACTTATTGAAAATAAATATGTTATTTTTTATTTTAAGAGAAAAATGAAATAATAAAATACTTTTAGAAATAAAAAATTAAAATTAGCACAGGGTCATTTTCATATAGTTTTTTTGTTATAATAAAAGGCACAATAAAGTGATCAAAATATCTTTACAAACACAAATTATCAAATTGGTGTCAATGCATTTTTTATCTTCTTATAATGGTTTTATTATTAGTATCAAGTCAGCTTGTGGAATTTTTGTTATTTTATTGAGTCACCTGATTTATTTATTTTTAAAGTGTTCGTAGCATTTAAATATTTTTTATATAAAATATTTTTTGTCACGGCATAGCATTCATCGCAACTAGTTTATAAGCCTGAAAGAGAATTTCAACCGTTAAAAATGTAACCTATATTTGACATAAAATATCATTACGAAACTGCAATAAATTAAAAAACAATTTATGTCAAATCTCACTCGTGTAAGTATTGAGAAAAGGAGAAACTTGAGTCTGTCGTTGTATACCATTAAAAAAAAGTCAATGGAAAACTTCAGTGCTGAAATGTCAAGGCGGCCAACTGTTAATAAACAAATACAACCTTTCTTCTATAAATAAATAAATAAATAAAATAGATAAAACTCCAATTATTTACATCAAAAGCTAAAAAGAAAAATATATTTAGCTTGATATCATCATGATTGTTAGAGATATAATAATAGGATGCCACACAAAATAAATGCATGTTTAGGAGTGTGATTACAGTTATTTTTGAAAGTATTTTTCATTTAGAAATGTATTAAAACAATATTTTTTATTTTTTAAAAATTCTTTTTGACATCAGCACATAAAAATGATCTAAAAATACTATTTTTTTTAATTTAAAATAAAAAATAAAAATTTCAAAATTTTTCAAAAATATTTTGAAATACAGTGCTAAAAATCCTTAAGAAAAGGGTAAGGGATAGATTATGAGTGGCGCACACGTATATATGTGTGACAAGCTAGTGTACTCACATTACGCTAAAGTTAGGATTCCAATTTAAAAAATATATTAATACTTTTTTCCAGCATCACAATCTTTTTAATTAAAATGTGAAAATAAATAATGTATGTTTTTAATAAAATAAACTTAAAAATATATGAATTAATAAGACATATAAGAGTGATTAACTCTAATTAAAGACTTAAGCGAGAACTTGATATTCCTTGCAAGAAACAAATGGTAGATGAAAATGCAAATATTTGATCTTTGATGTAGAGAACCTTACATAATCTATTTTTATTTAATTATATAAAAATAAATGAATAAAATCTTATTAAGTCATCAAATTAAAATTTTATTAGTAGCATGGTTTATTGAACAAAAACTAATGACAATTAAAAAAACAACAATCAAAATTATAGTGAACAACAATAGAAGCAAGTTAGGTGTTTGATACTGTGTTTCAAAGGTAATTTTGAAAAAAAAATGAATTTTATTTTTTTATTTTAAATTAAAAAATTACTATTTTTAAATCATTTTCCAATATTAATGTTAAAAATATTTTTTTAAAGATAAAAAATATTATATTTTTGAATAAAAACATTTTTAAAAATAATACAATCACAAACAGAAAATAAAGTGTGTTTTTAGCAGTCACAAGAACAGTGAATAAAAACACTTACCCTTACTTCTATAGTTTTGTCAGTAACGGTAAAAAAGAGTAACAGTAACAGTAGCAATGGATGATAGCGAAAGGTGGTGGTGACTTAAAGTAGGAATGATCGCATAGTAGAATAACTCGAGTGGTAATTGACCGACAGGGAAAGCTAGGAACGAGAGAAGGACACGTAGTATAGGATAAAGATGGACGCGCAATAGATAACCAGACTGCTGGAGTGGAGGCTGGCCTTTAAACACGTGTGTCTACTGTCCTTAAATTGAAACAAGAAAAATAAAAAGGGTACATGAGTATCTTTCTGGGGGGGTCTATATCTTCAACCTCAACGACCTTCTTGATTGGAGGTCCCAAGTCCTGGATTTACATCAGCCTCCATGACCAGTCAACAATGGACTGTTTTTTTTACTTTTTTTTTAATATAAGAATATGTTCTCGTGACGTGGAAATGCCGGCCCGAAATAATAAATTTGAGAAAGTCTATAGTTTCAATGAACTAAGCAACGTCTCCTGAGTCATTCGATTTATACGTGTGATGGGCGGTGCATTTACTTATACATTTTTTTTCTTTTTTTTATAGGAGGAAATATTGTTTCTAGAAAATATATTTTATGGTTTCAGATGAACAAATAAAATTTTAATTATTTAGATATTTATGATGAATACACGTTCTGACTCAAACTGAAGATCTGTTGTGCAGATTTTTTAATGTTAAACATATTTTTATAGCATAGCTAGACACAAATAGAAATAAAATGACAAATTAAAAACTTTGGTCTTAAATGTAAGTTTTTTTTTGTTCTTTCAAAGTAGAATAATAGTGATTTTATTTTTATTTTTATTTTTAAAAAACAATAGCGTAGTTTGAATGGTCACATGTCATCCTTGTAGGTCTGAAATTGCATGTCCTATTCATGATTTGAGTATCATAGGTGTCATCTATGACTTCTTTTAAAAGAATGCGATCAGGACACTCTTATTAATTTTTTAAGAGATATCCTAAATTAAAAATAAATAAATATTATATTTATCCTATCTTATAATATTAATTTAATTTTAAAAGATAAAATAGAGACAATTCATGTCCGCCTACTTTAAAAATGGACAAATCATGATCATGCAACGAACCTAGACTAATTTATTTATTTTCTCAATTAAAAATACTATTTCATAAAAAATATTATCTTTATCATAAATTAAAAATAAAAACATAGTATCTTTTTGTTGTGATAAATATAATATTTGTTTCTAGTTTTCGTGTATAAAAAAAGGAGGATGAATGGCTGTTGATGTATGTGTTTGGTTTTATATTGCAAAATACTTTTATTAAAAATAATATTATAATATTTTTTTTTAGTTTTTAATATTAGCATATCAAAATTACATAAAAAATAATTTGATATTTATTTTCAAATAAAACACAATTTTAAAATAAATAAAAACAAAAAAATACCATACATATGCACTCACTGGATAAAACTCTACGCCGGCAACATTCACATGAAGAAACATATTTGCTGGAATCGAATCTTGGAGTAAGTTCATTGACAATTGAAGGGAGAAGTTGCCACTTGTCTCAGTGTTAAGCATTTCAGGTAAATAATGTACTTGAGAATTATAAATTTCCGTCCACAAACATCAAGTTTGTATGTCGGGTTGAAATGTTTACATTAGCATTATAATATGATTTCAAGAAAAAAAAATATTTTATTTTTTAATTGTGTTTCATCTGGAATTGATCGAGGTTTTTTATTAGACCAAAATTGATGGTGGGTTCCACTGACAATTATAATTTGCGGACAACCCTATAATATAGTTTTGTCCAATTAATTTAGTTTTTAAATAATTCAAGGCAAAGTTTTCGTGGGGTTTGCTAAAACAAATCAATAAAAAATACTCTACTTTTATATTAAACTCAAAATATCTTAATTAATATAAAACAAATCAATAAAAAATATTCCCTAAAAAGTCAACTATAAGACTTCTTTGTTGCATATTTTAAAAATAAATAAAATACTCTACTCTTTATTTTTAATTAAGAAAAATAAATTATTCTTTGTATACAATATAGAAAAAAAAATTATTCTAATCTTAAATTAAACATCTTGTTAAAAATTAAAACCTACCTATGAATTATATATGGTCATTATTGATTTCAAATTTTAAGTTAGTTTAAAATACTCTACTTGTATAATCTTAAAAACAAATATTGACTTTTGTTGATCTAACATGCAGAATATATATATATATATATATATATATATATATATATCAAATATTGACTTTTGTTGATCTAACATGCAGAATATATATATATATATATATATATATATATATATATATATATATCATTATTAATATTATTATCATTATTATTATTATTATTATTATTATTATTATTATTATTATTATTATTATTATTATTATTATTTTCACTACCACTACCACTACTACAATTACCATTATCATTATTTAATATGAAAAAATAAAAATAAGGACATTATTGTATTATTTCATGTATGGAAGAGAAATGAAGTGGGAAAAAAACCCATCACTGATAAACTAACCACTATTAGATGACACAAGTTGACCATAAAAAAAAAAAAAGAGGACATGACAAAGAAAATAAAATGAGACAACAAATGAATATTTTACACCACTAGAAGGCATGATGCCTTCCAGAGGCATACAACCTTTTCAATTAAAGCAATATTTATTAAATATTAAATTATATCATCACCCTTAACCAAACAATCGATTACAAAAAAAAATCTTGAAGAAAAGATGTCAATAACCGTACTTAAATGACCTAGTTTTGTAATTTTAAGAACAAATATATAATTATACTTTACAATTTAAAATGAAAAATACTAAAATACCCTTGCTCAACAATATTAGTTTTTTTTTCTATCTTTGTTATTCTATTGTGTATAAAAAAATTAAAAAATACACCAAAACAAACCAACAATGACTAATGCGCCATATAAATGGAAACAAAGAACTTTTCATATAAAAAACATCAATTTTCATAGCTTATTACTTTAAATATAATCACCTTCCATTTCTAAAAGTTCAAATAGAATGTTAATAAAAAAAAACAAAAAAAAACTCATAGTTCGTCTTTGATTCAAAGTGTAGTTAGTAATGTGCATAACATATGGCTTTTTATTATCATTATTACTTTTATTAAGTATTTATATGCATTATATATTGAAGATGGGTACATTACGGTAGACTTGTTTGTCACTGTATTTCAAAAATATTTACATTACGGTAGACTTGTTTGTCACTGTATTTCAAAAATATTTTTCAAAATTTTATTTTTATTTTTTATTTTAAATTAAATTTGTTTTATGTTTATAAATTATTTTCATATGCTGATGACAAAAAATATTTTTTAAAAAATAAAATAATTATCATTTCAATACATTTCTGAATGAAAAATATTTTTAAAATTTACTGACAACCACACTTCTAAACAGTTACTTAGATAATAATTAACACGACTCTAGTTTGACTTACCAATAAACTAAATCAAATTATTTTTTTAATGTACTAGCGGTACAAATATTTTGCCAAGGGACTAACGATATTTTGACATGCAATTTCAGGGGTTGAACTCTAAATAATTTTTTGAAGGTCTTTCCTTTGATTAAAAAAGAGAAGATTTTTATGTAGCAAATTGAGTTTGGTTAAAATGAAATATAACTTTAATATATCAAGCACATACACACAACAATAAATTAATATGATATATATTTTATACTATGATTAATTAAGTATTGAGATAATTATATAATGGCGATGTCTAGAATAGAGAGTCTTCTCTTTCATACCAAACTTTAATTTACTTTTTATAGATAAAAAAACCACATTTTTTTATTAGCATTTTTTCGCTTACCTATGTACTATTTATATATAGCACAATCTTTGTGGCTATATTCATCATGAACAGTCCAATGAGTTTTAAGGCTACTTAATTTAAAATATACTAGTTTTTTAACATTTTATCACATAACCCATATGACATCACCTGAAAATTATAATATTTTTATAGTTTAAAATTATCTAGCAAGTAAAAACACTAACAATTAGATCAAGAATACAACATATAAATCATAACGGTGATACTTTATAATAAAGTATTACCTATCATGTCTTACAATATATTGCATTCTCCAATTAATCATTTTATAATCTGATTTTTTTAGTTTTTGTATTTCTTTTTTATTAGAAGTTGATGAGTTTAATGATATGTTAGTTAAAAACTTTGACATGGATAACCCAAACAAATAAATTTAAACCGTAAAATATATCATATCAGTGAAGGTAGGAGAAAGGGTATAATTCCAAAGACCTCTTGGCTTAAAAGGAAATGTTAAAAGAGTGCTTGCTTATTACAATGGCTAATAATATATATGGAAGCTATGTACGGTTTAGCCAAGTCATATGACTTGGCTTATTGGAACAAAGGCAATAATATCATATCAATGAACTTGAGCTCCAAATAATTTTGACTCTTCGGAGTGTGTTAAAAAATAATTTTTAAAATATTTCTTACTTGAAAATAATATTTTTTTAATTTTTTTAATATTAACACATCTAAATGATCCAAATACCATAAAAAATAACAATTTGAATGGTTGAATCACAATACCATACGAGGCCATAAAACAAAAACATTATATTTTTTCATAAAATTAGTTTATTATTTGGTGCTATGTTTAAAATAAAGTTGATATGTTGGATAATCAGTTAATTTATTAGTTTAAACAATATAATCTATTTTTTTTAACAAAGATATCTAGTGGTATGATATGAAAAGTCTGAGTAGCTAGTAGTTAATGGTACTTGGTAAGTTGATGTGCTAGTAGCTAATACTTAAAAAAGATTTTATACGATGGATGTAGAGACTCTCAAATGCTTATGACAATAATTTTGTAGAGAGAGAAAGTGCATTGATATTATTAAGAGATGTTTCTGAAAATTTATATGTGCGAAAATGTTATGAATGAAAATATTATGAATCTAGAGTTTGAAGGTTTCATAATATTACCAAATATTTATATTCTGAAGTTAAATAAAAAAAATATTAAATTTATAAGCACACTAAGGCTAATAAAAAACTAAATCATCTAATGGGATAATTTTTAAGAATTTATCTCCTAGATAATTTTTAGGAAAATATTTTTTTTCTATGTAATGACCTCAACATTGAATTTAAACAAATAAAAAAAAACTTTGTCAACCATTCAATTATTGGCTTGCACGAAAGAGGCATCATAGTTTAAGTGGTAAAAACAATGGATAAGTATAGAAATTAAACAGTCTTTTGACGTGACAACGCCCTTTTTAATGCCAGCTGTGTTTATTCTACGATAATAAAATTCGAGGAGTTAATTAGGTGTTTGTCCATATTTCAGAATGAAAAAAAAATTATTTTTTATTTTAAATTATTTTTTTTAATATTTTTAGATCGCGTATTAATATTTAAAATAATTTTAAAAAATAATAAAAATTTTATTGGAGTTCCCGCGGATTTGAAAGATTATGATGTCCCTACTATTTTACACGGCTGTTACTTTTTCTTGAAAAAGAATTTTCCTTCCAGGAGGATGGTTGAGTCATGAGCGAGCGAGTGACCGAGTGTGGCTGGGCATGAAAAAAAGATGATTAAATAAATGAAAAAGGTTTTAGGTTTGGTTTTCGAATTCTCTTGCAAGTCCACTTCTATAAAAGGGAATTGCCCATTCGTCTCTCAGTATAAAAACTCAACCACGATTTCTCTCTCCCCTGCTCGCACACAACAATGGTGGTCATGTCAAAGCCGGCTCCTGAGCAGTTCTCGTTTATAAGAAACAGCAAGCCTACCCCATTTTTTTCTGGAATCCCTCTGATAGACCTCTCAAAACCTGACTCCATGCACCAACTGGTTAAGGCATGCGAGGAGTTTGGATTTTTCAAGGTAATCAACCATGGCGTCCCTATGGAATTCATATCCAAGCTGGAATCTGAAGCTGTCAATTTCTTCTCATTACCGCTTTCTGAGAAAGAAAAAGTAGGCCCTCCTTGCCCGTTTGGCTATGGCAACAAAAGCATTGGACAGAACGGTGATGTGGGCTGGGTAGAATACCTTCTCTTAAACACTGATCAAGAATCAATTTCTCAGAGATTCTCTTCAGTTTTCGGTGACAACCCAGAAAAGTTCAGGTATGAAACTCTAACAAAATCAATCGAAACTTGAGTTTTACCCACAGAACCGTAGTTATGGTGATCCTGTTTTTGTTCTTATTTGTCAAGAAACCCCCTCTGCTAACTAACTCTGCTTTTGCTCTGGATGTTTCAGGTGTGCTTTAAACGATTATGTATCAGCTGTGAAGAGAATGGCATGTGAGATTCTTGAGATGATGGCTGATGGTCTAAAACTTCAGCAAAGAAATGTGTTTAGTAAACTCTTGATGGATGAACAGAGTGACTCTGTTTTTAGGCTAAATCACTACCCTCCATGCCCAGAAATTGAATCCTTGAATGGCCAAAACATGATTGGATTTGGAGAACACACAGACCCACAAATCATCTCTGTGTTAAGATCCAACAACACTTCTGGCCTGCAAATCTCTCTCGGTGATGGCAGCTGGATTTCAGTTCCACCTGATCAGAACTCATTTTTCGTCAATGTTGGTGACTCATTACAGGTACATCCAAACTGCCGTTTTCAATACTGTAATTTTTTTTAATGGTGTCATCCCATCAGCTTGCTCATCCATTTAAACTACTTCTGATTTTTTATCAATTTTAAATTAGTTTTCTTACATGCTAACTCATTTTTAGATGGTTTTTTTTTAAAAAAAAACAGAGAGAGAGAGAGAGAAGGATTGGTTCCGGTGTCCTTTTCAATGATATTGTGTGCTACCCTAATGGTCAAAGTCAACTAAAAGAGTGGGAAACCTCTGATTTTCTTCCTTACATGGAATGTGAATTAATGAAGTAAATCTTGGTTTGGTTGGTGGGTTTGCAGGTTATGACTAATGGGAGGTTCAAGAGTGTCCGGCACAGGGTTTTGACCAACAGCATGAAAGCCAGAGTGTCGATGATTTATTTTGGCGGGCCACCCTTGAGTGAGAAAATAGCTCCATTGCCGTCTCTCATGAAAGGAAAAGAAAGCTTGTACAAAGAATTTACATGGTTTGAGTACAAAAGATCTGCGTACAACTCCAGATTGGCTGATAATAGGCTTGTCCTCTTCGAGAGAATCGCAGCCTCATAAACACACGAACACAGAATCAAGCCTCGTCTGTCTGGTAAATGGTCTTGTCAAATACGTCAAGCAAAAAAAAAGAAGAAAAAAAAAGGTTTAGAAAGCCTTGTCAAACGTTCATGGAATCAATACTTTGTATTTTCTATTTTTACTTTGGTCTTCAATGACTCTCTCCATTTTTTTTCTATTAATGTGGATGTCCAAACTAGTTTGTACACTTTTTGATTAATTCCCACGAAGTTCTAAAGATTACGACTATAAAAATCTCTAATGATTATTATATTAGCAATCATAAAGCCTTGAACATAAGATTACAGGAATATCAAACTTCTTAGTTTCAATCTATTACCACTATGCTAGTAACTCTCTCCAATTTTTGTTTTCCATATTTTTTTCATCTATTTGGAAGTGTGATTATGGTTGCTTTTGAAAATATTTTTCATTCAGAAATACATTTCAAAAATATATTTTTTAAAAAAAAATTGATATTAACATATGAAAAATGATTTTAAAACACTAATTTTTTTAATTTAAAATAAAAAAAATATTTATTTTTTTAAAACATAATATCAAACAACTATTTTCTTAAAATAAAACAACTATAGCCTCAACAGCCGCCACCAAAAACACAAGTGTTAATGATGTTGCCAAGGATGTTCCCAAAGCTAAAAAAAAACAAAACAATTTTTTTTTAACTTATGAATTTCTAGCGCGGCTGATCATTTTTCAAAAATTATGCTTTAGATTTTATTTTAATTTTATTTATTAGTAGAAATCTTGATAAGATAACAAAAAGATTTTAGGAGGCAATAATAGTTGCATCTATTCTTATATATATATATATATAATAATAAAACAAGGTTTTAAATAATGTTTATATTCTTAATCATGCTAATTTAAATTTAAACCTGGAATAAAGATCTAGTATGCAATCTTTCTTCTTCTTCTTCTCCATCCAACTACAAACTTTGGCGTATGAGTTGCACATGAAATTGTCTTATTAGAGATGGGATCGTTTGCAATCATGCATATGTTGAGTTGGAAAATAAAATAAAATAAAATAAAAACACCTTTAGGGAAGACTTATTTTTATATTATGCCTTTATAAATACAATAAGAGACTAACTTTGCATAATATTTTTTCTCTCTTTCATTTTATTCAATCAATTTGATATGTCTATATATTTATATTATCATTTAATTAAATAAAAAATTATTTTAATAAACAAGTTTAGTAAACATAGCAGTATAAATATTCTTTTTTATAAGATAAAATATCTTAAATCACATCTATTTCTCGAGTTTTTCAGCTTTATTTTCAGTTATTATTTATGATTTTTTTTTAAAAAAAAATATATAACTCGGCAAATTACAGGTCACGTACTAGATGTATCTAAAACTAAACAACTGTGCAAAGCACGAATATACTCCATAATAATAATAAAAATAATAATAATTAAATATGTTTGTGGCTCTTTCAATGGGCCAATATATCTACATGCATACAAATAAAATAAAATAAAATTAAAATTAAAAGAAAAGTCAACATCGCAAACCTTGACTTAAAACGCGTTGAAAGAAAGTGACTGTACATATACGCATGCCTTGCTTGTTCTCTTGGCTAAGATTATGACACTTTTCCAAGTTCTACACGCCTATAAAAGAAGAACCTTCCTGAATAACAATGAAATGAGGCATATCCTACAAATAAGCAAATTCCTTCTCCTTTCTTCATGCTTTAATAGATAATGATTAGCCAAAATAATTTCCTTTTCTCTATGCTTATTAATATGATACATAATGTTTTTTTTTATTGTTTTTCACATCAATACAAAAAAATAACATATAAGAATATTGATTTAATATTTTTAAAAACAATAGAAAAATAAAAACAAACACTCCCTTATCTAGAATGCTTTCCATTGCCATCCATGGTCACGTCATTATGAGATTGCAATTGCAACCATGGACAGAACTATATAGCTTAAGAAAATTTTACGGCTTAAATTTACTAAAAACAGAGATTTCTGTGCTGATTTGGGAAAAACAAAAAGCAGAGAAAAACATTTCAAACCCCTTAAAAACCCTTATTTTATAATTAACACATTTTTGATAAATATTTTATGATATCATATAAGTATTATCTCATGTTCATTCTTCGTTACATGCTAGATAATGTTTTTTGAGAAATTATAATAAATATGCAAGTTTTTTAAATGCATTTTTACAATAGAAATTCTAATTATAAATCAAGAACTATTTGTACTTATAAATGCAAAAACAAAGAGAGTAACAAAACCTTAATATTTGTACTATTATCTTAATCTTTATATAATAACTTTTCTAAATCAAAAAAGTTAAAGAAAAAAATAGAAAGCGTGAATATAGTAACAAAAAGAATGGTATAAATAGACCAAGTGTAGAGTGATAAATGTCCCAAGTGTAAAAAATATTTTTTTTCTCAAAAACAAAAGTGTAAAGAAAAAGGAAGAAAAATTAAAAAATATTTTTAAAAAAAGATAAGAACAAAAGTAATGAAAATATCAAATAAAAAGAGGAAAAAAAATTAAGAACAACTAGTTTTTTTTTTTAAAAAAAACTTGAAAATTAAAGATTTTTCATCATTACGGTACTCACTACAAAAAAAAAAAAAAAAAACATTTCAATTGTATCATATATATGTATATGTATATGTATATGTATGTATAATAATGACTATGCCAAATATATGGTATATAAATGCTACAAGGATGTTATATATTTACAAATCCTTATTTATATTTATACATTGCAGAAAAAAGAGGTTAGCCACCGGTGGTCTTCGCTACAAACATATTATTTTTCATTGTGTTTTTAAAAATATTTAAAAAAAAATTGATTTTTTTTTATTTTAAATGAATTTTTTTTAATATTTTTTAAATAAAAAATAATTTAAAAAATAATTTAAGGACTTTTTTTTCTAAAAAGACAACTCATGCTAATTCTCCTTGTACATGCCTCCCATTGCCCCCAACAACTAAGCTACTTTCTTTGGTTAATCTTTCTGATTTTAGGCATGCGTCAGAGACCGAAATTATTTTTTACAATGCTAAAAATATATTAAAATAATATATATATATATATATATATATATATATATATATATATATATATATATATATATATAAACATTATTTTTTATATATAAACATTATTTTTTATATTAACCCATGAAAATAATTTGAAAAATATATAACAAAATAATTTTATTTAAAAAATAATTAATTTTTTTCAAATATATTTATAAATCACAATGCTACAAATAATTCAAACGTCAGGGATCCTGCCGACGTATCTCTTACGAATCATTCAGATATTTGCTGGTACTTATGATTTTCAAGCATAAAGTTATGTTACTGAAGTGACCAACCACATCATAAGTGGACCACATGGGCTTTTTAGTAATTTTTCCTAAAAATAATATTAACCTTCATTTTTCTCTCTCTCAAAATGTATTTAACTCTAAGATATTTATATGAAATTTACAAGTACGATATGACTTTACTCGAATTGCAGTAGAAATTTGTTTCAAAGATTTAACATGGGTAAAGATATACCACAATTGCCACTAAAAAAAAATATTAGTAGTCTTATAACTAGTTAAAAAAATCTCTATACCCTGATATGTAGAACTTTTTTTTTTTTTGTATATATTATACTTTTCTATTTTATGTCTTTTCCTTGGGGATATCAGTAAATATTAGTAGTAAGTGTAACGAGGGGATTATAATAAAATTAAAAAACCCTAGAAAGTACGATAATATGATATTGTTATATATAGAATTATTGATAGATTAACCAACAAATATATTATATCGATAAATCTATTAGTAATTTTTAATTTATGACTTGATCATCAACTCTTTTTTCCCCTTCCCCATCTCTATGTTTTCCTCTGCAACTAGAAGCTATTGCTGCAATGTCGCGGTCACACAAATCAATTATCGTGGCTTAAAACACACAAAATAGTATAGAGTAAGCAAATGATCGATCCCATGAGAAAGGTTTAATTCATATTTTCATGCAATTAGGGGGTTTGGTTGGTGATTATTTAGACTAAGGAAAAATTAAACAATAAATTTTTTTAAATCAAATTGAAATTTATTTAGAAACAAATCTTGGTCGCATGTAAACATCCACTAGCATAAATCATAACCGATCCTTGAAATGAAACTTTAATTTATATTCTGAATTTTGATTTTTTCTTAATGTTAGTTAATTAACAGATATGCTATATAACTAACTCTAACCAACAAACAATCATTGTGTTCACATTAGTGATTTAACTCAATAACAACCTTAAGAACTAGATAAATTGATTAATCTATCCAACATAATTATTTGCAATTCATGTTGATTTGTTTGAATGTTCTCCCTAGATTAATAACATAGATCCACTATAATTAGTAAGTATAGTTGCTTCAAAGGTTTATATACCACAACTCCAATTTTGATAATAAACTTAGCAATAGATTGTTCATAATAACAACTTAGAGACTACTATATCAATAACATGAATAATCATAGGAGATATGCATAGGAAAACAAATATATTCATTCATATATAAACTGGAAATAAATGGAAGAATAAATCTCATAATTCTTGAAATTCAAAGGTTTCTATGTCCTTTCAACCAAGAAAAATAGTTTAGCCTTTGCATATCTATGGAATAACGACTATAAAAGATGAAAAGAATACTTGAATTTTGGATTTGGAAGAGAGTAATAATGTTTCTCTATTTTGACTACTTCCTTCCCTGTCATTCTTTCCTTTCTCCCTTTCTCTTTATAGCCTAAGAAACTCTAATTCTTACTTTACAAAATACTTGCTGCTTAATCAGAAAATGTTGTCTCCCTCCCTCATTCAAATCCTTAGTTTTAAGTATCTTTGATACTTCAACTTATGAAAGATTCACTTTTTTTAATTAAAAAATATATAATATATATCAGTCTCAACAATTATAACTAATGTCCAGTCTTAATAAAACATTGACTAAAAACATTTAGGAAACAATGCTTTGATATAATAGAAATCTTCATAATTACAACTAGTTTATAATTTCTTTATAAAATATATTTTTTCCCAAAGATTTTATCTTTAATATAAACTTATTAACTAAATTTAGATGAATTTTAAACATAAAGAATTGCTTTATAATAAATAAATAAAAACGTCTTGGATGAATTAAATTAGTGTAGGTTACTTGAGTTGCTAAATGATTTATATATATACACCAACACCCACAGCTTTTTAAGGCTAAAATTCTCTCGCAACTCAAAGGGTCAGTCATATATCTTCACAAGAGACCTAGTTTTCATGAACTTTCAAGTGTGTTCTTCTCCTTCAACTCTACAGTTCATACCAGTCAGAATAAAATTTGAAACTTTAGTGGGGTTTTCTTGAAAGCCTTGTCAGAATCTAAATCATATGAAAGACTGTGCATTGAACACAGATTTTAGTGCATTGAAATAGGGAAATTATTGAGAACTGAACACAGCCGCTGAGAAATTCTCTCTGTGGATCAAAGTCTAGAACATCGCTCTGCATGCACAGCCCTGTCGCCGCTGTCAAAACTAAGAAATGAAATCTGCCATCCTCTCGCACATGATCGTGCCCATAGATAACAGCTACGCAACAGCATTTCTCGAACAAAGATCTGGTAGATGAATCTTGCACGATTTCCTCGACCTTTCTCGTGCAGTTGAAAAGCACCGCGTACATCAGAATTGAAACGTAGCTTTCATTGCTTAGATGCCGTTAACATCAAACCCTTTATGACCTGTAAACTGTCCTTCTGAGATTTATGTAAGCTGTCCTTCCGAGATTTATGATCACTGCCATCAGCTTCACCGGTCCTATGCACGTGATTTTCAGCAGCCCCCTCAGAGATGCATTGCGTTCATGCAGTGGCAGGTTTCAAACTGTCGAAGAATCTTGGGTGCCAACGAGCAGGACCTACAGGAGAACGACGGATCACTACTGCTGGGGACCCTCGTACTGGCTGCGTGTAAGGTGAATTGTCTTCCAAGTTGCCATCTAGACCAGTGTTGTTAATCTCTTTAGCTTCGTCGAAACGGCCAAAACATTTCGTATCAGTTGAAAAAACAAGATAAAACAGTGTAGTTTTTATCTCGTTTAAAAGCTGAATACGAATAGTTATTATTTTGAGTTATATCTCTGTTTCGGATTTTGATGGCAATAATGTTGTTGAATTTAGCTTCAAAAAACTATCATAAGTTTAAGTGTGGGATTTCTATAAAAATATCTGAAAATTAAAATTGATCGAGCTAATTGAGAATGGGGGAAATAGAAAATCATTTTCTAATCTATGTAGATTGAGAGATTTTGTTCACCAAGGAAAATCTCTTTGTAGCATAGTTATGGATTTCGTTCCGTTCCGGCCGGAACGGCCCGTCCTAGTCGGAATTCCGGGACAAAACGGCGACGTTTTTGTCCCGGGTAGAATTCCGGACCGATCCGGACGTTCCGGCCAAATTCCGGCCGGAACGCCCCGGTTTTGTACTGGTGGTCCCGTTCCGGTGTAATCCCAAACGACGTCGTTTACACTTGAATCAAAACGACGTCGTTTAAGAGTTAATAAACCCCCCCAGACCAGACCCAAAAACCATTTCCCCGATTTCAGAAATCCTTAAATCAATTCCCCCAATTCCCCAATTTCTTTTTACCCAAATCGCTGCCCTAATCTCAAATTGATCTCAAATCAGCTCACAAATCCAGTAACCCATCAATTGAAAAGCTCAATTTGTAATTGCAATCCCTAATCTAGCTCAAATTCTGAATTCCTATATTGAAAATAAAAATCACGGCGGCACAATTTGAACAGCACGGCGGCACAATCTCTTCCACACGGCGGCACAATTGACCTTGCTCGGTTCTTCTTCCCCAAATCTTCAGTGAAAGGTACACATTTGAGGCCCCTAATCCTTTAATTTTTTGAAAAAATGAATGTGCCGAAACTTGGGATAATTGATTAATTGATTACATTTGTATGGAATGTTTAATTGGAAGATGTTCATTCATGTTGTGTTCCTAATTAAACTGGGCATTCTTGTTAATTGTGATTCTGTGAATGATTGTTGATGAATTTTCGGAAAATGAGTTATTGTGAAAATTGAGTTTGATTGTCAATTTGAGATGAAATTGTATTGTGCCGAAACTGGGCATAATGGTGTATAAACTGGGCATTGTTAATTAACTATCACATGGTGCATGGTTCGGTTGCTTACATATAGGAATAAGTTGAGCAATGGGTGGCGCACAGGGTTCGGTTGAGCCCAAGCATAGGCTATCTTCATCAATGTAATTAATTTACTAGTTCTTGGTTTCTTTGGATGAGTTCAAGCTGGTTAAATTTCCATTCTTACTGCTTTTTGTATATGTTAGTTTTTACAGAGAAAGGTACATACTCTCATCGATTGGCATGCATCATTTGTCACAGGAATGTTAAGTGAACCACCTATGATTTTCTATTAGTCAGATTGATGCTAATATTAGTTGTGTCTTGGTTGTGCAATGTTAAGTGAACCACCTATGAACCACCTATGTTAATTGTGTCTTGGTAATATTAGTTGTTTGATAATTTGATGCTGTTTTGAGGGAAATAATGCCAAGAGGGTGTTGGAAGTAGTTGTTCTTGGGAGCAATTTGTAGAAGAGATATGGGTTTGTGAAAAATAATACCAAGAGCAGTTTGTGATTCATTAGTATACTTTGATTATGATTTATATTATGTTCCATTAAGAGATTCATGTTTTGAAATCCAATTTGGTATGGATTTCAAATTGTGGAGTAAAGAATCATACATGCCTAACTTGTGTTATCTTTTTAAAACAGATTAAATTACATGGCTGAAAACTCATATAGTGGTGGGACGTCTTCAATTGCTTCAGCTCCAGCAAGATCAGATGATCCAGCATGGGCTCATGGACAAGTGGTTGCTGGTGTAAAGAATGCAAGTATATGCATTTATTGTAATAAACGGATCAATGGTGGTGGTGTTACTCGGTTGAAGTATCACCTAGCTGGTATTAAAGGTGAAGTTGAACCTTGTAAAAAGGTCCCTCCAGATGTTAAATGGCAAATGAAACAAGTGGTAGATGACATGACAATGGAGAAAGAGAGAAGAAAAAGAATTAGAACTGATATTGGAAATGCTCAATCAGTTTTCAATGATGAAGAAGTAGAAGAGGGTGATGCTGCAAATCCTCGTTCGGGTGATATACGTTCACAAACAAGTAGAAGAACGACAGTGCAAGGAACAAGTACATCTAGAAGAAGGATTCCTTTATTTGCTCCACGAACTACCCCGGGTTCCCAGCCTAGTATTAGAAGTGCAATGGCTACTAAAGAGATGGAACACAATGCAAGAAAAGCCGTAGCAACATGGTGGTATGATGCTAATATACCGTTTAACAGTGCTAATTCGTATTATTATCAGCCAATGCTAGATGTCGTAGCATCCATAGGACCTGGGTTTGAAGGCCCATCATTTCATGATTTAAGAGGACCACTTTTGAAAGATGTAGTTCATGATGTCCATGAATACATTTTAAGTATCAAGGCTGATTGGAGACTTTATGGATGTTCAATTATGGCTGACGGGTGGTCAAATAGAAGGAATGCACCAATTGTAAATTTTCTTGTCTATTCTCCGAGAGGCACCGTATTCTTGAAGTCTGTTGACACTTCAGGACTTCGAAAAGATAAAGAGACATTGCTGGAGATGTTTGATGAAGTTGTCAAAGAAGTTGGACCAGAGAATATTGTCCAGTTTGTCAGTGATAATGAGGCTTCATTTAAAGGCCTGCTGGGAAAGCTTTGCAGCAAAGGTATGGCACCTTTTTTTGGTCTCCTTGTGCTGCCATTGCATTGATTTAATGCTAGAAAATATTTGTGATCCAAGATATTTTCCAATGATTGATGAAACCATTAAAAATGCAAGAAATATAACCAAGTTTATATATAATCATGCATGGGTTCTAGCTTTGATGAGGAAAGAATTCACAAATGGACATGATTTATGTCGTCCTGGCATAACAAGGTTTGCAACCCACTTCTTAAGCCTCCAATGTTTACTGAAGTTTAAGAATGAGCTTCGACAGATGTTTACTTGCACAAAATGGGTTGAATCAAGTCATGGCAAAAGTCGGGTTGGAAAAGAAATTGCTGCTATAGTTTTAGAAGATAAAGACTTTTGGCCGAGATGTGCACATATAGTCAACGTCAGCGAGCCTTTAGTACGAGTTCTAAGGTTAGCAGACAGTGAAGAAAAACCATCAATGGGATATTTATATGAGGCAATGGATAAAGCAAAAGAAGCCATCAAAACAAGGTTGAAAAATAGAATGTCTCAATATGGACCATATATTCGGGTAATTGATGCTAGATGGGATAAGCAACTTCATAGTCCATTACATGCGGCAGGGATGTTTTCTTAATCTCGGAATATTTTTTTAGGCCTTCTTTTTCAAAACAAAAGGAGGTAACTTCGAGGTTTGCTTACCACAATTATGAGATTGGTTCCTGATTGTGATACTCAAGATAACATCAGTGCCCAAATTGAGGAGTATAAGAGAGCAACTGGTGATTTTGGTATGACCCTAGCTATTCGTCAAAGAGAAAAGTTAAATCCAGGTAATAACTTTTATTTTTTATGATATAATGTCTTTTTTTTTTATCTATAATATTTGATTTATTCAAATTTTCTTATCTAGTTTTTTGGTGGGAGCAATTCGGCAATGATACTCCAGAACTTCAAAAGTTTGCAATTCGAGTTCTTAGTCAATGCTGTAGTGCAACTGGGTGCGAAAGAAATTGGAGTGTATTTGAATACATCCATTCAAAAAAGCGAAATAGGCTTGAGCACAAGAGATTAAACGATCTAGTATTTGTTCGCTATAATCTAAAGATTCAACAGAGGTAAAATATCAATATTATTATATTAGTAATTTTTTTCTATTACATTGCTATTAATTTTTTAATTTCTTTCGTGTTTATTCTTTGTAGGAATATGAGCAGAATAAGAGATGTTTTAGATCCCATTAGCCTTGACAACATTGATCTATTGAATGAATGGATTTGTGAAGAACCCGGTCTTCTTGATGGAGATGACATAAGTTGGGAGAGTATCGAAGCACCTTTCGCTACTTTAAATTTAGATGATGAAGAGACATGTGTAAATGAGGAGAATGAGCTAGGTGGAAATGACCAACTATTGGAATGTCTTGTTGACGACTTTCCTTATGTTCCACCTCAAGATCAAGATCCTTATTTTTATATTAATGATGTAGAAGATGTTTGATGTATTTTTCTTTTATTTTAGAACATTTTACTTTCATGATATTTTGGAATTTTAAAGATGTTTTTAATTTTGAGATTATGTTTGTATTGTATAATTTAAATTTCATTTATCTTGAATTTAAATTACACTTGTTAAATTAATATTTTATTTTTTTCATATATATAATTAAATAAATATGAACAGTACAAAACCGGAACGGAACGCCGGAATACACCGAAACCGGAACGTTCCGTTCCAAACAAAAAACCGGAACGGTACCCGGAACGGATTTGATAACTATGCTTTGTAGTCCATATATTTGTGATAAAAAGTGGTTTCGTTTCAATTTTAATCAATTTAGTTAAAAGTGCTTGTTTTGCTGGCCTTGCATTTGCTGCTTTGGTTTGAAACAAAGCAGCTTAAAGCGGCAATTGTGTGTAAGGAACCATACGCAGTCATATCTCAACTATTAGGGGATATTTGGGAGAGCTTTTCAAAAATGTTTTTGAAAAAAAAAATTTAAATAATTTTTTTATGTTTTTAGATAATTTTAATGTGCTGATGTCAAAAATACTTTATAAAAAATAAAAAATATTCTAAATAAAAAACACTTTAAAAAACAACTGCAACCACACTCACAAACAGGTACTTAATCAAAAGGCAGTATCAATTAATTTAAATGACAAGAGTTAGAATATTGATAACAAAGTCCCCATTGGTCAATATTCATAACAAAGTCCCCATTGGTCATTGAGTGAGTAACTCTCAAGTTAGAGTCAAGACATGCATATATTTTTAAGAATTTGAGACAATCAGAATTTTAATCACTTATCTAATCCCATAAATTGTGCTTTCCGAGGGGTTAAGTTTCTCACGATCAAAAAAATATTGATAACAAGATTATATCATTCCAAGTATTATACACACATACTTACATTAGTAACAAGAAATTTTATTTTAGGAATATTATGTTAAATATTCAAAGGATTGTTCTAGAATGTTTTTTTTCTTCGATATTAAAAAAATTCACTTTATATACTAATATTAATATAATTAATAACATTTTGCATACTAAGTTGAGAACACGTGAACTCAATCAGCGGAAAAGTTCTAGAATACTTTAAATGATACAATAAAGGCTCTTTGTTATATCACACTATCTTAATAGCATTAGAGTTACATGTTTTAATATAATTCAAACTATATATATTAATACAAATAGATAACACACCTATTATAAATGTTCTTTGGGATCATATATAAAATTTCAATCTAATATATCTTTCCTTCTATCTTTTATAGTTTAATTTATTTATTTTCGAGAATCCCTTAATTGTTTTTTCTTAAAATCTCCCTTTCATTTTTATTCTACACCTTTTTTTTTTTTTTTTTCATTCTTGGTGGTAGATAAAACAAATTAATAATCTTTCTAAAGTTGAAGGTTTGATATCCCCACTTCTTGTTTGATTTTACAGGTTGTTACCAATCTTTGCTTAGGATTCAATTTTCATTGTAGTTTTTTCCTTGTTCAAAGAAAAAAAACAAAAAGAATGTAGTGTAATTGATCCTGAAAATTATCTGAATAATCAATAATCTTATAGTAAAACACATAGAATTTCCTTGCTATAAATGACTTCATTAAGGACAAGAATGTCTCTCCAATTATATTAACCCACAGAGAGTAAGTGTCTCTCCAATTTTAATTGAACATCAGTTTTTATGACTTGATTGCATCCACCATTTCATCATAACATTTAATTATAATACATGGTTGAAAGAAAAAAGGATTTGGAAAGGTTAGAGTTATGTTGAATATGAAAACAAATTGAAATTGTCTCTAACATTTATTTTACTTAAACTTAAATTGTTTATTAACTAACAGATACACATCTCCAGTTTAAAAAGACACCACTTTATTTATAATAGACTTTTAACATACATTATTTTCATTCACCTTAGGATT
Organism: Salix viminalis; assembly: GCA_029228465.1. Lineage (NCBI taxonomy): Eukaryota > Viridiplantae > Streptophyta > Magnoliopsida > Malpighiales > Salicaceae > Salix > Salix viminalis. Next base: position 23,073,316 of record CM055441.1, on the reverse strand, counting down.
CTTGAATATCAATAATACATATGATTTTTCCCACCGAATTCATTGGGGGTAATTAGCATAATATCAAGAAAAGCTTTTTAAATGACCATTTAAAACAAATATTCAATTATCATTTCTACGAGGTCTCTTTTTTTAAGATGATGGTGTTGGCATTGCTGGAGTCTTGGAGTAATCCCATTTATTAGAATTCTTATACCACATTTTCCTTCCTATGATATTAGAAAAGGCATCTAAGATAATTAAATATTTAAAGATGATAAAGCTATGTGTTTCTAACTCAGTATGTAAAGTGTAATTTTTTCAAATGTAGAAGAGCAAGTGCAATCTAGAATGTTAATTTTTATTTTCTCTTTATTTGTTTATCGATTGATTATGGTTGAAACTGATAAAGATACCACAATCATCCTCATAATTTTATTATTTAACATTTTAATTTATTTATAGTGAAAAAATCATTGTTTTTTTTGTTTTTTTAATGTTTAATAGTAATATTTTATTTACAAGGTTATGTGATTTTTTTTATTTCTTATCTATCAAATAAGAATAAGTTTAGAACTAATATATATGTAATCTTTGATCAAACCCTAAATAACTTCATATTTGTCTATTGGGATCCATGTAACTTCTATTGTTTATAAGAAAATATTGTATCTATTATATTCATGTGTTTTAAAAAAAACCCAACAATGTGTTCTATGCAAAAAACGTTTTTGAGAAGATGATAAATACATGTGTTGTAAAACAAGAGATGGATGTGTATGTTGAATGAATGAATTTAACCGGTGTTTCATGAAAAAAAATTTATATCCATGAAACATACCATCTTACATGGAGAGAAAGAGGTAGAAAAAAACTACTTGACCTTGTTCAAGAAACAATATATAAGATTATATTCCATGATGGTTAGTGATCATATTGTTAATTTAGAAAGCATAGTGTCAGGAGAGTTATGCTCTAACATGGACACTCCTTAACACCATTTTATGGAACCAATTGTCATAACCCTAATTTTGGGTTATTCTTCAAATCTACTCAAAAAAAAAAAAAAAGAGTCCGGTGTCGGAAGAAAAATCAAAGTGAAAATTTTAGATGCTTTTTTGGAGCTCGATCATACCTCTTTTGTGCCTAGTAATGAAGGTCAGTGCAGATTCAAGGGTAAAATAATTTATTATTGGATAAATCTATGTAAGGATATAATTATATTCTTAGAGGTCAACTTGATCTACTCATTGGCCAATTTAAAATGATAATTATGCTGAGAATTAATTTAGGGTCTAATTGAAGGGTTTAATTAAGTGCAAAGACTTAATTATACTTTAAATTGGTCAAATTAATTTTATTAAGGGCTTAGTCAATGAGAAATCAAGTTCTTGAATTTAATTCGAGTTCAATTGATGAGATTGGAAATTTTCAAAGACCAAATTGAAATTTTTTTTCAAGCCAATTATGCGAAACCAGGGGCCAAATTGAATGAATTGAGAGTCCAATGGTCAATTGAGGGTTAAATCGTGCAAATTAGAAATCAAGGACCAAAATAAAAAAAGGCGCGCAAAGCTAAGAATGCTTCTCAAAATCCTGACGAGGATACAATTGCACAAAATTAAAAGTTTAAAACTAATTAGGGGATGCAATTAGAATAAATTGCAAATTTAGGGACCAAATCGTACTTTCACCTTCCCAAAATCAAATTTGCAGTGACTACATTGTCCTACACCTGAACAGTGCAGGGCATGTCTCTGCAGCTCTCTACAAAGTGCAGAGGTAGCAACCTCATGCAATGTGCATGAGGGGTGCCTCATTCCCCTATAAATTGCACCACACAAAAAGGGAGGAAAAATAAACGGAAAAACAATAGGGAGAGAGGGAGAACGGACGAAGGAAGAAAGAAGAAAAGAGCATTTTAGTAGAGAGGAAAACAAAAACAGAGCAGAGGAGATTTGAAAATTTGAGAGCATGAGAGACTTTGAAAATTTGAGAGAGATGAAGACGAAGACATAATAAAAATTTGTAGAACAAAATCATACACACGCAATGGCAGCCATCCATCTCCTTCCCTAGCTCTAGCATCACTCTCTCTCTCTCTCTATCCCCTTCGTCTCTCTCGTCCAGTTACAGATCCTCTCTCTCTAAAGAAACCAGCAGCCACCGTTCCCTCTCTCTTTCTCGGTCAGCAACAGCAGACCACCTAGCCCTACCCTCATCATCACCGGCATCCGCCCCTCCACTCCAGCCGACTCCAACCACCTCCTCCCGGCTGAAGGCAGCAGATAGTCGCTGCGATGCAGTCGACCACCTTCCAAGGCTTACTTCAGCCACCACAGCCACCATTTTCGACACCACCATGACCGGAAGAACCACCTCGACCTCCTCTACCCAATGGTATTAACAGTTACACCGTTCATCACACTCGAAAATCTTCCATTTCATCGTAGCATCTTCGTGTTGCATGAGGGGAGTGAATTAATTTACTCCCCGCAGGGCCGATTGACCACTTTAAGAAGGTTCCAGCCTGTTTTAGGGTGGAAGCCCAACCCAAGATGAGTGGGCTAGCAGCCCACATGCTAGCAACAACCCACCAAGGAAGAAATAAAAAAAAATAAAAATACAAAAAATATAAAATTTGCATAAAAAATATTTTTTGTTAAAAAAGAGAAAAATATGTTGTTTTCATGCATAAGGCCAATATGCTAACATATTTTGAAACATTCCTTTCAAAAAAAAATATTCTAAGTTTAAAGAAAAAATGTGTTTTAGCATGAATTTCATAAACACAAAACAATTGCTTTCTCGTATTTTTGGATTTTACAACATGTTTGTAAAATCCAAAGGGTAGTGGACAATATTCCAAAAATATTAAAATTTTATTTTTGAGGGTTCACATTATTCACTATTAATATTTGGATAAAGAAGTCCTAAAGGAGTTAATATCCAAAATATTGAGCGAGGGATAATTTGTTATTATTCACTGTTGATATTTGAGTAATGAAATCCTAAAGGGTTTAATATCCAAAATATTGGCGAGGATAATTCGGTATTATTCACCGTTGATATTTGGGTAAAGAAATCCAAAAGAGGTTAATATTCAAAATATTAGTCGGGGATAATTCGTTGTTATTCACTATAAATATTTGGATAAAGAAACATTAAAGTGGTAAATATCCAAAATATTT